>CM053582.1:277778911-277797099 GCA_028627135.1 Pseudochirops cupreus | reverse complement strand
GCATGAGAAGGTAAACATGGAAAAGTAATCATAAGGAACTTATCAAAGTGGAACTATTTACATGCCAACATGGAAAAGTGATAATTGTAACTCATGAACCTTTTCTCAGTATGGGGATAGGTGAAGGGAATACAAATGTATATATATACATATACATACACATATGTCTATATAGGAGGGTTTATATATGCATGCAAACACATAACTGAATATGTGTATATAGGAATACATAGACAGCACAAGATCAATTGAATAGAAAGGGACAATACTCTAAAAAGTGAAATTCTGAGATGGGAGAGGATTAGAATGAGAGCAGACAGGGAGAGACAGAATGGGGTTAATCATCTCATAGAAGAGGCAAAGGATAATTGGTACAATGGAGGGGAAGAACAGAAAGGCAAAAGGGAAAGGGTCACCCTTAGTCTCATTGAACTTGGCTTAGGGAAGGAACAACATAAACTCTTAACTGGGTATCTTGACACACAGGAGAGAAGGGGGAATGGGGATGAGAGGTGGGATGACAGAGGGGAGGGCAGGGGTTGAGGATTGATGGAAGTACATACTTCTGTAAAGGGACAGGGACAGGGTCAGGGTAGAGAATAGAACAAGGGTGGGTGGGATAGGAAGGAGGTACATATGATCAGTCTCTCACAATATGCCCACTGTGGAGAGGTTCTGCATAATTACACATGTACAGTCTCTAGTTAATTACTTGTCATTCTAGTGGGGGTGGGTGACAAGGGAGGAAGGAAAAGAATCTAGAATTTAAAGTTCTATAATCTAATGTTAAATATATATATATACTATTGTTATTATTATTATTATTATTATTATTATTAATAACTACATCCAACTGGGAATTAAGATACACAGGCATTGAGGAAGGAAGATCCATCCTGCCCTACTGGAAAGTCAGAGGCGCGAGGGGGAGGACTTAGGAGACAGCAGATTGAGGGAGTGGTTATACAGTAGGATGGCTGTTTTGAGGTGTTGGGTAGGGGAAAGATGGGGAGAAAATTTGTAACTCAAAATCTCATTTAAATGAATGATGTAAACAAGAAAATAATTAAATTAATAAAAAATAAACAAAAAGTAAAATAAAATTTTTAAAAAAATAGAATTTGGGGCAGGTGTTCTGCCTGTGGTCCCCAGTTGCATAGTGACAGGCCCCACTGTTCCACAAGTATAAGGGACTATGAGGTCCAGGGTGATTCATAGTGTTTTGGACTGGCTGCTCAATGCCAAATAGTAATTATACTCTCTAGTGAAAGGACTTCCAGCTGACATGTGTTTGTATGTATAACTGAAATATGTTTTGGTTTTTTTCCCCTATAACTTTAAGCCTCTCATATATTCATTTCCTATATAATTTAATTTGAACTTGACCACCCATTAGCTGTTTTGTCAATCTAATACATATCCAATTATAATATTCTCTCCTGATTCCTATCTCTATCAGCTTTTGACCCTCACAACACTCTTTTTTTTTCCTTTTTTTTTTTTTGGAGGGGCAATTGGGGTTAAGTGACTTGCCCAAGGTCACACAACTAGTAAGTGTTAAGTGTCTGAGCCTGGATTTGAACTCAGGTCCTCCTGACTCCAGGGCCTGTGCTCTATTCACTGTGCCACCTAGCAGCTCCCAGAACACTTATTGTCCTCACTGAGTTTGTTACCTGGATCATAGTCACCTTTATCATCCATTTCTCTGCCAGCATCCTTAGAGAATTCATTATTTTGGTCAGTGACTCTTTCGACAAAATGTCTTCACAATTGTTTGAACTCCTCAACTCGAATGATAGCTCATCTTCACTCAATGTCAACCATCATCTGGGATGATCACCTTTTATCTTTCAGTATCACTTAAAATTGCTCTATCTCAATACCATCAATTCTGAAATTCATTTTCCTCACCACATCCTCTTA
Organism: Pseudochirops cupreus; assembly: GCA_028627135.1. Taxonomy (NCBI): domain Eukaryota; kingdom Metazoa; phylum Chordata; class Mammalia; order Diprotodontia; family Pseudocheiridae; genus Pseudochirops; species Pseudochirops cupreus. The sequence goes on along the minus strand of CM053582.1, from coordinate 277,795,176 downwards.
TCTTTCCACCTTTTATGTTTCCTCACTCCTCCCAAACCAACTCTTTGTTCTTGCAACATCTGTAGTCCCTTCAACATTCCCTATTATGTCAGTATCTCACAGTTATTATGTATTCACTTGCTTTCTCCAAAAGTTTTAAATCATATTTTAATCAATTCAATATATATTACTCTGAACCTTTGAAGCTCTCAATCTTTTAACCCCCATTCATTCAGTAAGGCTCCATTAAGCACCTCCTATGTACCAGACACTAAGTTTGGGTCAGGGAATACAAATAAAATACCTGTCCTAATGTAATGTGTATTTTACTGAGAGGAACAACATACAGATAAGACATGACATTATTCTTTCACTTTCCTGTACATATATAAGCTTAGTTTGCTCTCATTATATACATTCTCTGCTCCTGTTCCTAAGGATTACTACAGAAGAGATTCTCAGGATTTCCTTTATATTTCTAAAAATTATTGAGAGCCCCAAGAGCTTTTTTTATGTGGGTGGTTGATATTTTGCATATTATAAATTAAAATAAATAAATGTTTAAATATTTCTACCAATACATTTAACATAAAAATAATAAAGCTATTACCTGTTAACATAAAGGCAATTTTTAATGATAAATAATTTTAGTTTTGAAAACAAAACAAAAACCTCAACTAAACAAAAGCAGTGAGGTGAGTGGCATTGTTTTATTTTTTTGTTGTTGTTGCAAATTTCTTTAATGTCTGTATTAAAAGCAGACAATTGGATTCTCCTAACTGCTTCAATATTCAATCTGTTGTGATACATTGTTTGACTGCACTATAGGAAGAAAATTCAGTCTTACATAGATATATAGTTGGAAAAGGGGAGGAGTATTTTCATAAGCAAATAATCACTTAGTATTATTATAAAAACAATTTTGACCTAACAGACTCCTTGAAAAGGTCTCAGGAATCCCTAGTGTCTGAAGGCCATACTTTGAGAACCACAATGCTAGAAAAAATCATGAATTTATGTTGACTGAGTTGGCTACAAATTTATGCTATCTGACTTCAATTGGTTGAATGCCAGACTAAAACATATTTTTAGTCCATCATAAAAATACTGTTGGTGTGATCAACCATTCTATTGATCAGCATATTTCCAAGGTCAAAGCCTGCACTGCAGGTGAGCAAGTCATTACCTAATTTGTTAATGATTTTCTATGATATTTCCTGAGAGCAATTTTCCCAAACCTTCTCTTCTCTTATCAGATTTCTGACTTGATCTTCCCTTCCCTCTTCCTATTTCTCAGAAAATGACCTTGACTCAGACTGAGAAGATCAAAGCCGCTGGGGTGAGCTTTCTTATCTCTCCTTAGAAATAGGGAAGTTGGAATAAGAGTAAGTTTTTGAAAGGAATGATGATGAGTTTAAGTCTTTTTTTTTTATTTCCCTCAGATTATATCTCTTAGTCATATCTAAGCTAAAGGGGCTACTCTTAGGGCTCATCTCACTACTGATGGTCATGGGAACTTTGACTTTCTCCACTTCTTATCTCATCTCACTGGTACTTTCTTAAGGAGCCTAGTGGCCATCTGCCCCCAAGGGCTCACTATATTGATGTTAAAGTGTACATACCTGGTCTACATAGCTCCTCATAGCTGAGAACTCCAGAGCTCAAGAAATCTGTAGTTTCTTACTTCCCAGAATTGAAATTAGAGGAGTTCAGGTTGAGATGTGCGAATAGAACTTCAGACAGTGCTGGACATATGTATTTAGAAATATTCAATATAAAGAGAATGAATGAAATCATCAAGGGAAAACATCAAGAGGACACAGAAAAGAGGGCAGAAGATAGATATGTGAGAGAAATGTGCATTAAAAATGCAGAAATTAAATAAATAGCAAATAAGATAAAATAATAAATATAAACACAAAAAAAAATTTGCTGGGAAAACTGGAAAGCGGTTTGGCAGAAATTAGGGATAGACTAACATATCGTAGCATATACCAAGATAGAGGCAAAATGGGTACACTATAGCAAACTAGTGGAGCATGGAATAGTCTACCTATTAGATCTATGGGTAAGGGATGAATTTATGACCAAACAAAGCTACAGAAAATTATGAGATGTAAAATAGATAATTTTGATCACATCAAATCAAAAAGTTCATGCCCAAAAAGCCCCAACATAATCAAAATTAGAAGGAAAGTATAAAACTAGTGTAAAGTCATAGCAAATTTCTCTGATAAATGCATCATTTCTCAAATATATAGAGAATTGAGTCAAATTTATAAAGATAGGAGTCATTCAACAATTGATCTATTGTTCAAAGAATATGAACAGTTTTCAGATAGAGAAAAATCAAAGTGATCTATGGTCATGTGAAAAAATACTCTAAATCACTATTCATTAGAGTAATGCAAATGTAAACAGTTCTCTGGTACCACCTCATACCTATCAAATTGGTTAATATGACAGAAAAGAAGAACGAGAAATGTTGGAGGGCATATAGGAAAATTGGGACATTAATGCATTGTTGGAAGAGTTGCATGGATTCAACTATTTTGGAGAGCAATTTGGAACTTTGCCCAAAAGGCTATAAAATTGCGTATGCCCTTTGACCAAACAATACCTTTGCTAGGTCTCTATTCCAAAGAGATTTTTTAAAAAAGGGAAAGGACCTATATTTACAAAATGTAGCATCTCTTTGTTGTTGTTGTTGTTGTTGTTGTCAAAGAACTGGAAATTTAGGGGACATCCATTAATTGGGAAAAGGCTAAACAAGTTGTGGTATATGATTGTGATAGAATACTATTGTGGTATAAGTAATGATGAGCAGGACACTCTCAGAAAAACCTGGGAGCTTACATGAACTGGTGCAAAAAGGAAGTGAACAGAACAGGGGCAACATTGTACACAGGTAACAGAGATACTGTATGTTGATCAACCATGAATGATTTAGCTATTCTCTGCAATACAGAGATACAGAATAGTTCCTAAAGACTTTTGATCAAAAATGACATCCACCTACAGAGAAAGAACTGACAGAGTCTGACTGCAGATTGAAGCATACTTTTTTTGGCTATATTTTTTTTGTCAGTTTTTGTGTTTTTTATCACAACATGAGTAATATGGAAATATATTTTACATGACTGTACATGTATAGCCTACATCAAGTTGCTTGCCTTCTCAGGGAGGGGGAAGGAGGGAGTATAACAGTAATAGGAATTTGAAGATCTTCCCTGCCCCCTAATAGGCGAAAAGTAAGCACATGGTACCTGTGGTAGGAGGAGTTTGCTGAGCAGGTAGAGCAGAATGGGTTGAGCAGAGCTGAGAGGAAGCTCGGAGTCAGAGCAGTTAGAACTGGGAAGAGAGAGGATGCAGGCTAGGAGACACTTAGGATTGTGAGTGTTTTGGGGAAGGTTTGGGATAGTGTTGCTTTCTGTAGTGTTATTGTGTCTAGATTTCTTTGCTGCTATACTGAATTCGGTTTTCTGGTGTTGGAATTTGACTTTCTGGTGTCGGAATAAATGTTTTACTCCTGTCTTATATATGAAGAGTCTGTTCCATTTTGAACTTTAGAATTATGTTGGCACATTCAGAGTCATCTTCAGTGACAAAAGTTGGAGAACCAAGATGTTAATGTCATAGAAGAGAAACCCTTAAGGAGGACTGAATGCCAAACTAAGGCATATTTTTAGTTTTTCAATAACCTACTATTGGCGTGATCAACTGTTCTATAGTTCAGTATATTTCCAAGGTTAAAACCATGAATGATGCTTGAGCTTAACTAAAATAAATTTAAATTGTGAAGTGTTTTTGGAAAGTCTTTCTCTCTCCCATACCCACATTTATATATTTGAAAAACTAACACTTGTAAAAATATATTTTGAATTATTTTTTAAAATGAAGTGAATAAACAAGAACCCCATTCAACTTTTTCATGTACCCATCATTTTAAATTCAATTTTCATTTTAGAAAAGCATCTTCATATCTTTAAGTGACTCCAGGATAAGAATACGAGATAATGGTTTACTATCAGGATGGCATAAACAACATTTGTATTGATTAATCCATTTTACAACTCTTAAAAGAACTAGTACTTTTAATGTCAAATAAATAAAGCATTACAGCTTCCAGTGAGGAAATGACCCTAATTGCCATTTGCAGAGTGGATAAGAGATAATTATTAAACATCATCCATTACTGTGACCAAATAGTTTTTGGCAGTGAATCTCATGATCCCACAGGCTATTTGCAAATATACCAACATACTAGAGATTACAAGCCGTTTATGTTGTGCTTCCAGCAAATAAAACTGGTGCACAATTTTTAATTACAAAAATCATTAGTGATTAGCATTACTACAAAAATTCAAATTTTCTGTGATAATTGTGTTTTGTAAGCAAATATACGAGTTGTAAGATCAGGAAAAAATATTTTAAATAATTTCACTGTCAAATTTGCTATAAAAAGTTCAATTTATTGTTTATAAAGCAATCAATATATACATTCTATCTCATTTTAAACACTTGTAGCCAAAGAAGTAAGCCAGTAAACAATTATTCTTTAGTTAAACAGTTAATTACTGCTTTTGGAATCATAAGACATTTCTATATTAAAATTACTAATCCCACATTATCATATTCAAACCTCACATTTGAGTGATGCTTAAAAGTCTGTCACATTTATGATAGATGCATTCTGTGATTGGGTATGAAACAGTTCAAGAGTCAGTTCAAGTATGAGAGTATCCTTCTTACAGAGGTAATAGCTGAGAAATATTAATTTAGGATGACTGACTCATGTGAAGCAGGAAAGTATAGGAAGGCTCTATGATGAGGCTCAATCTCAGCCTGTGTGTAACTTAATACATAAATCCTAGGAAGTTGATGAGGTAAATAAAGACTAGTTGAGTTGCCCAGGGCCACACATAGAGTAAAGTGAGTTAAGTGCATCAGAGACAGGATTAAAATCCTGGTCTCCCTGACTTCAAACCCAGCACTATGTCCATTATATTATATTTAACTAGGATGATTTATGATTGAATCACCATATTCTAATTGCCTCCACCTTTGTTCAAATGTGAAGACAAAGTTAGATAAAAAAAAATTTGTGTGTGATACATGATTATGCGATATTTTAATATTTGGCAATAAAAGATAATACATATTATTTTATTTACATTGAATCTTAGAATATACATACATACATATACATACATACATACATACATACATATCTTTAGATCTTGAAGTAGCTGACGAGGAAATATTAGTTAAATATGGAATCCAATTTCTAGGTGGTTATTAATGGACTAGGTAGAAGGGACTAAGTGATAACAGGCATATGACTTACAGATGCTCATTGTGATCATTTACCTTATTTATCATTGAGATTTGAGAAATAGAGACCTATAAGGAGAGAAATAACAGGTATACCAAGTCAGTTAACTTGTTTTCTTGTAGAGCATACAAAAGTACAAGAATTTTCTTGTTACACGGATATTCTTTATCAAATCATATTCAACCCAATGCAACCTGTTGGCTTTAAATTTTGCCATTACTAGCTTTAATATTGTAATTTATTGTGACCTCTTCATTTTGGGCATTCCTTACAATGATGTAGTTTATTTATGCTTACTCATTTTTTGAGATGTTCATTTACATTTTTTGGTATCTTGGACTCCTTCACTTTTTTTTGGGAATCAATACCCAGTAGTCAATTCAAGTCAAAAAGTTATTATTACATCCTTCCTATGTTCCAGGTACTTTGCTAAGCAAGGAGGATGTCAATAAAGACAAAAACAAAACAAAACAAAAACAAAAACCCAGTTCCTACACTCAAAGAATTTACTTTCTAATGGGGGAGATAATATCTAAACAACTGTGTACGAAAAAGTTGTAGACAGGATAAAATGGAAATATAAACAAAAGTGAGGCATTATTAATATTAAGGAAGATCGAGAAAGACTTCCTGAAAAGGGCTGATTTTATCTGGGTCTTGAAGGAAGCCAAGGAAACTAGAAGGCAGAGATGAAGAAGGAGTGAGTTCTAGGCATAGAAGATGGAATATGAGTTTGGAGATGGAGTATCTTGAACATGGAACAGCAAGGCCATTGTCACTGGGTCACAGAATACAGGTAGGGAATATGGTGTAAAAAGATGGGGAAAATGTGACCAATACTTTCAAAATTACATAACCTGAAGTACAGATCTCAAATTTTTCTTCTCTTTATCTCTCTCTCTCTCTGTCTCTCTCTAACTTCAGTATGAACTGATTACGATTCATGTGAATATACTTTCATTCACAAATTTCCTGATATTTTTTGGTAGAATACATTAGTAACTTTTTAAAAATTGGAGCTCTTTTAATTGTACATCATACATTTTTCTCATTTTTAAATCTTTCTTTTAGCGTTGTATTATTATTGTTGTATTGTTATTCTAACAAGGGATATCTTGACTATATATGAAGTTTACTTGGAAATAGCTCTAACATCTAAAATGAGTGATTTTTTCTTTGTCAAAATACAAGCTGTCTCCAAAAGTCTCAGTGTACTTTTAAACCTGAATAATCATTTTCATTTGGTGTTTGCCATTTTGGGCCCATTATAATTATTTTCTTAAAGAAAATGTTTTATCTTGCATTGAAAAATTCTTCAAATATCTGGCCTCTCTCATTCTTTATTCCTGGTCATATATTTCCAATATATATTTTCTTTTTAAAAAAAAATAATTAAATTGGTTAATTTACTTTTAGTTTACAATGTTCAGTTCCACAGTCCCTTGAGTTGCAGATTTCTCCCCCTTCCCACTCATTGTGGCGGCATGAAACCAAATATAGGATCTACAAATATCTTCACATTAATCATTAGTCAGGTTGTAAAGAAGGATTATAACCAATAGAATGATCAGTGGGAAAGAGGAAACAAAACAAAACAAGAAAAAGAAACACAGCAAATAGTTTGTTTCAATCTGCATTCAGACTCCACATCTCTTTCTCTGGATGTGGGTATCTCTTTTGATCATCAGTTTTTTGAAGTTGTCTTACAACCTCACATTGCTGAGAGGAGCCCAGTCTGTTGGCTCTGCTCTTCTTACTCAGCATCAGTTTATATAAGTCCTGCAGGTTATTATGAAGTCTGTCTGCTCCTCAATTCTTATAGCACAGTAGTATTCCATTACATTCATATACCACAACTTGTTCAGCCATTCTCCAATTGATGGGCATCCCCTTAATTTCCAATTCTTTGCCACCACAAAAAGATGCTATAAATATTTTTGTACATATGGGTCCTCTTACCACTTCTCTGATCTCTTTAGGATATAACCCTGTAATTGGTATTGCTTGGTCAAAGAATATGCACTTATTTATAGCCCTTTGGACATAGTTCCAGATTGCTCTCCAGAATGGCTGGTTCAGTTCACAGCTCCACCAACAATGCATTAGTATTCCAATTTTTCCACATCCTCTCCAGCATTTATCATTTTGCTGTTTTGTCATCTTAGCCAATCTGGCCAGTGAAATGTGGTACCTCAGAGTTGTTTTGATTTGCATTTCTCTAATCACTAGTGATTTGGAACATTTTTTCATATGCTTATAGATATCTTTAATTTCATCCTCTGAAAACTGCCTGCTCATATCCTTTGACCATTTATCAGTTGAGGAGTGGTTTGTATTCTTATAGGTTTCAATGTTTTGTATATTTTAGAAATGAGGCCTTTATCAGAGACACTGGTTATAAAAATTCGTTTCCCATTTTCCACTTCCCTTTTAATCTTGGGAACATTGGCTTTATTTGTACAAAAGCTTTTCAATTTAATATATTCAAAACTACCCATTTTGCATTTTATAATGCTCTCAAACTCTTCTTTCATCATGAAGTCTTCCCCTCTCCATAGATCTGACAGGTAAACTATCCCTTGCTCTCCTAGATTGCTTATAACATCAACCTTTAAACCTAGATCATGCACCCATTTCAACTTTATTTTGGTGTATGGTGTTAGATATTGGTCTATGCCCAATTTCTGCCATACTATGTTCCAGTTTTCCCAGCAGTTTTTGTCAAATAGTGCATTATTACACCACTGGGGTCTTTGGGTTTATCCAACAGAGGATAACTATAGTCATTGGCTGCTGAGTCTCATGTACCCAGTCTATTCCATTGATCCACCACTCTATTGCACATCCAGTAGCAAGTAATTTTGATGACTGCTCTTTTATAATACAGATTAAAATCTGGTATGGCTAGGCTACCTCCCTAGCATTTCATTTCATTAATTACCTTGATATTTTGGACCTTTTGTTCTTCCTTTTGCTATGATTTTTTCTACCTCTACAAAGTAATTTTTTGGTAGATTGATTGGTATGGCACTAAATATGTAATTTAATTTAGGTAAGATTGTCATTTTTATTATATTAGCTCAACCCAGCAATGAGCAATTGATGTTTTTCCAATCAGTTAGATATGACATTATTTGTGTGAAAAGTGTTTTGTAATTGTGTTCATATAAGTCCTGGGTTTGTTTTGGCAGGTAGATTCCCAAATATTTTATAATGTTGACAGTAACTTTAAACGGAATTTCTCTTTTTATCTTGTTCTGTTGGATTTCATTAGAGATATATAGGAATGCTGAGGATTTATGTGGATTTATTTTATATCCTGCAACTTTGCCAAATTTGTTTATTATCTCAAGTAGTTTCTTACTTGATTCTCTAGGATTCTCTAAGCATATCATCATATTGTCTGTAAAGAGTGATAGCTTACTCTCTTTTTTTCCTAATTTGATTCCTTCAATTTCTTTTTCTTCTCTTGTTGTTGTAATGCCATGCATGAGAAGCTTCCCAAAAGAATGCTACTGTGAACAGCTTTTAAGTTTGTTTTAAATAGTATAGTGAACACTCTGTTTATGCCATAACAAATCAAGGCAAACATTCACAACAAATAACAATATAATATTCACCACATTACATCTTATCACAGAAAATCACAATAAAATGTTCACAACAGCTTAACATTAGAATGGCCACAGAGTTTTCAGTACAGTGGCCACAATATTTAGAACAAAGAGCAAAAGAATAATCATCTGGTTTCCCTATGGTGGGAACCTTCCTTACTTAATCATTCAATCAGTTCACAATACAATAATTAATCTTCTACTCATGGGGCAATCATAAGTTAACTTAATCAATCACTTATCCAGATTCACAGTTACTAAGTATCATTAATCATTAAGTATAATCATTTTAAAATTATACAAATCCTCCACCCCGCAGTGTCTAGTAAACTTCAATTTCATCACACATCCAAGGGGAGGCCTTTTCTTCATCTTGACTCAGGGTGGTCTCTCAGATTCCCTGGATCCCCTTCCATGGTCCCAGCTGCTACCAGAATCCACCAAACAGTCAACTAGATTCAGAGGCAGACAGCTCCCAGGTCCTTGTCCAGTCCACTAAGCAGTTCTTGTTACACATTGAAGTTCACAGGGTCTAGCACATCTCAAACCCTTCACAACTTCTGTTGTCAGGAACTCAAGGATCCACCAAGTCACAAACAAACAAAGGCTTATCCTGGTCATGCTTCTTCAGTCCTCCAGCAGTTTGGCTGGCCCTAGGACCCAAAAGGAATCTCAACTTTCAGAAAGTGTTCCAGGCAGCCCACTCAACCTTCCAGGTGGCTTTCCAGGTGGCAGCAGCCACATCTACCTTCCAGGCAACTTCAGCCTTCACCAGATTCTGGTTTCATAGAAAACTTCAACTCACTTCTCAGTCCAGAAAGCCAAGCTCTCAGATGCTGGGACAATCCTTCTTCCTTTACCAGGAGCCACCAGGAGGAAAATTCTTGACTCTGACTCTCTGTCTCTGGAATTCTTCTTATATACACACACTGGCCTCCTGTCTCAGCCAACCCCTTCCTGCCATGTTGGCAACAGGAGACAGAATTCACACCCTATGCCTCTTTCACAAAAGAACTTAGCCCTTAGTTACTAAAGACCAAGTACCTGCTAAATTAATTACCATTATATTTGCTACTGCTAACTTCTCTAGTACCAAATTGAATAAGAGGGGTGATGGTGGACAGCCTTGTTTCACCCTCGATCTTATTGGAAATGATTCTAGCTTATCCCCATTACATATATTACTTGATGATGGTTTTAGATAGATGCCACTTATTATTTTAAGGAAGACTTCATTTATTCCTATACTTTCTAGTGTTTTTAATAGGAATGGGTATTGTATATTGTCAAAAGCCTTTTCAGCATCTCTTGAGATAATCATATATTTTCTGCTAGTTTTGTTGTTGATGTGATCAATTATACTGATAGTTTTCCTGATATTGAACCACCCTTGCATTCCTGGAATAAATCCTACCTCATCAAAGTGTATTATTCTCGTGATGATTTTCTGTAGTCTTTTTGCTAATATTTTATTTAGAATTTTTGCATCTATGTTCATAAGGGAAATTAGTCTCTAATTTTGTTTTGTCTCTTCCTGATTTAGGTATCAGTACCATATTTGTCTCATAAAAAGAATTTGGTAGGACTCCTTCTTCTCCAACTTTCTTGAATAGTTTGTAATGCATTGTAGTCAATTGTTCTTTAAATGTTTGGTAGAATTCACTAGTAAAGCCATCTGGCCCTGGAGATGTTTTTCCTAGGGAGTTCATTGATGGCTTGCTCAATTTCTTTTTTCTGAGACGGGGTTATTTAAGTAGTTTACTTCCTCTTCAGTTACTCTGCGCAACTTGTATTTTTGTAAATATTCATCCATTCCACTAAAATTGTCAAATTTATGTGCATACAATTAGGCAAAGCAATTCCTAATTATTGTTGTCATTACTTCTTCATTGGAGGTAGATTCACCATTTTCATTTTTGATACTTGTAGTTCGGTTTTCTTATATCTTTCTTTTTTATCATATTGACTAAAGGTCCTTCGATTTTACTGTTTTTTTCATAATACTAACTCTTAGTTTTATTTATTAGTTCAATAGTTTTCTTAAGTTCAATTTTATTAATCTCTCCTTTGGTTTTCATTATTTCTAATTTAGTATTTTATTGGGGATTTTCAATTTATTCTTTTTCTAGCTTTTTCAGTTGCACGCCCAATTTATTGATCTCCATTTTCTCTATTTTATTTATGTATGCATTCAGGGATATAAAACTTCCCCTAAGAACTGCTTTTGCTGTATCCCACAAGTTTTGGTATGTTGTCTTATTATTATCACTCTATTGAATGAAGTTACTGATTATTTCTATAATTTCTTGTTTAACCCACTCATTCTTTAGGATTAAGTGATTTAGTTTCCAATTAGTTTTAGTCTATCCTTCCATGGCCCTTTATTACATATAATTTTTATTGTGTCATGGTCTGAGAAAGATGCATTTAATATTTCTGCCTTTCTGCACTGAATTGTGAGGTTTTTATGCCCTAGTACATGATCAGTTTTTATATACGTGCCATGTACTGCTGAGAAGAGGGTATATTCCTTTTTATCTCCATTCATTTTTCTCCAGAGGTCTGCCATATCTATCTTCTCTAAGATTCTATTTACCTCCTTAACTTCTTTCTTGTTCACTTTGAGGTTAGAATTATCAAGTTCAGAGAGGGGCAGATTGAAGTCCCCCATGAGTATAGTTTTGCTATCTATTTCTTCCTCTAACATCTTTAACTTCTCCTTTAGCCATCTGGATGCTGTATTGCTTGGTACATAAATGTGTAGTAATGATATTGCTTCATTTGTGATGGTGCCTTTTAGCAGGATATAGTTTCCTCCCCTTTCTCTTTCAATTAGATCTATTTTTGCTTTTGCTTTATCTGAGATAAGGATTGCTACTCCTGCTTTTTTTCTTTAGCTGAGGCATGGTATACTTTACTCTAGCCTTTTACCTTTACCCTGTGTGTGTCCTCCTGTTTCAGATGTGTTTCATGTAAATAGCATATTGTAGGATTATAGTTTTTAATCCATTCTGCTATCCACCTCTGTTTTATGAGAGAGTTCATCCCATTCACATTCACAGTTATGATTACTATCTGTATCTTTTCCCTCCATCCTATTCCCTCCTCTGTTTATGCTTTTATTTTTTCCCCATCTCCCTTCTCCTCCATAAGAGTTTGCCTTTTCACCTCCGCCTCTCTCAGTATTCCCTTCTTATCAACCACCATCCCTTTTCCTAGCCTTCCCCTTTAGTGTTTCTTCCCTCCCTTCTAACCACCCCCCCCTTTCTTGGCCCTTCTCCCCTCCTTCTCTCTGTAAGATATGGTAGATATTTATACTTAACGTAGTATGTTATTTCTTCCTTGAACCAAGATTAGGTAGAATAGATCTCATGCAATGCTCCTCTCCCTCCCCTCTTTCCGTCTATTATGATAAGTTTTATGTCTCTTCTTGATAGAGTCCTATACTTAACTGATTGTGTTATTCCCTCCTTGCACCAGAACCAATGAGGGAAAAAGCTCACATAATGCTCATCTCCCTCCCTTTTTTCCCCTCTATTATATTGTTTTATGCCTCTTTGTGTGGCATAATTTACCCTTTTCTGCTTCATTCTTTCCTTTTCTTCCCTTGCAATCCCTTTGCAGCCCTTATTAAGGTTTTTTATCATCATTTTGTGTAATTTATACCCACACCCTCTATTTTTCTGTATCCCTTTTAGATGTCACCATAGGTATAGAATTCACAATATTAACATGTATCAGCTTTCCATATAGGGATGTAAGACGTTTGCTCTTATTAAATAACAAGTTATGTGTGTGTTTGTTTTTCCCAATTTACCTTTCTATATCTCTCTTGAATCTTGTAATTCGAGGCTGAATTTTCCATCGAGCTCTGGCTTTTTCATCAGGAAGGTCTGGAATTCTGTTATGTCACTGAATGTCCATTCCCTTGTCTGGTAGATTATGCTCAGTCTCGCTGGATAGGTGATCCTTGGTTGTAAACTGAGCTCTTTTGCCTTGTGAAAAATCATATTCCAGTTCCTCCAGTCTTTCAACACTGAATCTGCCAGATCCTATGCTATCCTAACTGTGGTTCCACAATATCTGAATCGTTTCTTTCTGGGTGCTTGTAGTATTTTCTCTTATACCAAATAGTTCTGGAATTTGGTGACAATATTTCGCACTTTTCAAATTGGCATCTTTTTCAGGAGGTGTCTAGTGGATCCTCTCAATTTCTATTTTACCCTCTGGTTCTAGGATCTCAGGGCAGTTTTCCTCGATGAGGTCTTGGAAGATGTTGTCTAGACTCATTTTTTCTTCATGATTTTCTGATAGACCAATAATTCTCAGATTATCTCTCCTGGATCAGTTTTCCAGTTCAATTATTTTTCCATTGAGATATTTAATCTCTTTTTCTGATTTTTCAGTCTTGATATTTTGTTTGACTGATTCTTGGTTCCTCATAGAGTCATTAACTTCAATTCAGTTGATCCTAAGTTCTAGTGAATTATTTTCCTCAGTTAATTTTTGAAGCTCCTTTTTCCATATGTTCAGATTCCATTTTTAATTCACCCATTTTTCTTTTTAAGGAGCTGTTTTCTTCATTGTAATGCTTTTCTAATTTCCCAATTTTGATTTTAAAAGAAGTGTTGACTTTATCTTCTACCTCTCTAATTTGGATTTCAAAGTTGATTTTGAGCTCAACTAAGAATGCTATCTGTGATTGAGATCAGTTCAAAATCCCTGTTAAGACTTCAACTATGGGTGTGGAGTCAATACTATCTGCTTCTGAATTTGGTTCCTCTCTCTCACAGTAATAGGATTCCAGAGTCTTTGTCTTTGTAGCTCTTTTACCCATTTTGAGGCAGTGCCTTAGTCGTGTCCTTCCTCTGGGGTTCTCAAGCCTTTACTGTTTAAAATTTTTCTCTGGGGCAATAATTACTGTGTTTTCAGGGTCAGAAGTGGGTATTGGAGCTGCAAAGGTTCATTCTGCCCTCCTGGTCCCTGGAAATTCAGATAGGGGCTTTTTAAATTTCCAGGCTGTAGATTGGTAGTCCCAGGAATAGCTACTGCCCCTGCTGCAGGCCCTGCCTTTGTCTCTTACCCAGCTCTGTTCAATCCCTGCTCTGTGGTGATAAGCCTGGGAATGGCCCATGTGGTTGGTGGATCAACTTGCCGCTGGGTTAACTAGGCCTTTTCTGGGCCTCCATGCACTGCAGCGTCCAGGCCTCCGCATGCTACATTGTTTGGGCCTCTCAGTGTGCTGCCCCCGCGTTGTTGTCCGGGCTTCCCCAAAATATTTTTCAGTACCTCCACCTAAGCCTACCTTTACACTGAACTCACTGAATATAAAAGTTATGTTATGATTTAGGGTGATATATCTTATTATTTCTCTTATCAAATTCATAATATTACTTTACTCTTTGATGCTATGCAATATATTTTGCTATATAAGTGGCTCTTACTTCCGATGTGATCTTTTGGCAAATACCTGGAATACTTGAACACAAAACAGTCAAATGTCCCAAGGAATGATGTTTCTGTTTGCCTTTTGTTATATAGTCTTGAGAATAGCAATTCTGTCATCTTCTTTAACTTAACTCTCTAAGACAAACCAGTGAAACTTTTTATTTAAAAAAAAAAAACAATTTATTTTCAGTCTAGTTCTTTGCTTTCTTTTGCTTGTCCCCTACTCATACCCATTATACATATGAAAGTATGCAAAACATATTTCCGCATTAGCCATATCACTGAAAATCAAGAAAAATAAAGAAAAAGATAAGTATGCTTCACTTTGCACTCAGAGGCCATTAGTTCTCTTTCCAGAAGTGAGAACATTTTTCAACAGTAGTCATGCATTGATCAGAGTTGCTAAACCTTTCGTAGTTGATTATTATTACAATATTGACATTACTGTGTACATCCTTCTCCTGGATCTTATCACTTCACTTTGCTTTAGTTCATATATATTTTCCCCAGGTTTTTGCTAAAACCAGTTTCTTCATGATTTCTTACAGTATAACAGTATTCCATAACAATCATATGCCACAATTGATTAAGCCTTTCCCCAACTGATGGGCATCCCTTAATTTTCCAATTCTATGCTATCACAAAAAGAGAGGCTATAAATAATTTTGTACACATTACATTCTTTTCCCCTTGACTTCTTTGGGGTATAAACCTAGCACTGGGATTGCTGGGTCAAAGATTACACATAGTTTTTCAGCCATTGGGTATAGTTATAGATCGTTCTCCAGATTGGTTGCACTAGTTCACAGCTCCACCAACAACACATTTGTGTCTCTGTTTTCCCACCTCCCCTCTTGTATTTGACATTATTTTTTACTCATTTGTTTTAACATATACCTAATCCATTCCACTAATTCAACCGCTCTGTTTCTTATCCATTACCAAATTATTTTGATGATTACTGCTGTGCAGTATAGTTTTGAGATGTGGTGTTGCTAGACCCCCTTCCATCAGGTTTTTTTTTTAATTGATCCCCTTGATATTTTTGACCTTCCAGATGAAATTTTTTGAGCTCTACAAAGTAATACTCTGGTATTTGCACTGATATGCCACTGAAGGTCGCATTATCTTTTTATTAAATTAGATTGTCCTGCCCACGAGCAGTTAATATTTCTCCATTTGTTTAGACCTCTTGTTGTCTGAGTGGCATATATTGTAACTGTGCTCATAATGTTCCTATGCATATTGGCAAATAGATTCCCATGAATTTTAATACTGTTAACAGTCAGTTTAAATGAAATTTCTCTTTCTATTTCTTCCTCTTGTGTTTTGTTGATGATATATCAAAATGTTAGTGACTTGTAATGATTTTATATCCTACAACTTTGCTATTGTGGATAAATGTTCCACTAGTTTTTTTTTTTAATTGATTCTCTAGGGTTCTCTAAGCATACCATCATAACATCTGTAGGATATGATAGTTTAGTTTTCTTATTGCCTATGCTTATTCCTTCAATTTATTTTTCTTGCTTTATTACTATAGCTAGCATTCAAGTAAAATGTTGATAATAATGGTGGCTTCCTATTATCTCCAAAGGAGGTCTTATCACTACTTTCTTTTTATGTACTATGACACTAATAGAAGTAGGACCCCTGTTCCACTGTGATAGAGTCCACTTCTCTGTGACCTGGAACTATGTCCCATAAGTGAGTGATGGAGATGCCAAATTTTATTCCCTCTGCTAGTATGGGAGTGCCCTAAAATGTCTTTCTGATCAGATATTTAGTCCCTTTACTATTCACTCGTACTTTGGCTGGCTAACAAGTCCCAGCTGTGTTCTCCTGCTCTGTGTTTCTATTGCTTTGTGCTCCTGATCAGCCCCCACTCC
>CM053582.1:277757523-277778411 GCA_028627135.1 Pseudochirops cupreus | reverse complement strand
GTTATCAATTCTAATTATAATCCCAGGCTACAATAGTGGTAGTTTTGTTAGTAGAGACATAGACCACAATGCAACTGAAATGCTGAACATTTGCACTGAAAACATTTCTTCAATATTTTAGAAAATATATTTTCATCATTTTGTGTATATAGATCAGAGCCCATTTCAAGCCTATGAAAGATCCCTTTTATAATTTGTTAAGGCTTTTTGTTTGTTTTCCCATCAGAGTGAAAAGCTGGTGATAATTCTTTTCCTATTTAGATCAAAAACAGATAATTTATACAACAGATATATTATCATTTGAGTGATCCATACTTGAAGCTTTTTCACTCTGAAAGGACCTTCCAGTGATTGAACTCTTCTGACATAGTCTTCCAGAACCCAAGGTGAATGCCACAGTATTGTAAAGTGGCAGAGTAGAACTTCAATAGAATAAATGAACCATTTTGGAAAGAAATACTGAGTAATTAAGAAAAGAAGAAAACCTACAAAATTCAGTAAGATTTTTAAATATCTTATATGTGACATGGGAAAATTTTTGAATTAAGAAAGATGAGAAAGTAGATCAATTGCATATGTTAAAATTTTCCAGGGGGCTCCTGGACATTTTTAATAGATTTAGAAGCTGATTCATAGCACTGAGATAGCACTCATATACAATATTCCAGGTATGTTTATAGTCTTTTCCCTGATCAAAAATTTAATGCTATCATTACTCATACTTATCTTCAGTGCTAGTTTTTGTTCTTCCCCCTTTGAAGAGAACAGTAAGAGGCAGAAAGATGAGGAAGATATAATATTTTTTCCAAAAACATCTCAGGAAGATTTGAAAGAGAGACTTGAAGGAGAAAGTTAGAAAAGTGAGAAAGAAATCACTTAAGATCAGATTATCACTTGTGAAGAATGAAAGACAAAGGAAAGAAGGGAATGTGACAGCTTCACAATCTTCACAAAATGAAGGAGAAGAAAGGAAATGGTAGAAAAGTGATACTGAATTAGATGAGTCACTGTATCAAAGACTAAATAGCGTTCTTAATCCAGGATGGTTTGTTAGCTATCGAAATCAAAAGCTCTTAACCTGGGGTCAGTGAAGTTGCGTCTTTCTGTTTTTAATATTTTATAACTGCATGACCGTGTTATTGTTTTCCTTTGTAATCCTATTCATTGTATGCATTTTAACATATTATTTTGATATGCACCAAACACTCAAATCCACAATACAAATGAGATTAGGATCTCCTGGTCTGAATCAATTCAGATGACTAGGGAAAGTTGGGGGCAGCATGAGATTAGCCATCATACTAAACAAACATTAGAAAATCAAGTTCTGTAACTTAAGGAGTAACATGTCTTCTTAAACTTATTACATAAGATCCTTCTTTGGGCATACTTTTTTCTAGATAAACTGGTCTTCTTACTGTTGATCATAAATAGCATTTCACCCACATTCCTTCTCCTTTCTTCATTCCTTATCTTACTCTCTCCTTACCTTTGCTTCTTAAAATCCCAGTTCAAGTGACTAGATGAGTCCTAGCCTTGTCCTCCGCCTTTCCATTGCCCATATCTTCTCATATTTATATTGCATGTATTTTGTATTTATTGTTTTTTCTTCATGTTGTTTCCTCTTAACAGACTAAAAGCTCCTTGAACAATTTTGCTTTATGTACCCAGTGTTTAGAACAGTGTTGAATAATGCATATTAGGCATGAAAGAAAGTGTTATTTAATGAACAAATAACTATTAAGTTATATCAAATTTTAAAATGCATATTATCAAATTTTTTCATAGATTTTAATTTTAATTTAAATGGAGCTATATTAGTTCAAATGTATTAGTGCTTCAATAGTGAATTCAATTAGTAATTTAATATTTATAATTAACTCTATTACTATATTCTTATTAAGTTCATTAGTATGCTACTTTGTCTTCTGTTGGTATAATTAATGAAATAAAGAAGTTAAATATCCTTCTCAGCTAAAGCTTCATTAAAAAAAATGTTTCTTCTTTTTCCAAACATCTCTGCTTTTTATATGTAAATATGTATATTTTTACATAATTTTAATTGCCATAGTGGAAATGTTATATACAATGCATATGGCAAATTCAAATCGCTAAGAGAATGTTACTTTCTTCTGCTCTCCCAAGTCCCATGTTGATTATCTAAAACTGATCCAGAATGTTATTGATTTCTAGGGTGATAAAATGATATGCTCATGTCAGTTAACGATACCCTGGAAATAGCTCCTGAAAATGTATGCCTTACTAATGACACTTCTTACATAATTAAGTATTCATAGAACGAATCTGTTATTTCACATTTTAATCTCAGTTGTTAAGCTTATAGTAACCACTTTGTGATAATCCATTATCCAAATATCTTTTAAGCCTTCAATATTTCAGGAAAAAAAATAGTTTTAGAAAACACAATCTTTAACATGTGTCATGGCAAGAAAACCCACTATCATAAATAAATAATCAAAAGAACAAGCATATAATAAAATGTATAAAAAAAAGAAAACCTACTTTATTAGAATTTAGAATGTAAGAATATATTATAATCCACATATTGTTACAAAGCTAAGGCTTGGAGAGACATAATTTGATACACTGAGAAATGTGATGCATAAAGAAAGTGGGTTTTTGACTAGGATCTGTTTCTTTTAAGTTCTTATAATATGAAGAAAAAGTCATGCCGAATTTATATTCAGTCAACCACTAGCCTTGGCAATAGTTTGTTGCATTTGAGAAAGAAGAAATACAGTAATTTCTTCATCTGCTAATGTCATTGGCTTCAGAGTTTGCAACAAGTGCTGTACTCTGCCTTTTGATTTTCTTTGCACAGGACTCAAGGAAGGGAAAAGAAAGAAATATAAAATATAAAGGTTGCAATGCTTAGTTTGTAATAATGATATAACATGTCTTCCTTTCATTATTCTTCCATGTAAAGTAAGGTGTCCATCCCCAGACAACATGGTGACAAATTGTTCTAAGTGGAAAAAAAAATGCATAATAGTTCATCAATTATTCTTAGGCTTACGTAAACTGTTCTATCAGTTAAGAAAACAAATATCAGTTTTAAACCAAATGACAAAGCCTTTCTTAGCTTTGGAGAAAGAGAAATATAATATCATTTACTCATGCATCAAAAATCTTAACAGTAATTTTCTTTGCTAAAAATGGGGAGCTGAAGAATTTATAATGTCATAAAAGAAAAAAAAAGTCAAAGACAAAAATCTTATTCTATAGCCTTCCCAGCTCCACTCAATTATTGATGAAAGCAATTTCTTTCAATTGCCTTTGAAGATCCCTCCTGAAAACAAAGCATTACTTTTTAATTAATAACATAGAATGGGGATGGATCAAAAGACCTGAAAAAAAGAATTTTGCTTTTATGTGTTTGAGATTGAGGTAATATAGTTCTGACCTAGACGATAGCTTCATAATTATTGAGGTATTGTCATTGTGCTTTTCACAAATACTAAAGTTGTTCATTCTTCTAAAAAACTTTGAACTGAAGGTTCTAGTTTGAACTTGGAAGAAACACAGGCTGTGAGAGAGCAGAATTGGAGAGAGTGGATGGTTCTGCTAAGGAGAGAGCACAGGAGATACCAGGGAAGCCTCTTCCTTTTGAATGAACTGAAAATGGCTATAATTTCATTTGGCTCAAAATATGAAATTCCCTATCTCCTGGGTTCACTTGTTATTCAGAACAGTATTAATTATTAATGTTATATATGACTTTCCCCAATAAGTAGTTTACCAATATTCCCATTCAATGTGACAAACAAAATAAAACAAAACAAAAAACAACCAACCAAACTTGCCTCACCTTTTCACTTTCTTTCCTCTTTTATTAAAAAGTCATCTCTCTCCCTAGAAATTACCTATATTTTACCTATTATTTTACCTGGTAAATAAAACCTTTTTTAGCTAAGTTTCAAATTTTAACAACCTAATATTCAAGGTTTAATTGGCCAGGATGTTTATCTCCTTTGTCATCTGAAAACACATTTTTTTTTTCTTCATGGAGAGAAATGCTTTTAGAAGCAGCCTTCTTATTTCGAGCAAGCTCTCAATGAGAACTTCAATCTTCTGAGGGGTGAATCTGTCAGCACAGATTTAAAATTGATGATTTCCAAGCATTTTGACAGAGTTACTACCTGATCCTTTCCACCACTCTATTCGTGACTCAACATTTTGGTCCAAATGTCCATTTTCTTGGTCATTAAAGAAACATCAGACAAAATTACTCTTGAGTAGTGTAGTATGAAATAAAGACAAAGTCAATGAGTTTTGACATTCCTCTCATGGCTTCTGAAAAACTGGCAATTTATATGGAAACAGGACTTATATTTTCTTTTGGGTGTTTTACCATTTTGATGAATATATGATCAGAATATATGAGTCAAAATTTATAATTTTTTATGTCCACATGGTTTGAGAATCATTCTACATCAGCCTGCAGCCATGTAAATTTTGAACATTTAATTTTGAATAAACGTACATATATTGTATACATATCTGTGTGCTTTTGTATACATGTGTACATATATATATATATATATATATAAATGTATATATATGTATCTCCATATACTAAAGTATACATGTACCTACACACATATATAAATACGTACCACCCTAGCATAACTGTTTTAGAACACAATGCAGTCAAAGCAGTTTCTCAGAGCAAATGAAAATATGCAAATCATATGACTTTTGCCTATGGGAATTACTTGATTGAAAAGAGCAAGTACAAGAAGGGGACGACAGGACATTTTCCCTTCACTCACAGAATCATCCCATAGCCAGAGGCTAATGAAACACATAATTACAGAGCTATATACACATAAAGTAATTGAACAATTTTTCTATATTGTCCATTTGCAAAGGACTGTTGATCATCTCATTCATGCTCATACAGTCGAATAGTAATCACCTTGTAGTACTATCATATTTAGTAAAATGGAAAGAAATATAAGCTAAGAAAATGATACAGTTTTTTTTTGTCTGCATATGAAGAAAATCTATGAATGCCTATTTTCTTTGCCTATATATGATATTTACTTGAGAAAATGACATAAACTCAACTAGAAAACAAAAATGAATAAGAATGATTGTGAATTCCAATATTATTTTCTTTCCTATCCCCTACTCCACCTCAGCTTCCAGCATAATGGAAAGGGTCCTGGACTTGGAATCAAAGAATGGTGTTCACACCTTGGCATTAATATTTATTAGCTACGTGACTTTGGACAAGTAGCATCATCTTTCTGAATCTCCATATCCTCATCTATATGATGCTAATGTTTGTACCATCTTTCTCACAGAGTTGGTGAGAGAAAGGCATTTTATAGATGTGAAGCATTCATATACATATGACCTTTATTGTTAAATTTCTATCTTTATTCTAAATTAAAGAGCATTCTAGTATGAATAGTAATGGCATTACAATTATATTTTCTTTTAATTTATTTTTCATCTGGTGACAGTACTATCCTGTAACAGCTGGCTTTTTACTTTCCCTTCCTTCCTTCTTTCTATCCTTTCTTTCTTCCTTTTTCCCTTCCCCCATCCCTCCCTCCCTACCTCCCTCTACTCCATCCTTCCCTCCCTTCCTCCCTCCCTTCCTTCCCTTTCTCTTTCTCTTTCTCTCTTTCTTTCTTTCTTTCATTCTTTCTTTCTTTCTTCCTTCCTTCCTTCCTTCCTTTCTTTCTTTCTTTCTTTCTTTCTTTCTTTCTTTCTTTCTTTCTTTCTTTCATTCTTTTTCAGCTTCCAGACTTGACTTCACTCTTAATAATGCCCTTGTTAGCTCCTCTGCTGTCAGTTGAAAAGAAAATTTGCTTTGATCTTCAGTTAAATATTATACTAGACAGGCTCAATCTGAAGGCCTTTCAGGTTCCTTCTCTTCAAGGTCTGCTAAAATTGTAAACTTCATTTTATTTTTCTTGTTCTATAAAGCAATTTTTGCCTCAAGGTTTCACATTATGTTTGAATGTTTCCTTGTATAATATGGTTTTTAAAAAATTTGTAAATTTTTTATCATGCTCTAGTGGAATCATTATAGATATGTTTCGGGGAAAAAAGTGCAGCAAATTATAGGTGCTTAATAAATTCATGGTGATTGAAATACTTAACTTATTCAACTCTTCTCTAAATATATATGATTAATTCTAAAAAAAAACAAATAATGAGCAAAATTATTTCTTTTGGCTTAGTTAGGAAAATAATGAGCTTTTAAATCAACATTAAAAGATTTATCTCCAAGTTAATCCTTAATACTTTGCTATAGACAAAGAGACCACCAATCCAAAATATAAATCAGTAAAGTTACCTTCTCTAATGCTCCCTTTCAAAATCTACCTCCCTATACCTCATTGTTTTCCATATATGCATCACATATTCTTAGTGCAGTACATTATCCTCTCAGATCCATATCAATTTGCCAATATGTTAAATTTACAGCTTAACTTAAGCAGCATGGCTTAATGTCTAGAGTCATTTCTACAGGGGTTTATTGAGCTCTTTCTATGTGCCTTCCAGACATAGTACTGAGTGTACTAAGAAATACTTCCTGTTCTAGAGGACCTTACATTTCAGTAGTGAAAGACAACAACCCAGGTAGGACAAGGTGCTGTCATTCTTCTGTTCTTTAAGTGCTTCATTAGTTTCCTCCTTAAAAGTTTCCAAGGACATTAAGGGGTTGTGACTTGCCCCATTCACACAGGTAATATATGTTAGAGTTATGGCTTGAACCCAGCTCTTCCTGATTTCAAGGTCAGCTCTCTATCCATTAGATTATATTGCTTATCTGATAGAAGATTAAAAAAGCAAACAAACCTGGCATATCCTTTAGCCTAGAATTTAAAACCCTTCTTCTTGTTCCAACTTTTGTTCTCGTAATTCTTCATGCATTCTGCTTTGTGTAAAGCGAAGCACAAGCAGCTTTCCAGAGGATGGCTGCTGTGAACAGCTTTCAAGGTTCTGATTACTTAGTATAGTAAACACTTATTGTAGTTATTTATTCAATAACAAATCAGGGCAAAACATTCACAGAAAATCAAAATACAATATTCACAATATTACAACTTATCACAGAAAATAAAAATACAGCATTCACAACAACTTATCACTAAAATGGCCACATAGTTTTCATCACAGTGGTTTCAGAATTTTGAACAAAATATAATCATTTAGTCAATTACTTAGTAACTCAATCATTCAATCAGCTCAATCATTCAATCATCCTTTTAAGTGTCACAAAATATAATAGTCAAAGTTCTCCATTAATGCAGCACACTAAGTTACAAATTAGTCACTATGCAGACATCATTTACTATTCAGTCATCAGAAAATACACAGGCCATCTACCCCTCAGTCACAAGTAATTCACAATCTTCTCAGTACACAGTATCCAAGTGAAGTCTTCCTTCAGCTTGACTCAAGGTAGGCACTTAGATTCCCGGAATCCCCTTCCATGGTCCCAGCTCCTACCTGGCTTCACCAAACTGTCACCTGTGTTCAAAGGCAGACAGCTCCCAGTTCCTTGTCCAGCTCTCCATGCAGTTCCTGTTCCATGCTGAAGCTCCCAGCATCTAGTCCACCTTAAATCCTCCACAGTGTCTGTTCCTAAGAAGTCAAGGCTTAACAAAGCCACAAACAGACAAAATACAGGCACCACAGTCATGCTTCCTGAGTCTTCTGCAGTTCCATCTGGCCCTTGGACTTAGCTCCTTAGCAGCTACTCAGCAGCTCCAGCTGGCCCTCTCAAGAAGCTCCACCACCACAAGTTCCCAGGAAATTCTGACTTCCCCAGCTAGTGTTTTTCCTTAGATACAGTATTGCTCCTCCCTGTTCAGCCCCTTCCTGTTACTTCAGCAACAGGGGTTCATGCCTTCTGTTTCTTTAACAGAGGCATAATTTGAAACTAGGTGCTAAATACCTCTTAGCTTAGCAAAACAAAGGGATATTCAAATTTCATTACCATTACACATTGCTACTAGTTGTTCCCCTGATCTGTTCTATCTCTTTTCTTTTCCAGAAGCCATCAAATCTTTCTCTTTCTTTAAGTCTCAGCTCCAATGTCATCTCTTCATTGAAGCCCCTACCTGAAAGTTTTTTCTCCTCAAATTTTGCTAGAGCCCTTGTGTGACCTTTTCCTTTTGCCCTTATCACATTAACCTGATAGCAATCTTAGATATTGATAGTATCCCCACATCCAAACTTTTAAAGGCATAGATTGATGGGTCATTTTTTTTTGTCTTTGTATCTTGCCTTGAAAAGGTGCCCAGCATGTGCTGGGTGCATCATCACTGTGACCTTGAATACCTCCCCTTCTCTAGATCTCCAGATTTCCTCCTCTGTATATTACTTGGGTAGAGCCAATAATCTCCAAGAGCCCGTGTAGCTTGCAGCTTTAAATATTCAATAACAACTAATGTTTATGAAGAATCTTAAGTTTGCAAACCCCTTTACATAGAAAATCTCTTTTAAGCCTCATAAAAATCTATGAAGTAGGTGCAATTATTATACCTATTTTAACAAAAGCAACCTGAAACGTCAGTGTGTAACGTGTAACTTGACAAAATGCTACCAAGCTATTAAATGTCTGTGGTAGGTCTTCCTGTCTCCAAGTCCATAATACAGCATTGTTTCTAATTCCAGCTTTACTTAGATTCTACCCTTTTTTTCCTTTCTGCCCCTTTTCCCCTCTCCTAGGACTTAGCAAGGATTGGCATAAAATGCTCAGAGAGGAAAGATGAATAGGAATATGTGCATATTGGTGAGAAAGGAAACAGAACCATAAGAAGGCATTATTGGGGTAGAGATCTTTGCCATAAAATCCCTCTAGGCGAGTCTTTTGGGCAGAGGAGAAAAGCATTCTCCACTTGGGATTAATAATAATAACTTATCCAATAAACATTTATTAAGTGCTCATAGCTCCAGGTATTCTGTTAAGTTCTGGGGATATGCATATGAAAAAGAATGACAGTTCTTGTTGTCATGGAGCTTACAATCTAATGGAGGAAAATAACCCATAAAAGTAAGATAAGAAAAGGAAGGGGGAAAAGAAAAATGATAGCTAAATCCAATGGGATGGAAAATGAAGTGATCCTGTACAGCTTTCTTAAATGGAGGCTCTGCTGGGCCTTCTCCTCTCATTTCTCCAATCAAAGGGACCCCAGGGGCAGAGAGAAATGATAAGGTCAAACGTCCAGGGCTGATGTGATCATGGAGGCTAAAGACATTTATATAGCAATACTTGTATGTTACAAAGTACTTTATTTATATTTTCACATTTGAACCTCATAATGACACTTTGAAAGAAGTACTACAACTATTATTATTTCCATTTCATAGAAGAGAAAAATAGAAAATTATTTTCCTCTGGTCTGGCAGATAATAACCTGTTCAGAATTTGAAACTGGATCTTCTTGGTGCCAAGTTGAAGATTTGAACCACTCTCCTAGGCTGCCTTTTGCTGGTGAAGAGAAAGTCAGAATAACTTGAATGGAAAGGTATGATTCAAATACTAACATTGGCATTTGTATCTGAGATTGTAAACAGAAAGAAGTGATGAGGTCAAGATCCAAAAACAGATGAAACAGGGAAACATGACCTGAATACTAGAGAACTAGTTCTAAAAATGGACATCTATATCAAGCAATAATAGGAAAAAGCCATATACTTCTCATACCACCGAAAGCTTTTGAGTAGATGCATAAACAGAATGATGAATTAATAAACTTAGTGGTATCTGTAAATGATATTTTTGGAAAAGAAAGATGCTGTGTGATGCTGATTGTAGGGAATACATGGCTTCTTTCTGTGTGTATTTGAGACATCATAAAGGGCCTGTGAAAAGTTCTAGACTCTATCACCTCAAAAAGGAGGATTCAGCTTTTTTCATGAAGAAATGATAAAGCCATAAGAAATATGGGATTTATTTCTAATAACTTTGGAATTAGGAGGACAAAACTGAAGATCTTCTATACCAGCAGTTCTCAACTTGTGGGTTGCGACCCCTTTGGGGATAACCTAAGACCATTGGCAAACACATATTTCCGATGGTCCAAGGAACTGAGACACTGCTTCTCTATCCATCTCCAGGCGGATCCACCCACATGCAGATATGCCCACATACTAGTATTAAAGGGTCGCAGCATTAGGAAGATTGAGAACCACTGTTCTACACAGCAGATAATATTTTCCTTTCTTCTTCTAGTTGAAGATTATGTCTTTGTAAGAAAAAAATATAAAATAGGATATAGACATTTGTATACTTTGAAGAATTGGACTTTGCATTTTGGACAATAGCTTAGGCTACTAAAAAGAATGCTCTCCTGAAAAGGGATAGAGCCTATCTATTAAGGACTTGGAAAAATGAGCTTGTCAAGAGGCTTGACTACCTTATCTAAAGGGATTTCCAAATGATTTTACAAAACCTTAAAATGCAGTTATCAACTCTTTAGCAAAGAACTGTATCTAAGGTATCTTATCTTCCTCTTAGAAACAAGCACATTATGTATAGGTCAATACTGATAGATCCATGAGTTCATAAGTGTGGGTTTTCCCTATTTTGGTTTAAATTGTGACCCTTCTGTGTCTAGTAGGTTCATGTGGAGTTGGAACAGATGTCAGAGGCCATCTAGTCCCAACCCTTCATTGTACAAAGTAGAAAAATGAGAACCAGAGAGTTTAGGTGAATTGTGCAAAGTCACACAAATAGGAAGTAGTAGAACTGGGATTTGAAATCATTCTTCTAAGTATAAATTCAATCTTCTTGCTATTGTACATATTCTCATCTGATATATAATATACTACCAGATTTATACTTGAAAGCTTTCTAAGAAGTGCTCAGGATTGTGCTTTATTAGAACAATCTTTTAGATTCGTTAGACAGCTCAGTCAACCATATACTGCAATAAAAAGCTATAGAACTTCAGAGGAGGACAATATGGTAATAATTTAATAAATAAATCTTTGAATGAATGTTGCATGAATGAATGTCATTGAGGATATATATATATGTGTGTGTGTATATATATACATATATATAATATGTAAATACATACATACGTACATACATGGAGTAGACTAAATGGCTTGTGAAAAAGCAGAAAATAACAAGAATGTCATGAACCACACACACACACACACACACACACACACGTGTCATGACTGCAGATATCTCTAGACTAATGTATAGAGTCTGGATAGCAAAGTAAAACAGAAATTTTGATACAGAGGCAAAAGCAAAAATCATAAGTATACTAGAGACCAGACTGGTTAATGCTTATAATTGGAATGTAGTAATGGAAGACATGCCTCATTTAAAATATGCAAATCTTGCAGATATAATGGAAATAGTAACAAACAGATTTACTTATACGGAAATCCATTTGCCTGAAAATGAAAACAAGGTGGAATGGATGAGGATAAATTACCATAGGAAGAGATCTCAAACATATGGCAGTAAAGAAGCTGAATTGTGAACACTCTCTGATTTATGTATAACAATGTTGTTTGCTTTTTTCTAATACAAATGATAAAATTTGCATAGAAGGAGGATTCAGTACTAATGGGGGACTTTAACTTTCAAGACATCTGCTGAGAATTGGATTAATTTTTGGCCTAAACTTTTGACAACTGGTGTCTCTTAGAGATTAGAGAAAACAAAAAGAGAACTTGCTAGTTTAGATTTATTGTTCCCTTGTTAACCCATTCTCAATGAGAGCAGGGTTCCAGAACTACCAGCCCTCCTCTCCCATCTAATTCTTTTGTGTCAGTTCTTCCTCTTACATCTAATTTATATAAGATAATTATGCTTTTTACCTTTTCCTAAAGTTTTACTTTTTAGAATCATATCATGCTCAAGTCTACCCTAGTTTTTCTTTTGAATTACCCAATTACTACTAACAATCTTAGACATATGTTTTATATTTCCTCATATAAAAAAGTAAACAGTCTGTCCTTATTGAGTCCCTTATAATTAGTCTTTGATAAGTACTGTTTTTTTTTCTTTTTCTCTTGGGTCTTTTATGCCAAATTTTCTATTACATTCAGGTTTTCTTGCAACAAAATTCTGAAAGTCTGGAAATTAATTAACTGTTAATTTTTTTTCCGTTCAGGATTATGCTTAATTTTGTGGGGTATGATATTTTTCGTGACAACCCTTGTTCTTTTATTCTTTGATATACAGTGCTCCAGAACCTGTAGTCTTTTAGTGTCACCACTGCTGGGTCTTGCGTGATTCTAATTGTGGCTACACCATATTTGAATTGTTTTTTTCTTGTTGCTTGTAATATTTTATCCTTGAGCTGGGGGTTTCAGAATTTGGCTATGATATTCTGGTGATTTTCCTTGTAGGATCTCTTTCAACTAGTGATCAATGGATTTTTTTTTTTATATATATTTCTACTTTCCCCTCTTGTTCAAATGCTTCATGGCAATTTTCTTTAATTATTTCTTTTGTTATTGTGTCAAGATTCTTTTTTTTATCATAACTTTTATGTAGTCTTATTATTTTTATGTTTTCTTCTCTTGATCTGATGCTTAGGTCAGTTGTTTTTCTTATGAGGTATTTCACATTCTCTTCTATTTTTCCATTCATTATATTTTGTTTTATTATTTCTTGGTCTCTTATAATTTAGCTGGCTTCCCCTTGACCAATTCTAATTTTTAAATAGTTATTTTCTTCCTTAAGACTCCAGACCTCCTTTTCCAGTTAGTTGACTTTCTTTTCATAATATTCTTGTTTTTCTTTCTTTGTTTTTCTTTTTTAGATTTTTCTCCTTCAATATCTCTCATTTGACTTTTAAAATTTTTTAAACAATTCTTTTTATGAATTCTTTTTGTGTAGGTGACCATTTGACATTACTCTTTAGGGTAAGAGAGTTTTTTTTTCTTTTTTTTTGCTTCAGTATCTTCCTTTGAAGAGGACTCCTCAGTCTTCTCTATTCCTGTAGTAACTTTGTATAGTTGGTTTTTTTCTCTTTTTGCCTGCTCTTTTTTTTTTTTAATGTGTAGCAGCTTATTATTATAATCAACTCTAATCTTGAGGTAGGGGGCATGGTGCCTTTGTTCTTCAAATTCTCGTTCAGCTCTCTTCTCTTGCCTGGAATTTATTCACCTGGCATGTGGTGGTTCCTTCTTACCTATGGCCATATCTCAGCACCATAGTTGGACCTGGTGTTCCCTGTCAGCAGAGGTTCCCTCCAACTTCCCGTGCTCAGATGCCAACTCCCCACGCTGTCTGGGAGGTGAAAATTCCTGTAGCTGGAACCTAGACTACCTCCCAACCCACCTACCCCCAGGGCTCACTGATTGTTGTTTCAGTGCAATTAGCCTGGAAATGTTTAGACTTCACAGGGACCAAACCTTGGTCCTGGATTTTATTCTGAATTTTTTCTAGTTATCCCAGAAGTACTACTGTTCTTCCCCAACTCTTGTTTTTTTTTTTTTGTTTGTTTGTTTTTTACTGCTCCCTGTTTATTCTGGTTTGTCTTGTTTGTAGGGGAAATCTGGAGAGCCTGGAATTTTCTGACCTACCCAGAATTCTCTCCAGTGGACCTTTTTAAAGATAATACTAAATCACTTTCATGATCACTATTTTGTTGTATAGGTTTTGTTCCAATCTACCTACAGTCTCATAAAATACCCCAAAGTAATTAATAAGTAAGGAAATAAAAATTAAAGCAATTCTGAAGTTCGATCTTGTACCCATCTGACTGGTAAAGTTTACCAAAAAGAAAAATAAAATGACAAAAGTTGAAGAGACTATAGGAAAACAGGCACTTTGATATATTATTAGTAGACTTGAGAATTAATTGATCCAGCCATTTTGGAATGACATTTGCAACTATACTCCAAAAGTTAGCAAACTTTACATATCTTTTGACCTTGTCATATCTGCCAAAGATATCAAATAATTTTTTAAAATATTCTATACATAAAAATATCTATAGCATGTTTGTTTGTTTTTTAATGGTGACAAATAACTTGAAACCAAGGTTTCAATTGGTCAAACCAGTGAACAAATTATGGTATATACTTAATAATGGAATAATATTAAAATATAAGAAATGACAAAGAAAGGTCTTTAAAGAAAGTTTGAAAATTTGTATGAACTGAAGGAATATGTAGGAAATATATAATTAAATTGTTCAGAAAACCTAATTTATTAATATTGTTTGAATCTAGCTTTATGTGACTAGAAAATTGTCTAACCCAAACTCTTGCTGTGGAGGTCAGGGTGATTTCAGAGATGTTCCCATGGAATCTGGAGGGTCCTTCAAGGACAGAATTTTAGTGTATTATCCTCAAGTAATTCTTTGCTGCAAATTTATCTCTACAATTTCCAGTTGGTAAATGCTATAACTTGATCATTATCTATTTGAAATTGCTAACAGGCACCCAGAGGGTGATACAATTTTATCATCAGAATATCAATTTCCATTTTAATCTGGATGATGTTAGATTATGAATTGAACTGTTAAAGAATATGGTCACAAAGTTTAAAAACTTTTAAGTATTTAATTGGGCATGTTTTGTTGAAAAAGAATAACAACTTACAATTTGAGGGGAAAGATAGCTTTTTTTTTTCATTTTCTGCAAAATTTGGAGGATATATTATTTGGGCAGGGTCATAAAATCTTATCATCCTGGCTGATAGCTAGTTGTGAAGCTTTAAAGCAATGAGAAACTAGGACTACTTCCAACCAAAGTAGGGGTACTTATGATTTTGCTTATAAGTAAAGTGTGATTTTATCTGTCAGGTCATGGCTTATAAAAATTATCAAATTATGTCTGGAAAGTATATATTAAAATTATACCTTAGTATCAATCAACCTTAGATTGATTTTTTTTTTTTTGCCAAAAGGATCAATGGGTAATAGGAATATCTGTTAGTCTAGAGGCTAATGTTAGCCAGAATTTTTTGGGTTTTTGAATGAACTGTCATGTATTCACTGTTTGTGTGAAACTCTAGAATGTGATTATTCTTAATTAATCATGATTGATTTCTGCTGCAGGATGGATTTAAACTAGAAAGGATAAATAATGTAAGTTCTCTATTTACAATACCATGTGCTTCTTGGTTATCTTCCCCTATATTGACAATTTTAAATAATGTTTATGAACATAATCATTGAGATTTTAAAGTTGAAAGGAACCATTGAGTTAGGGCCATACAATTTAATTGCATAGATAAAAGAAAATTAAGCCTATAAATGGTGACTTGCACAAAGTTACACTAAAATAAAAGAGCTGCTAGACTGACTGCCAGTGCAATTTTTGGTTTCTTTTTTTCCCTCCAAATGACGTGTTGCTTCCTAAGCATCTTTTCAATGCTTCTACACCACTCAGCAATGTACCTTCTGTGTGTTTATAAAGTCTCTTTCTTTCTAAGACATTGCAGTTATTTACGTATTCTGAATTTGACAAGACAGTCAATAATACAATATTGCTTAAAATGTAATATTGAAGAACTGGTTCTGGAAAACAGGAAATAATCTGTCAGGATCATGGTCTTCTTTGCTGTGAGTACTTTAAAATGGATGTGTGGTCACCATGTCAAATCACTGAGTTTAAAAGAAATTGCAGATGAATATCTTTTCTCACCCAACATGTTGTCTCCATAGTGACCTAGCTCTGGGTCTTTGTTCCATTTTCTATATGTATTTAACTTTTCATTTTCATTTTTGATTTTCTTTTTTCATCTGTGCAGTGCATCTCTTCTCAATACTCAA
Source organism: Pseudochirops cupreus (assembly GCA_028627135.1). Lineage (NCBI taxonomy): Eukaryota > Metazoa > Chordata > Mammalia > Diprotodontia > Pseudocheiridae > Pseudochirops > Pseudochirops cupreus. The sequence goes on along the minus strand of CM053582.1, from coordinate 277,762,662 downwards.
CTTCAATCCAGGTTACGTTTGTTTTTTATCTTCTTTATTCTACTTTGGGTCAAAGTTCTTTAGATTTCCTAATTTTCTGTGTATTCCATCAAATTTCATTTGGGTTATCCTATATATCCTGCCATATCCTATCATAATCCTGCCCTAAACTCTGTTTGCTAGTTGTTAACCTCTCACCTCCCAATACATTTGATAAAAATTATAATAGCATTAGCATTTACTCTCAAATTAAAAGACATCAATGCATTACTCTCTAAAGTCTAGGTCATTCACCAATAATTGTAAATAAATGACAACAGAATTTAAGGATAACTTAATGTTATCATATTTTATTCTGCCAGTTTGATGACAGCAGAAGATTTTGCTTTTTATCAGCGCATTTACTTTTACAAGTTCCTAAAATAGATTGGGAGGTCAAAGTATCAGAATTGGAAGGTAAGGAATTAGAATCACAGAAGTTCAGAGTTCAAAGGGGATTCATGGTTCATGTAACCTTGTCGATATTTAAAAACAAACACCGCCCCACCCCCCAAAATTGGTTTTATATAATATATCCGACATCCTATCCCTTGCTTGAAGATCTCCAGATAATGAGAAAACCTGTAATATCCAAAGGCATCTCATTTATTTTTTGGAAGATTTGCTTTTCATCAAGTCTAATTTTACCCCATTAAATGTGGTACATACACCTGATTATCTTCACCATCTTTCTTTGCATTCCTTTACATGACTAATTCTTAACTTCAATTCCTCAACATTAGAGTGAGAAAATTAGGTAAAAAAAAGTTTCATGAAGGAATTTAAGGGTCATTAACACACACACACACACACACACACACACACACACACACACACACACTATAATTGTCCATAGGAAATCTAATCTATTCTCCTCCAGTTCAATTCCAGGTTTGTGTGATTTTCCATTTGATATAAATGACCAAGATTCCTCTGTTTTTCTCTTTCATTATCTATTGATCTAATATATATCCAATTCACATTCATGACATCCAAATGAGTATGTGCACCTATACATGCACATGGATATGCATATGTGTATATAAGTTAGATCCTGTGACTATACATTGATACATATGTAAGTTGTCTAGATATGGAGGTGAATATCTATATGCATGTGAATATTATCATATATACATATACATACACACATACATAATACAAGAAACAAGAATTTCCCCATGGTTTTGACATGTTCTGTTCTATCAAATGCATTGAAATTCATCTCTAAATACCTTAAAATCATGTCCCCTCAAAGGAAAGCATATTTGGCATGAAAATGAGTTGGAAGGTAAAACATTGTAAATAATGAATAATAGGAAGATCATTTTGGCTAGATTGAAGAATATATGGAGATTTACCCTAATAAAACTTAAAGTTGAGTTAGATCCATGTTATTAAGGGCTTTAAATACAAATAGAGAAATTTGCATTTGACCCTAGACTTGCATAGTTACTGAGCAAGGGAGAGTGAAATAGTCTGATCTTGTGCTTTAGGAATATTACTTTGGTTTGTAGTTGTATGAAGAGATAGATTAGATTGCATGGGGCATGCAGTCAAAAAAGAAAAAATGTGTTAAAATTCTGCCAGGGAAAATTACAATGAGTGGAGTCCTGCCCAAGATAAAGGAGCAGAAAGTGTTCCTGGAAGATTTAGGTACTCTTATCAGCAGTGAGTCATTCAGAGATTGACTGGCCTAGAGAAGTTGGTCCTGTAGTGAGGAAATAAAGGGGAAAAAAATCCTTAGCACTAATTTAATAACTAGCTGTTAATATCATAGAAAATAATGATTTCTCTCAGTACATTGGTAAATTCAAAATTTTAAAACCTTTTGAGGTTTTAATAAAAGACTTTAAAAAAAACTTTTAAAAAGACTTTAAAAAGACTTTTGAGTCTTCGAAGTGGTAGGCAGATCAATTATGGTTAAAAGATTCAAAAAATTAGGCTTCCCATTCACCTTACTCCTCATATCTAATCATTTGCTAAGGTTTGTGATTTTACCTCCGCAACACCATATCTATATCAAAGCTAAATCCAGATTTAGATTACATTTTTTTAATATTTTGCGATATGTCAGGCACTGAACTAAACACTGAGGGTATAAAGAAAAGCAAAAAAGGAGAAAAAACAGTTCGTATTTTCAAGGAGGTCAGTCTTATTGGGGAGTCAAGATGTAAATTATTAATGTATAAAAATCTATATGGAGGAAAAATTGAGAAGGAATACTATTGTGCTGTAAGAAATGATGAGCAGTTTGATTTTAGAAAAATGAAACATAGAAAGACTTGCATGAAGTACCAAAGAGTGAAATTAGAAAAACCAAGAGAATGTTATTTACAGTTCTTTGAAGAATTACTATAAATGACTAAGTTATTTTGAATGTTATAAATATTCAAATAAACTACAAAGGATCTATGAAGGAAGATGCTATCCAACTCCAGAGAAAGAACTGATAAATAGATGTATGCGTAGTATTTGTATACATACACATACACATGCATACATACGTGCATGCGTGTGTGTGTATGTGTGTGTGTGTGTGTGTATTTGTGTATGTGAAATGATGCCCTTCTCTAGCTGAGGTTGGACAGGATGGGAGACAGTTCAGAACATAAAATATAACAATAAATAAACCTAAAGAAAAAAATTTAAATAGTATTTTCCCCCAGTCACATGTCACACTTTTAGCATTCATTTTTACAAGATTTTGAATTCCAAACTTTTCTCCCTCCTTACCTTCTATCCCCTCTTCCGAAAACAGTAGTCAGTTTGATATTGTTTATACATATACAATTATGTAGAAATATTTTCATATCAATTATATTTGGAAAAAGAAGAAACAAATCAAAAGAAAAAAACACGAGAAAGAATAAAGAGTGAAAAAAAAGATTTCAATCTGCATTCAGAGTCCGTCAGTTCTTTATCTGGATATGGTTAGGATTTTCCTTCCTGTGTCTTTGTCCTAGATCATTGTGTTGCTCAGAAGAAAAGTTAGTCATACTTGATCATCACACAATATTGCTGATACTGTGTACAACATTTTCCTGGTTCTGCTGAATTCACTTTGCATCAGTTCATATAAGTCTGTCCAGGACTTTCTGAAATCTACCTGTTCATAATTTCTTATTGCACAACAGTAGTCTATCACATTCACATACCACAGCTTGTTCAACCATTCCCCAATTGATTGGCATCCCTTCAATTTCCAATATTTTGCCACCACAGAAAGGGCTAATATAAATATTTTTGCATACATAAGTCCTTCCTTTTTTTTTTTTCCTAATGCTACCCTTGGGAAACAGAACTGGTAGTAGTATTGCTGGATCAAAGATATGCACAGTTTAGTTGCCCTTAGGGCACATAGTTCCAAATTGCTCTCCAGAATGGTCAGATTAGTTCACAACTCCAGGAACAGTGCATTAGCACCCCAATTTTCCCACATTCTCTCCCACATTTATCTTTTTTTCCTTTTTTCATATTAGCCAATCTGATAGATGTGAGAAAGTACCTCACAGTTGTTTTAATTTGTATTTCTCTAAACAAAAGTAATTTAGAGCACTTCATCATATGCCTACGGATAGCTTTGATTTCTTCATCTGAAAATGGCCTCTTCATTTCCTTTGACAATTTATCAATTGGGGAATGACTTGTATTTTTATAAATTTGATTCACTTTTCTATATATGTGAAAAATGAAATAGTAGGGGGCAGAGCCAAGATGGCAGTATAGGAGCAGCAAGGTACCACAGCTCCCACATAGCCACCTCAAACACCCATAAAATATGGCTCTAAACAAATTTTAGGGCTCCAGACTCACAAAATTACACCTCCCACTAAAGGCAGCTCAGCAGGAAGGGGTCATCTCAGCTCTAGGAGCCAAAACCAGCACAGCCTGAAAATGCTATGTGAGTCCGGGCGTGGCCAGGATGAGCCATAGCTGGACCATCAGGAGAGTGGATCAGCAGCAGCTGTGGCAGTTTCCAGAATTATCAAGCCATAAGGAACAAAGACTAAGTGAAAGGTTAGTGGAACTCAGATAAACTTGGGGGAGAAAAGCGGTGTGGCCAAACTGCCTTCAGGGAAAGGAAGGGCCAGCTGCCTCCATGTGGCTGCTTCAGAGCTCCCAGCCTGCAGACTGCAGGTGGGCCAAGAAATCATTCAGAGACCAAGTGCTCTTGCGTTGAACAGCCTGGATCTGGATCGTGGTGTTGGGTGGTGGTCCTGCGGTGCATTTTCAGCAAGCCAAAGCTGGTGAGGGCTGCAAAAAAAATGACAGCCCCCTAATACCTCCCACAGCTGGGAAAACCCCAGTGATTTGGAACAGAGCTTTCCCCTCTGGAAGCAGAGTTCCACAGAGCTAAATAATCATTGACTGGCCAACATGAGCAGGCAAAGGAAGCAAAGTAAGAACAGCAACCAAACTCTAGATTCCTTCTTTGGGGAAAAGAAGGATCAAAGCATAGAAAGAGAGGAAGGCAACATAGTCGGAACTCCTGCACCAAAAGCTTCCAAGAAACATGAAGACTGCCTAAAAGCCATATATGAGCTTAAGAAGGATTTTGAAAACCAAATAAGAGAAGTGGAGGAAAAATTGGGAACAGAAACAAAAATGATGCAAGAAAATCATGAAAAGAGAGTCAACAACCTGACTAAAGAAAATAACACCTTAAAAAATAAATTAACTCAAATGGCAAAAGAGGCCCAAAAAGGCAATGAGAAGAATGCCTTAAAAAGTCAAATTTGCCAGATGGAAAAATAATGTCAAAATCTTGCTGAAGAGAATAATTCCTTCAGAATTAGACTGGAGCAAATGGAAGCAAATGACTTTATGAGAAATCAAGATACTATTAAATAGATTCAAACAAATGACAAAATAGAAGGCAATGTGAAATATCTCCTTGAAAAAAACCACTGATCTGGAAAACAGATCTAGAAGAGACAATTTAAAAATTATTGGACTACCTGAAAGCCATGATCAAAAAAGAACTTAGAAAGCATCCTTCAAGAAATTCTCAAGAAAAATTGCCCCAATATTTTAGAACCAGAGGGCAAAATAGAACTTGAAAGAATTCACTGATCACCCCTTCAAAAAGATCCCCAAAAGAAAACTCCTAGGAATATT
>CM053582.1:277735256-277747408 GCA_028627135.1 Pseudochirops cupreus | reverse complement strand
CCTCTCCCCAAGACAGCAAGTGATCTGATATACGTAATATATGTACAACCATACTAAACACAAGCAACTGAGGTTCTGCATAATATCAATTAGATTGGCAAAAAATGACAATAAAGAAAATGATAGTAGGTGAAGAAACTACGGGAAAATAGAAGCATTGAGGTACTTCTCTTGGAGCTTTGAATCTATTCCACTCTTCTAGAAAACAATTTGAACTTAGACATGAAAAGGTACTGAACATCCCATGACTGTTACCCTAGGCAATACTACTAGCAAGCATATATTCTGATGAGATCATAGAAAGAGGAAAAAGTTCTATTTTGAAAATAAAATATTTATACCTGGCCTTTTTGTGTTGGCAAAAGCTAGAAACTGAAGTAACAAACATCAAATGGGTGATACCTGGATGTTGCGGTACATGGATGTAATAAAAGCATTATTATCCTTTAAGAAATAAGGAAAGATAATTTCAAAGAGACTTGGAAATATTTTTATGAATTGATAAGAGATTGAAACACAGAAACTGGCAAAAAACTTGAAAATATAAATGTTATAAGTATTAGCAATTTTGAAGATAAATAAATTTATGAAGAATGAAATGAGCACAACTGGGCGAATAATATTTACTATAACGGTACTGTGAAAATACCTCTGAAAGCTAAAAACACTTCTGATCAATGCATTCACCATTCATGATTCAGGAGCAACAATGAATATTTACCTTTCAGCAGAGAGGATTCAATATCATTCAATCCTTTAGAGTACTAGTTGCTAAATACTATTGCGATCCTTACCATGATTCAGCATTTGAATTCTTTCTTTCTGCCTGCATCTCAAATTTTTTTCCTTTGATCTGGAGGCTCTAAATTTTAGCTATAATTTGCTTGAAAGTTTTCAATTTTAAAAATATTGTTTCAGTAGATAATTGATGGATTGTTTTTGATTGTCACTTTGTCTTATACTTCTAATGTTTGGAAACTTTTTTTTCAGGATTTCTTGAAATATCTGTAATATTCTGGCTCTTTTGGTCATGTCTATAAGGCTGTTCTTATTTTGTTTGATATGTTATCTAGATCAGTTGTACTGGAGATAAAAACAACAACAATTAGCACTACTATCATGTTTAAAAGTTGAAAAGTGCTTTAAAAATATTACTGGGCTTTCAAAATAACACTGGGAGGTAGGAGTTATCATGATTCCCATTTTATGATAGAGGAAACAGAGGAAGACAGAGGTTAAGTGACTTTATCAAGGATACACAACTAGCAAATATCTGAGGCTTTATTTGAACTCATGTATTCCTGACACTAGATCCAGAGCTCTGTGTCTGTTTCTGTGTCACCTAGTTGTTGAATATAAAACAACTTATCTTTGCTTTATTTTTTCCCAAATTATTTTTACATTTATTTAATAATCCTTTTTCCTTTATGGAATCACTACCTTCTATTTGGTTCATTCTAGTTTTCAGGGAGTATATTATTTGTATAAGGTGTTTTTTTTTCATTTTTACTAAGCTATTAATTCTCTATGTCTTTTTTCCGTGCTCTCATTCACTCTCCCCCCCCCCACCATTTGTTTTCTTCAGCATAATATCAAATAATGCTTTTTAAAAATTTTGCTTACTTTTTTTGAGGAATTCTTAATGATCTTGGAACCAAATAATTTTTGAAGCTTTATTTGTAGATGTTTTATACTTATTAATGATTATCTGGGTAATCTTGGGGGCATGACTGTCCTCATAAGAACTTCATATCTCTTGTTTGTTTTCTTATTCCTTCATTCTTTTAAAGTTAAATTAAGTTTTCAATATTCACTCCCATAAGTTTTAAATTTTCTCACTTCTCCTCTCCTTCACCAAGATAGCATGCAATCTGATGTAGGCTCTACTTATACATTCTTATTAAACGTTTTCACATTAGTCATGTTGTATAGAAAAATCAGAATGAATGGGAGGAACCACGAGAAAGAAAAAAACAAAACAAAAAAAGAAAATCGTCTGCTTTATTCTACATTCAGATTTCATAGTTCTTTCTCTGGATGTATATGGCATTTTCCATCATGAGTCCTTTGTAATTGTTTTAGGTCCTTGCATTGCTGAGAAGGGTTAAGTTTATCTAAGTCAGTCATCACACACTGCAGCTTTTACTGTGTACAATGCTCTGGTTCTGCTCACTTCACTCAGTATCAGTTCTTATAAGTTTTTCTAGGTATTTCTGAAGCCTTCCTGTTCATCATTCCTTATAGCACAGTAGTATTCCATTACATTTATATGCCACAATTTGTTTATCTATTCCCAAACTGATGGGCATCCCTTCAATTTCTAGTTCTTGGCTACCACAAAAAGAACGGCTATAAATATTTTTGTACATGTGGGTCTGTTACCCATTTTTATTATCTCTTTGAGATACAGCCCTAGAAGTGATATTGCTGAGTCAAAGGGTATGTGCATTTTTATAGCCCTTTGGGCATAATTCTGAATTGTTCTCCAAAATGGTTAAATCAGCTCACAACTCCACCAATAATGAATTCATGTTGCAAGTTTCCCACATCCTCTTTAACAATTACGATTTTCCTGTTTTGTCATGCTAGTCAATCTGATAGGTGTGATGTGGTTCTTCAGAGTTGTATTGATTTGCATCTCTATAATCAACAGTGATTTAGAGCATTTTTTTCATATTACTATAGATGGCTCTAATTTTTTCTTCTAAAAACTGCTTGTTCATATCCTTTGACCATTTATCAATTGGAGAATGTCTTGCCTTCTTGTATATTTGACTCAGTTCTCTACATTATAGAAATGAGGCCTTTATCAGAGACACCAGCTGTAAAAATTCTTACCCATTTTTCTGTTTCCCTCCTATTCTTGGTTGCATTGGCTTTGTGCAAACTTTTCATTTTAGCATAATAAAAATATCCATTTTACATTTCATCATTTTTTCTGTCTTTTGTTTAGTTATAAATTCCTCCCTTCTCCATAAATCTAATGGATAAATAATTCCTTGCTCCCCTAATTTGTTTATAGTATCTGTCTTTATATCTAAATTGTGTGCCCATTTGGACTTTATTTTGGCATATGGTCCCAGACATTGATCTATACCCAGTTTTTGCAAACTGTTTTCTAGGTTTCCCAGCAGTTTTTGTCAAATACTGAGTTCTTTTTTTTTAAACTTTTGTTTATTTTTAGTTTATATCATTTATTTCCATGAGATTTCGATTACAAATTTTCTCCCCATCTTTCCCCTACTCACCACCCCAAAACAGTGATCCCACTGTATATCCACCTCCCCCAATCAGCTCTCTCCTATATCCTCCCCCTTTACCACTCTGACTTTCCGGTAGAGCAAGATCGATCTCCATACCCCAATATCTGTATATTTCCCTCCTTCCTATTCCACCCTCCTCTTGTTCTATTCTCTACATTGTCCCTGTCCCTTTACAAAAGTGTGTGCTTCTAACAACCCTCCCCCCCCAACCTGCCCTCCCCTCTCACCTCCCCTCTCTCATCCCCTTTTCCTCTACTGTCTTGTAGACCAAGATACCCAATTGAGATTGTATGTCATTCCTTCCCTAAGCCAACTTCATTGAGAGTAAGGTTGACCCATTTCCTTTTGCCTTCCTGTTCTTCCCCTCTATTATAACAGTTATCCCTTGCTTCTTCTATATGAAAGAATTAACCCCATTCTGTCTCTGCCTGTCTCCTCTCATATTATTCCTCTCCCACCTCTCAGTTTCACCTTTTAAAATATTATCCCATCATATTCAATAGATTCTCTGTCTGTGTACACATATATACACACACTCACATATGTATTCATTCACATATATACCCTCCTATATAGACATATGTGTATGTATACATATACATATATATACATATATATATACATACATATATATATATATATACACACACACACACACACACATTTATGTTCCATTCAACTATCCTCATACTGAGAAAACGTTTATAAGTTACAATTAAGTAAACTCTAGTTCATAGAATTTTTTTTTGTTTTAAATTTTGCCATATTATCATTCTAAACATACATTTTGTGTACTCAGTGTTACATCTACCTCAGTCTGTCAAGAAAAGGCTATATATATAGTATGGGTGTTATCTTTCTTCTCTGTCATTGACATTTTAATGTGAATCTACTGTAAAATTGATATTATATTAATGTCAATAGATATATAGTCCTTTAAGATATTATAACAGATTGTATTGTGGTTGGGAAATCACAATGTGTTCACTCACATGTTGGGAGGCTTTTAAACTTGGAAATTCAGTGAGTGTATACAATGACAGAAAGAATAATGTAAATATTCTTGAAACACATATAACAAGGTAAAGATCCACCCTATGCAAGAAAAGAAGGCATGCTAAATAGGCCCACTTTCTCTTCAGGAGTTTCAGGTTTTTATATTTCTTGATTTATCAGAATTTACCAGAATCGTAGTATAGACACCTGGCTGTTAATGCTTATTCAAATGCCATTTTATTTCTTTTTGAAAAAAATAAAAAAATAAAATAAAAATAAAAGTTTTCTTCAACACAAGTGTTCTTTGTTCTGGGTAAATCAGACAGGAATTTGAAATTTAGGAATTAACAAGATATGTAATTAATTTCGCAAAATCAGAACCTTCACAATTATACAATTTTAAAGCTTACTTATGACAACAACAGCATATTTGAACCATAGTATTTTTGACAGCTACCACTATTTGCAGCTGTCAAGATATCACTGCAGTGATCTTGAAGTAACTGTCAAATATCATAAATATCTAATAATATATAACATCTATCTCCATATGAGAGAGAGAGAGAGAGAGAGAGAGAGAGAGAGAGACAGAGACAGAGACAGAGACAGAGACAGAGACAGAAAGAGATTCTGGGAACTGTGTATGGGAAGTAAAGGGATTTTTAGGCAAAGGAAAAATAAGAATTTAGCAACCAACATGAAGGTCAAAAGCACAGCAGACATTTAAATTACTAAAAATTGTGTGAATTTTTGCTAAATTTTAAGTCAAATTAAGTAGGCACCTTGTATTGTTTATCTTTTATGTGCCCAGGGGCCTGATAAGATGCCTCACACATTGTAGCAGCTGTATTTAAAAAATGTTAGATTAGTTAATAAATTAAAGCATTCCAAAAGAAAAAGTAAAATACCAAACAAGCGTTTTATCTCCTGTCTAACTTAACAGATGGGTAGTAATAGACATGCCATGGAACGGGACACCATATTGTATACAGTGTACAAAACAGAGCAAACCTTAATGTCTACATATCTACACTGGAGTTTGATGTATGTTAGCATTAGAAGGTTTCTGAGTTGACAAATAAGTTGAGCAAATTATCTTTCCTTTGAAATTACTATAGTAATAATATACTGTAGGAATGTCAGATGTTTCAAATCTGAGCAACAGTCTATGACGATATAAAAAATGAATGATAGTGATTTTGAGAGGTTTGGCACCCTAATGAGATTAGTTTTAGGTTTAATGCTAGAATCATTTAAAAAATTACAGTTATCCCCTCCATATCACAGTGATTGCTCCCTCTACAATCTGGAAAATCCACATAAAAAATTTTTGCCCTCCCTTCATAACAGAGAAGTCTGAATTATAATGGTATTAAAAATAAGATATGTTGATATTATGCAATACTATACATCTATTTGATGCAATCTTCATAATTTTTTCAATATTTAGTATTTTATATTCCCCATATATGTATATATATGTCTATAAAACAATTTTAACATACATTTTTAAAACTCTGAGTTCTGAATTCTGTCCCTTCATCCCTTCCTAATTCCCTACACTCCTCCCCACACACACACAAAGTGAGAAGGCAAGCGATTTGTTATAGGTTATACATGTGTAGTCAGGTAAATATATATCCATAATAGTCATATTGTGAAAGAAAACATAAAGAAAAAAGCTCAATAAAAATAAAGAAAATTTAAAAAAAAACATGCTTCAATCTGTATTCAGACACCATCAGTTCTTTCTCTGTGAATGGATAGCATTTTTCACCCCAAGCCCTTCAGAGTTGTCTTGGATCATTGTGTTGCTGAGGATATCAGTCATTCACAGCTGATCATCTTACAATATTACTGTACTTTGTACTCAGTACATTTAATTTTGCATCATCCCATGCAAGTCTTTCCAGATTTTTCTGAGATCATGCTGCTCATTATTTCTTACAGTACAATAGTGCTCCATCATAATCACATACTACATGTTCACCCAGTCCCTAATTGATGAGTATCCCCTCAACTTCTAATTTTTTGCAGTAGAAAAGAGCTGCTGTAAATATTTTGGTACATATAGGTCCTTTTCTTTTTTTGTTTTTTGTTTTTTATCTCTTTTGGGATGCAGACCTAGTAGTGGCATTGCTAGGTCAAAGGGTATGCATGAGTTTATAACCATTTAAGTGTAGTTCCTAATTGCTCTATAGAATGGTTGCATCAGTTCACAACTTTATCAACAATGCTTTAAAGTCCCATTTGCCCTATTTCCCCTCCAGTATTTGTCATTTACCTTTTCCGTCCTATTACTCAATCTAATAGGTAGTACCTCAGAATTGTTTCAATTTGCATTTCTCCTATCTAAAGTGAGTTAGAGTAGTTTTTCATACAGCTATAGATAGCTTTGATTATTTCATCTGAAAACTAATCATATCTTTTAATCTTTTATCAATCGCGGAATGACTTATTTTTATAAATTTGACTCACTTCTCTATGTTTCAGAAATGAGGCTTTTTTCAAAGAAACTTGCTTCAAATTTTTTCCTGCACTTAGTATTGTTAACAGTATTTCCCTCCATCCTACCACCCCATTTATTCTACTATCACTCTCTCCTTTCTCCCTGTCCCTTCTCAAACGTATTTTGCTTCTAATTCCTCCTCTAATCTGCTTTCCCTTCTATTACTCCCTCTTCCCTTTTCCCCTTCCCATTCTACTTTCTTTTAGGGGAAGATAGATTTCTATACCCAAATGAGTGTGTATATTATTCTCTCTTTGAGCCAATTCTGATGAGAGTAAGGTTTACTCTCACCCTCTTCTCTCCCCCTTCTTCTGTTTCACTATAAAAGCATTTTCTTTTCTCTTTCATGTGAGATAATTTGCCCCATTCTGTGTCTCTCTTTCTATTTCTCCTAATACATTCCTTTCTTACTCCTTCATTTTATTTTAAAATATTTTAATATTACTTTTTATATTCAACTTATACCTGTGTCCCGTCTATATATATATATGTGTGTATATATATATATATATATATATATATATATATATATATATATATATATATATAAAAATGCTCCTTTTAACTACCCTAATAATGAGAAAGGTCTTATAAGTTACAGGTATCATATTTCCATGTAAGAATATAAGCAGTTTAAATTTATGATTTCCCTTTCTTATTTCCTGTTACATTTTTATGCTTCTCTTGAGTCTTGTATTTTAAAGTTCAATTTTTGCCTTCTGGAATCACCATGTTCTATGACATCTGAGCCTTTAATGTTGCAGGTGCTAAATCCTGTGTAATCCTGATTGTGATTCCCCAACATTTGAATTGTTTCTTTCTGGTCATTTGCAGTATTTCTTCCTTGACCTGATAGTTCTTTAATTTGTCTATAATGTTCCTTGGAAGTTTCATTTTGGAATCTATTTGCCAGGGTAATCAATTGATTCTTCCAATGCCTATTTTGCCCTCAGTTTGCAGAATATCAATAGTTTTTCCTGATAATCTCTTGAAAGGTGCTGTCCATGTCATAGTTTTCATTATGACTTTCAAGCAGTCTAATGATTCTAACATTGTCTCTTCTTCATCTATTTTCCAGCTCAATTTTTTTCCCCATTGAAGTATTTTACATTTTTTTCTATTTTTTTCATTCTTTTGAATTTGTTTGATTCTTGATGTCTCATAGAGTCATTAGCTTCCACTTGTCCAATTTTAACTTTTAAGGAGTTTTTTTTTTTTCCCCAGTTAGCTTTTGTTCTCTTTTCCATTTAGCCAGTGGTACTTTTTAGAAAGTTGTTTTTTTCTGAGGATTTTTGGAGCTCCTTTTCCATTTGGCCAATTCTACTTTTTAAGCAATTGTTTTCTATTTCTGAACTGTTGACTCTTTCTTTCATAATTTTCTTTCATCATTCTCATTTCTTTTCCCAGTTTTTCCTTTACCTTGCTTATATGCTTAAGCTGTTTTTTTAAAATTTTGTAGCTCTTCCATGAATTCTTTCTGGACTTGAAACCACTTCACCTTTTTCTTTGGCTTTTGCCCACAGGTATTTTGAGATTGTTGCCCTCTTCTGAGTATGTGTCTTGGTCTTCCTCGTCACCATAATACCTCTCTATGGTCAGATTATTTTTTGTCATAGTTATTTTTTACTCATTTTTTGCCCTTTTCCCTTTCTTTTAAATTTGAGCTCTGCTCCCAGGGTGGGAGGGGCACTGTTTTGGCCATCTTATACCAGGGGCTACCTGCTACTGGCACTGCTGCAGTCTGTAGGTTTTTAGAAGATTTCTTGACACTGAGCTGAGGTCCTAGTGGTAGTGTCTGGCATGTGCTGATGTCTATGAGATGGTTCTGCATTTCCCTGGGGCTAGATTGAAACATGTGGTGATCTGGTCCCTGGAGGCTGCCTATTTGCCCAGGACTACACTAGCATGTGACTTATGTTCAGTGCTGGTGGCTGCTTGTTTACTTGGGCATCCATAGGGTTGACTTCTACCTGCTTGCCCAGAGTTCTGCTGAAGCACATTGATTTCTGGCTACTGGAGGATTCCTGTTTGTCTGGGGCTGTGCTGAAACACCCATGGTGGTTCTCAAGGGCTAGAGCATAACAGATTCTGCTCTAGCCCTTATCTTTACTCTGTATGTATCTCTCTGTTTAGAATGTTTTTTTTTTTTTGTAAACACCATATTGTAGGATTCTGTTTTTTTATTCTACTCTGCAATCTGCTTCCATTTTAAGGGTGAGTTTCATTCCATTGACATTCACTCTTATGAATAGTAACTATATTTCCCTCCATCATATTTTCTCATGTTGATCCATTCTTTCTCTACTTTCACCCTGTACTTTCTCATGTTTTGTTTCCGACCACCACCTTTCCCAATTTGCCCTCTCCTATCAGTCACTTCCTTTCTTTTGTTCCCCTCCCCTCCTACTTCCTTAGAGGGCATGACAGATTTCTATACTCAAGTGATCATTCCATCTTTCAGCCAATTCCAGTGAGAGTAAGATCTGAGAATTTTCTACCACCTCATACATCTCCCTTCACTGTAATATCTCTTTTGTATCTCTTCATGTGAGATAATTTATTCCACTCTATCTTCCCTCTTCTCCAAATGCAATCCTCTTTCTCATCCCTTATTTTTTTGGCATATCATCCCATCACAGTTTATACCCACATTTTCTGTCTATGTAGATTTTAACTTCCTTAATAGTGATAAAGTTCTTGAGTTTCAAATATCATCTTTCCTAAAAGAAATTTAAACAGTTTGAACTCCTTTTAAGCTTTCTCTTTCATATTTATCTTTTTATGCTTGTCTAGGTCTTGTATTTAAAAATTAAAGTTTCTGTTCAGATCTGGTCTCTTCATCAGGAATGCTTGAAGGTCTATACCCCCCTGAAATAATATACTCAGTTTCCCTGGGAGATGATTCTTGCTTGTAATCCTAGCTCCTATGCCTTCAGAGGCTCTCTGATGCTTTTATGCAAAAACTTCTAAATCCTGTATAATCCTGACTGTAGTTCCATGATATTAGAACTGTTTCTTTGTGGCTATTTTTAATATTTCCTCCTTGATTTGAGAGCTCTGGAATTCCACTATAATATTTTCAGGAGTTTTCATTTTGAGACTTCTTTCAGGAGGTGATTAATGGATTCTTTACATTTCAATTTTAATCTTTAGTTCTAGGATACCAGGGAAGTTTTCCTTGATAAATTTCTTGAAATATTAATTTCTAGGCTCTTCATTTGATCATGGTTTTCAGACAGTCGAATTATTCTTAAATGATCTATCCTAGATCCATTTTGCAGATGAGTTGTTTTTTTCCCATGAGATATTTCACATTTTCTTCTACTATGTTTTCATCCTTTTGATTGATTTTGTTTTTTTCTTTCTTTATGTCTTATGGAGTCATTAGCTTCTACTAATCCAATTTTCCTTTTTTAAGGAGTTATTTTCTTCAGTGACCTTCAGTGACAGTATTTTCTTTTCCATTAGTCCAATTCTACTTTTTTATACCTTTGTTTTCCTGAGTTAATTTGTGTGTGTATTTGAATAGTTGTGCTGCCTTTACCAAGCTGTTGACATTTTTTCATGATTCTCTTGCATCACTCTCATTTTCCCCCCATTTTTTCTTCTGCTTCTCCTTTTGGATTTTGAAAACTCTTTTTAATTTGTTCTAGCCATTCTTTTTTGGAGCCTGAGACTACTTCATATTTTTTTTCTTTATATGTAGATGTTTTGACCTTGCTGTCATCTTTCCTGTTTTGATCTTCAATGTCACCATGGTAACTTCCTATGATGAGATCCTTTTTAAAAATTATAATATTTATTCAATTTACTTATTTCTTGTTTTCAACATTCATTTCTACAAGATTTTGAGTTCCAAATTTACCTGCACCCCAAGATAGCCTGTGTTCTGATTATCCCTTCACCTAATCTGTCCTCCTTTCTAACACTCTACCCCCTTCTCTTATCCCCTTCACTTCTGTTTTCCTGTAGGACAAGATACATTTCTATACCCCACTACCTGTATATTTTATTTCCCAGTTGCATGTAAAAACAATATTTAACATTCATTTTTTAAACTTTAAGTTCTACCTTCTCTCTTTTCCTTTCTCCTCACCCACACTCATTAAGAAGGAGAGCAATTTGATGTAAGTAATACATGTGTAATCTTGCAAAACACTTCCATATTAGTCATTTTGTGAAAGATTAACTATATTTCCCTCCATCCTATCATGCTCCTTATTTATTCTCTTCTTTCCTTTGACGCTGTCCTACCTCAAAAGTTTTTGCTTCTAATTACACCTTTCCTCATGTGCTCTCTTTTTTATCATTCTCCTCCTTATCCTTTCCCCACCCTGCTTTTCTGTAGGGTAAAATAGATTGACATACCCAATTGAGTGTGTATATTATTCCCACCTTCATCTACATCTGAAAGGAGTAAGGTTCACTCATTCCCTCTCAACTCCCCCCTCTTTCCCTCCACTGTGAAAACTTTTTCTTGCCTCTATTATATGAGATAATTTACTCCATTCTACCTCTCTCTTTCTCCTTCTCCCAGTACATACCTCTCTCACTCTTTAATTTCATTGTTTAGGTGTCATCCCTTCATATTCAACTATCATCTTTCCATATAGGAATGTATAAAGTTCAACTTTAATAAGTCCCTTGTAATTTCTCTTTAATCTTTTATTTGAAAGTAAAAATTTATATTCAGCTCTTGTCTTTTCAGCATGAATCCTTTAAAGTCCTCTATTTCATTGAATATCCATTTCCCCCCCCAGAAGTATTATAATCAATTTTTCTGGGTAGGTGATTCTTGGTTTTAATCCTTGCTCTTTTGGCCTCCAGAATATCATATTCCAGGCCCTCTGATCCCTTAATGTAGAAGCTGCAAATCTTATGTTATCCTAAAAGTACTTCCACAATACTTGAATTGCTTTTTTCTGAATGCTTGTGATATTTTCTCCTTGACCTGGGAACTCTTGAATTTGGCTACCATATTCCTAGAAGTTTTCTTTTTGGGATCTTTTTCAAGATGTGATCAGTGAATTCTTTCAATTTCTATTTTATCCTCTAGTTCTGGAATATCAGGGCAGTTTTCCTTGATAATTTTTGGAAGATGATGTATAGGCTCTTTTTTTTTTTTTGATCATCACTCTCATGTAGTCCAATAATTTCTAAATTATCTCTCCTGGATCTATTCCCCAGCTGAATGATTTTTCTTTTTCTTTTTTAAATTAACTTTTGTTTATTTTTAGTTTACATCATTCATTTCTAAGAGATTTTGAGTTACAAATTTTCTCCCCATCTTTCCCTGACCCACCACCCCAAAACAGCGATCCCATGTTTAACCCTCCCCCAATCTGCTCTGTCCTATATCCTCCCCCATCACCCCTCTGACTTTG
>CM053582.1:277721290-277735156 GCA_028627135.1 Pseudochirops cupreus | reverse complement strand
ATAATTCTGTGTGTGTGTATATATATATATATGTGAACAGATATATATATGTATATATATATATATACACACACACACACACACACACACACACACACACACATATATATATACATATATATATATATATATATATAAACATTTGATTTTAAAACTTTAAATTCTAGATTCTTTCCCTACCTCCCTTGTCACCCACCCCTACTGGAAAGACATATGTAGGTACGCCGAACGTCTCTACAATGGATGTATTGTGAAAAACTGACTATATTTCCCTCCTTCCTATGGCACCCCCCACTTGTTCTTTTCTCTAATCTGTCCCTGTCCCTTTACAGAAGTGTGTGCTTCTAACAACCCTCCCCCCAACCTGCCCGCCCCTCCATCATTCCCCTTCTCGTCCCCATCCTTCCTACTCTCCTCCAGGGCAAGATACCCAATTTAGAATGTGTGTCATTCCTTCCCTAAGCCAAATACAATGAGAGTAAGGTTGACCCACTTCCTTTTGCCTTTCTGTTCTTCCCCTCCATTGTAACAGTTATCCCTTGCCTCTTCTATATGAGATGATTGACCCCATTCTGTCCCTCCCTGTCTCCTCTCCTTCTATTTCTCTCCCACCTCTCAATTTCACCTTTTAAAATATCCCTTCCTATTCAATTGATCCTATCCCCTCTGTCTATGTACACATATATGTCAGTGGTTTTTCCAATGAGATATTCATATTGTCTTCTACTTTTTTTCATTCTTTTGGTTTAGTTTTATACTTTCTTGATTTTTTATATAGTCAATAGCTTCCATTTGCTTTATTCTACCTTTTAAAGAATTATTTTCTTTAGTGAGCTTTTGGACTTAGGTGACAGTATTAGTAATTAAACAAAATTTGAGGAGATATAATAAATATACACAAATAATTATTTTTGTATGTTGTTGCTTATTCACTTTTTTCAGTCATGTCTGACTCTTTTTGACCTTTTTGGGTTCTCTTAGCAAAGATACTGAAATGATTTGCCATTTCCTTCTCTAGTTATTTTCCAGGTGAAGAACTGAGGCAAACAGAGTTTAATGACTTGCCTGTATCAGATGGTTCATAAGGGTCAAAGACCAGATTTGAACTATGCCCCCTAGCTGCCCTGTTTCTAAATGTAGTAACACCAATTACCACAAATTATCGAGTTAGTCCTCTAAGTATCTTCATCAAAATTCTGAAGTAACAAAAGATCAGAAATCTCACAGGAAATAATGAAAAAAAATGGGAAGGAAATAGGTCTAGTAACATAAAATAGTAATCATCAAAGTTATTTGGTATTAAGAAACTGAGAAGTCAAATTTTCTCTTCCACCAAATAAAAAATAATTTTAGTTATTGAGGTATGTACTCATGATTTGACAAAAAATAAATGCTGGGAAAATACATAATAACGGGCCAAAAGTTAGATTTACACTCAAAATAATTTCTCAGTGGATAAATGAATTTTATGTAAATCATCATATCATGAACAAAGTATAGTAACAAAAAAAAATCATATCTTGCAGATTTATGGCCATGTTAAACTTCACGACAAGGAATTGAAAGGATTACAATGTGGATAATTATGATTGTGTAACATTAAAAGGATTTGTACAACAAATACAATGAAGCTAAATTTAGAATGAAAATTTTTAACTGGTGGTAAAATTCTTTGCAAGAAGTTTTTCTGATAAATGCTTTTTTCCCCCCAAAATAAAGGGAATTGAATCAGATGATAAAGGATGAGAGAATATCAAATTGTACTTCCCAAAGGGAAAAAAAATATATTCCATGCTATCCCAACCATATGATAAGATGTTAATATCACTGATAATTAGAGAAATATCAGTTAAAACAATTATGAGTTTCCAATTCATGTGTATAAAACTGGCTAAATTGACCAAAAAAATACCTTGGTGGACCAGTGGGAAAACAGGTTAACTGATGCACTCTTGCTGGAGTTGTGAATTGACACAAATATTGTTAAAATGATTTTGGGATTATGGCCACATGATTACTAAACTTTTCATATGTTTTAATTTATTAATAACATTATATTATCTAAACTCCAGTGAGAACCAAAAAAAAAAAAATAGAAAAATGTCATATGTGCAAATACATTTATAGCAGCTCTTTTTTATAGTGTGCAAAGAACTGGAACCAGAGGGGTGTACATTAAATGTGGAATTGCTGGACAAATTAAAATATCTAAGTGTAAGGGAATACCATTGTGCTATAACAAAGGAGGAGAGAAATAATTTCAGAGAGACCTTGGAAGACATTTCAATGATTCAGAGTAAAGTAAACAGAAGGAGGAGATCAATTTATAGTATAACAATAAAAATGTGAACAGTTTTTCTTTCTTTCTTTCATCCTTTCTTCCTTTCCTCCTTTTTTTGCTTTTTGGAGGGGAGAGAGCAGGACAATTGGGGTTAAGTGATTTGCCTAAGGTCACATGGCTAGTAAGTGTTAAGTGTCTGAGGCTGGATTTGAACTCAGGTCCTCCTGACTCCAGGACCAGTGCTCTATTCACTGCACCATCTAACTGACCCTTGTGAACAGTTCTGAAGGGCAGAAATTTTTTTTTTATCAGTACTATGATCAGTCATGATTTCAGGGCATCTATGATGAAGACTAATTTCCTAAGACTGAGTGGTGATGGAATAACTATTCAGGATGAGACACCATTTTTTGAACATGGCCAATATAGGGATTTGTTTTACTTAGGATTCAAGGCCCCATATGCTGTGGGATCTGTCCCCTTACCTCTAGTGTGAGTGTGTCCTTTTGCGGCATACATTGTTAGAAAGGTTCTGTTTCTTTTTTTTCTTTTTCTTTTCTCCAAGGAGGAGTAGAAGTTGATGAAAAAAATTGATGGACAATTGAAAAAAAATTACAAAAGGGTAAAATCTTCATTTTCACTTGTTGAATCTCTATCTGCCTTGTAAAGTCTAATTCAAATTTCTTCTTAAAAAAAACTGTTTGATTTTCCTAGATGATAACAATTTTCCTCCCTCCCCCAAATATCACTTAATTCCCCTTTTTTTTGGCGGGGGGGAGAGGTGGGATGCAAAAGTGTGTATATTGGTTTTTCACTTACATAATAGTTAATATAATCATTACATCTCCATAATAAGCTATAAACTCAATTTAAACCCAAATTTAGTTATCTCTCCTACCCATCTAGTATAATTCTCTGTAATTGTGAATGTAAATAAGTGGGTTTTTTTTTATTTGAAAGCAGTGATGGGTGTGGATGAAGCTATAAAAATTAATGATTCTAAAAATGCTGACTACCGTAACAGACAAAATTAGGCTATCCTACCATATTTCCATTCCCTTGGTATTATCAAATAACTTCCTCACACATAACACACCAAGTCATTTTTATAAAATCAGAAAGGTGAGCCACTATCTCATTTAAGGTAGATGACTAAATAAATGAATGGATAGGTTAATGGAAGAAAAAATGAATGAATAAACCAAATAGCAAATAGATAAATAATCCTTTTAATTACCCTCATTGTGAACTAGAATGTGTGTTGTGTGTTTCAAATTTCTCTCATTTGGGAAAAGTGCTAAAAAGAAAGGGGAAAAAAGGTTTGGTTAAATGTGATGGCAAGACATGAATTTTGTAGACCTGTTCTAAGAAGAGGGGACTAGAAAAGTGGTATTTAGCCTATTTAAGAGAAATCTATCCTTCCAATGTATTTTTCATATTAAACTTACTTTTTTCTGAGACAGTTTTTTTTTCTTGCTTGGGGGAAACTGGGAAATGGTGTAATTGAAATAGTATTCTAACACCCAGCAAGAGGTGGCGCTAAAACTGTTCACCCACATAGGTTAAAACTGAACTCAAATATATGTCAAATAGTACACCTGCCTTTTCATCTTCAAAGGTCAAGTAGGGGGAAGCTTGAGGTATACTGGTCCAAGCCAGATAGACTGTAAAATTACTTGAGTGTGATTTGTGCCTTGCTATCTCCAGTGCCTGGAACACAGCAGGTGCTTACTAAATGTTTCTTGATTGATTAATAGATTAATGGAGTCAGGTCCTGAGTCTATATCTATCATTTCAGGCATTAAGGACATTTCATATAACAAAAAGCTCGTTAATTTCACCTTAATCCTGTCCAGTGCTGTACTGGTAAATGTTTAACAATGAGATCTCTGAAAAATAAGAGTATGTAGTGCATGTTTTTAAGTTTAATCAGTATTATTAACATTTTTTCTGGTACTGTAAAGTCTAGACCAATCAATAAAATAATAAATCAAATCTTGATCTAAAACATTTGCAACTTGAAATGGCACAAATATTCACATTAAAAATTTAATAATCAACTCATGAAATGGGAGGGTCCAACTCTAGCACACCCCTGGTATCCTCCAATTTTTGTTGTGTCATCAAAGCAACTGGGACCTATCTCATATAGTGATATTGTATAATAAATTATATATTTCCAGGCTGTTAAGCATATGTAGTCAATAAATCAATTATTAAAACTCCACTGTGTTGCAGACACAGTGATAAATGCTGGGGATACAAAAATAGGCAAAATACAGTTTCTATTCTTAAGAGCCTAAAAATATAATGGGAGAGACAATATGCAAACATATATAGATGGATGGATGGATGGATGGATAGATGGATAGATGGATGGATAAGAGATACAAATGTACACACACATACACATATATATCATAAAATGAGCAATATACAGGATAAATAGAAAATTATTAGAAGAGAATTGGGAATAAAAGTTATTGAGGAAAGCTTCCTGTAGAAAGTGAGATTTTAGATGAGATTTAAAGGAATCCAGGGAGGTCAGGAGGTATAGTGGAGGAGAGCGAGCATTCCAGAAGACCAGAAAGCCAGAGAAAATGCCCAGGAGTCAAGAGTTGGAATGTCTGTGGAACAGCCAGGAACTCAGCATCACTGGTAGAAAAGTACATTTTAGGGAATAAGATGCAAAAGGACTGGAAAGATAGGGTAAGACAGCTAGGTGGCACAGTGGATAAAATGTCAGACCTGGAGTCTGGATGACTCATCTTCCTGATCAAATCTTGCTTCAGACTCTTCCTAGCTGTGTGATCCTTGGCAAGCCACTTAACCCTGTTTGCCTCAGTTCCTCACTTGTAAAATGAACTGGGGAAGGAAATGGCAAACTACTCTAATATCTTTGCCAAGAAAAACCCAAAATAGGTCATGAAGAGTCGTATATAACTGAAAAATGACTTAATAGTAACAACAAGGTTATGACGGCTTTGAATGACAAGCAGAACATTTTGTATTTGTTCCTATAGGTGACAGGAAACCACAGGAGTGTAACACCATGCACAAGCAGATTCCCAAAAGAATACTACTGTGAACAGCTTTTAAGGTTTGGATTACACAGTATAATGAACACTCCATTTATTCCATCACAAATCAAGGCAAACATTCAAAACAAATCATAATATAATATTCACAACATTACAACTCATCACAGAAAATCACAATGTGGTGT
Source organism: Pseudochirops cupreus (assembly GCA_028627135.1). Lineage (NCBI taxonomy): Eukaryota > Metazoa > Chordata > Mammalia > Diprotodontia > Pseudocheiridae > Pseudochirops > Pseudochirops cupreus. The sequence continues at coordinate 277,729,649 of CM053582.1, read as the reverse complement.
TCATAACAGCTTAACATTAGAATGGCCACACAATTTTCACTAAAGTAGCCACAATATTTAGAACAAAGAACAAAGGAAAAACTCAGCCTTTCAGGCAGCAGCAGCAACACTGGCCTTCCAGGGGGCAGCAACGGCCACTTTGGCCTCCACCAGATTGTGGTCTGAAGAGAAGCTCCAACTCAGTTCTCAGTCAGCTTTGAGATGCTAGGAGAAAATCTCTCTGTCTGTCTGTCTGCCTGTCTGTCTGTCTATCTCTCTCTCTCTCTCTCTCTCTCTTTTTCTGTTTCAATCTCTGAAGAAAACTCCAACTCATTTCTTCAGTCCAGCAGCCCAGCTCCCAGATGCTGGGACAATCCTGCTTCTTCCAATGGGAGCCATCAGGAGGATGATTCCCAATTCTGCCTCTCTGTCTCTAGAACTCTTCTTATATACACACACTGGCCTCCTGTCTCAGCCAACCCCTTCCTGCCATGTCAGGACAGGAGAAGAGCTCACACCTTCTGTACTTAGCTCTAAGTTACTAAGTCCTAAGTATCTGCTAAATTGATTACTGTTACAAGGAGTTATTGAATAGAGGGGTAACATAAGATCTACACTTTGGGAAAATCATTAGTGGTTGAGGACAAAATGGTTGGGAATGGAGAGAGACTTGAGGTAGTCTTACCCACCACCAGGCTAATGCAATAATCCAGGTATAAGGTCATGAGAGCCTGCACTACAGTGTTCTCAGAGTAAGAGGAGAAGAGGGGTGTGTTCAAGAGATGTTGTAAAGGTAAAACTGGCAGGCCTTTGCAACACTGTGGATATAGAGGTGTGAGAAATAGTGATAAATCCAGGATGACTAGTAGGTCATGAGGACTGGGAGGATGCTGTTGCCCTGTATAGTAATAGAGAAGATAGGAGGTTGTGAGGGTTTAGGGAGAAAAAAAAAATAAATAAAATAAAAAAAGGTTTTTTTTGGATATATTGAGTTTCAAAAGTCTATTGGGCATAATGTTCTAGATATCTGAAAGGCACTTGGAGATGGCAGGAAACTATTACATTTTTCTTATCCTTATGGAGGCATAATAAGGCTTATTTTTTCCAGATAGAAAAAGTAAGTATTCTAAGTCAATTGTTTATTCTTTCAATGTCTCACTATTTCACATATCATGCCAAAGCATATTTCTTGAAACTCAACAACTAGATGCAAAAAAGCCTAAAATAACATGACTAACAGTCAAAATACACACTTTTATAGATCTGCTCTTCCCTCATAGTGGAAGTCTCTTCCAGTGATACACAATTCTTTCAATAATGCATCCATGTCTCCCTGTACTGAGCAATTCTTGTCCATATCTCCCTACAAACTTGCCATAGGGGCTCCACCCAATGTTCTAGAAGCCTGTCATATTTTTACCTCATATTACAACTGACAGTGGAGTACTCTGGCTGTCTAGCTCTCCTCTTTCACTTTCTACACACGATCATCGCATCTGTTCTTTCTAGTTGACAATTCTCTTGTTTTTTTCCTCTGAAGTTTTTGATTGTTTATGCAGTATTGCCTGCTCATATCCTCCATACACATCTCTATTGCCCTCTTGGTGATGACCACTTTTATTTGTTTGGAGACTTCAGTATTCTGTGTAATTTAAAAAATCTAGGTTTTTGTTCCTGTTGGAAACTTTAGGTCAGACAATACAATTCATAGGGCACATATTCAATAATAAATTAGTTAAAAGATTACAATTTAATAATACAATTAAAGAAATACAATTTAATAACAAGTAATATTCATTACTTGCTATATCCCACATAACATTTTCTCTGATTGATTTTATTATGCAATGATATGTGAAGTTATAATATAATTCTTTCTTAGCAGTGCTAAATAACTTTGGAAATAATAGTTTCAGGTAAATTATTACATTAGAACTCAGAGTGTAGATAGTTAAGGATTGAGTGAGAATACAGGAAATAAAGGTAGACTGATTATCTCCTCAAGGAGCTAGAGATAAAAGGGAGAAATATGAGACAACATGTTGCAGGGTTGGATGGTTCAAGCGAGGGCTTACTGAATATGGAGAAAACATGAGCATGTTTGTAGATAGTAAGGAAGCTGATAGTAGATTCCATATGTGTATTTCAATTGCATGATTTATTTTTCTTATAAATTAAAATAAAACCTAATAAAAGAAATAGAAATAATTTTTCCTGAAAATTTTAGCAATGTAATAAATATAGAAAGAGAAAAAAAAATAAACTTTAACCTGAATATGGTTAGTAGCCTTTCAGAAAGAGCGTTACCTCATTTGCAATTGGATAGCCTAGATTCCCTGTTCATAAATAGAAAACATAAGTATTGGTAAATAGTCACTTTTCTGTAAGATTTTACATATAGAATTATGCTGATATATAACAGTAAAATGAGCAAAAAAAATGTGACAAATTCTTGTAAAGTTTCTAATCACAACTAGAACATATTTGTTTGGCCTGATTTTTAACAAATTCCAGTGGCTATTATTTCCAGGATCAAATATAAAATCATATCCTTGTCCTTTAAAGTTCTTTGTAATGTAGTCATTTCCAACCTTTTGATTCTTCTTAGACATTACTCTATGATTAAGTGGCATTGGCCTCCTTGGTATTTCTTACAAATGACACTCCGCCTCTTTGTTGAACATTTTCACTGGCTGCCCCAAATGTCTGGAATTTTCTTCCTGCTCTTTTCCAACTTTGTCTTCCTTCAAGTCTCAGTTAAAGTCCCATATTCTGAAACAAGCCTTTACCAGTTCTCCTCAATCTTGCTGTCTTTCTTCTGTGATTGTTCCAATTTTCTATTATGTATATCTATATGTAATGCATATATAATTTGTATACAGCTCTTTTCATTTTTTCTCTCCCATTATACTGTAATTACATTAGAAGCAGAGAATGTTTCTTTGTTTTTTTTTTTTTATTTTGTTTCATTGGCATTTTTATTTTTTTTCCCTTTTAATATTATATTTTATGGGCCTTTTCATTTATGAATTTTTATTTTATTGGCTCTCCCCTCTTTTCTTTGTATCCCAATTTCTTTTCAGTGTTCATGGAATGTAGTTTGAGCTTAATTAATACTTGTTTGTTGACTGTTGACTGATTTACACTGAAACTAGTTAAAGCAGATGATTATCTCTCACATTTGAAAATATACAAAATGTTGGAGACAATAATACCTCCAACAATAGGAATGAACTGGAATTACAGATTCTGCCTATTTCAACTTTATATCTTCATACAAATTTTTTCTGTGCATTCTAAAAATATACCATTTGTATTGTGACTGATCTCCAGTGGCAGGAGATACCACCATTTCCTTTAGTAATCCTATTTATTTTTCATGTCCTTACAGTCAAATTGCCCTTTCTTTTGTCCAGTGACAGTTTGCTTTTATCAAATGAAGATAAAGAACAAGGGATCTGCCTAAAGCTTCCAATTATATTTAAAGATGGCTTTATCTGCCTTTTAGCCTCTTTTATAGCTAAAAACCTTCTATTATCTGGGCATTTATCACTTAGAATAACAAGGATATGAATCATAATAAAAAACCCCTCTTATTTAACTTTTGAAAACAAATGTTACCTAAATTATTCAAATTAATAATATTAAACTGTAATAAATTTCAGGTTAATTTGCCCCATAATGATAGCATCTTTTTAACAGACTGTAAGCTCAATTTGTTTCACATTGCTTACTAAGACTAATTTGGCATAAATTAATTTTATTACAATAAATTATGGCATTATTAATATTATATGAACTATTTCTCAAGTGCCTTTGTTTTGTAGTTTATATATGAAATACTTTGTAATTTTTTTTTATTTCCATAAAAACTGAAAGAGGTATTTTTTTAAGTTTGTAAATATACTGGAAATAGAGGAACTATCTTTACATTTATTGAACACAGGTAGACATACAAACAGATATAGATCTTCTGTCTACAATATATCTATATATAATTATATTTAGATGTGACAGAGATAACTGAGGTGTATATAAACTTTCACTTCTCAGAATGCCACAGCTTAGAGTATACTTCTCAGAATATGCTTAAAGCATGTTTTCATCAGAAAGTAATATGAACATTTCCCATGAAACCACACTGACACTGTTACATGTACAAGGACACTTCTAAGAGATATAGAATAACTGAAGTCCTCTGCTAGATTCGAGAACATTCAAAATAATACATGTATCTTAGAAGAGCGGTGGTCACAGGAGATTTGCTGATTGACTTTCTATTTAGAGAGTTCTAATTGGAACAAATCAAGAATATGAAATTTCTTAAGTATAAATAAAAGATGATGAGTGACAACCACAAATGGGATGAAGAATAGTGCCTATGGAAGACCATGAGAAGACCTGCAAAGAGATGATGGTGACTGGAAGTCATGAAATTTAAAAACAAAACAAAACTTAGGTTCAACCTCTCAGTGAGTGCAACTTTGAGAACTGTTGAGAATTATAAACAGGCTGCTGTGACCTTTCTCATTTTTCACTTACCTGAACTTGTATTCTTTTGGAAGACTCTTGGGAAAGAACTATACTCATTCAGGAAATATAAACTGATAGTTTTCTGTTATTTTGCTATTAGCTTCTATCTCATTTGGATATTTTATTGTTTCCATGCCTGGATATTTTAGCATTATAAGCTATTATATCCCAAATTTACATTTTTTTTCTACTTGCGTTGAGGCAAAATCAAGATGATGAGGTAATTTGCAGTAAAAATATCCATCATTTGAATCATAAGACCAGTGCATGTTAGACTCTAATCTACATAATATAACATTGCCAAATTTCTTGTATTTTAGTAGTATTTCCATTTCTCTTTCCCAAATTAAGAATTTCCATACCTTATCATCAATGTTCATAAATACCACATTGACTACATAACAATTACAAACATTTATAGGGAGCTTGTTATGTGCCAGTCATTTGTTAAATGCCTTGTAATTATTTGATTCACACAACAACCATGGGAGGTACAAATTATTATTGAGGCAAACAGAGGTCCATATGGCATAACAAAAACAAAATCATGTCCCAGTTGAAAAAGGGTCAAAGCATATTAAGAGGAAAATGTATCAAAGCTATCAGTTGTCATAAGAAAAATGCTCTAAGTCACTAATAATTAGAGAAATTCAAATTAGAACACCTGCAAACTACTACATCCCAACCATTAGATGGGCTAAGATGAAAGAAAAGTAAAATGACAAATACATGAAGTGATATTGAAAAATAAGTACCTAAAGGCACTATTGGTGGAGTTTGAACGAGTTCAAACTTTCTGGAGAACAGTTTGGAACTGTGCCCCTAACTGTGTATATTCATAGACCCAGTAATACTACTACTAGATCTATACTCCAAAGAAATCAAAAATAAAGGAAAAAAAGACCTGTATGTACACAAATATATATATATATATATATATATATCACTTCTTATAATGGCAAAGAATTAGAAACTGAGGGAATGTTCATCAGTTGGAGCATTCAATGGGGCATGTCTATAGAAGTTATGCTATACAAATATGATAGAATAGTATTTTTTTTTTGCTTTTTGGTGGGGGGAAGGCAGGGCAATTGGATTTAAGTGACTTGCCCAAAGTCAAACAGCTAATAAGTGTTCAGTGTCTGAGGTCACATTTGAACTCTGGTCCTCCTGACTCCAGGGCTCGTGCTTTATTCAATGTGCCACCTAGCAGCCCAATAGGACAGTATTTTACTATAAGAAATGGTGAAGGGGGGGGGGGAGAGTCAAGATGGCTGCATAGAAACAGGACAACTCTGTGAGCTCCCCCCTAAACACCTCAAATATTTATATAATGACTCTAAACAAATTTTAGAGCTCTAGAATCCACAAAAATGGCAGAAAAACCCATCTCCCATGAAGGCAGCCTAGCAGGCAGTCATCACAGCATGCTGGGAGCACAGCCCAGCCCTATGTGGTTTCAGCCCCAGGTTGTCCAGTACAAGCCTTGGCTGGAAGGTTCAGGAGAAGTGGATCATCAGCAGCTGTGGCAATTTCCAGTATTACCAACCCATAAGAGGCAAAGACAAAGGGAAAAGGTGAGTGGAACTCAGCTCCATTTTGGGGAGAGGATCCGGCCAAACTGCCTCCAAAGTGAGAAGCAGTCTGAAGTGGCAGCTCTGCAACCACCACCATGTGGCTCCTTCAGAAGCTCTCGGCCTGCAGATTGCAGGGGGGGCAAGCGATCATTCAGAGGCTAAGTGCTCTTGCCTTGAGCTACCTGGATCCTGATCGTGGTCATGGGTGGTGGTCCTGAGGTGCGTTTTCAGTGAGCTGAAGCTGGTGGGAGCTGCAGAAAGAGTGGCTCCCTAATAGCTCCAGCATCTGTGAAAACCTCACCAATTTGGGACAGAGTTCTCCTCTTTGAAAGCAGACTGCTAAGGAACCCAAAAGCCAAGTAACTGACTGGCAACATGAGCAAGCAAAGGAAGCAAAACAAACCCAGCAATGCAACTTTAGATTCTCTGTTTGGGGACAAAAAGGATCAAAGCATGGAACAGGAGGAAGACAATACAGTCAGAACTTCCACACCAAAAGATTTCAAGAAAAATGTAGACTGGTTATAAGCCATAGAGCAGCTTAAGGATTTTGAAAACTAAATAAGACAAGTAGAGGGAAAATTGGGTAGGGAAATGAGAATGATGAAAGAAAATTGTGATAAGAGAGTCAACAACCTGACTGAAGAAAATAACAACTTAAAAATAGACTAATTCAAATGGCAAAGGAGACCCAAAAAGCCAATGAGGAGAAGAATGCCTTAAAAAGTCAAATTTGCCAGATGGGAAAAAAAAATCTCAAAAGCTTTCTAAAGAGAATAATTCCTTCAGCATTAGAGTGGAGCAAATGGAAGCAAATGACTTTGTGAGAAATCAAGATATTATTAAAGAGATCCAAATAAATGAAAAAATAAAAGGCAATGTGAAATATCTCCTTAAAAAAACCAGTGACCTGGAAAATAGATCCAGGAGAGACAATTTAAAAATTATTGGACTATCTGAAAGCCATGATCAAAAAAAGAACCTAGAAATCATCCTTCAAGAAATTCTCAAGGAAAATTGCTCTGATATTTTAGAACCAGAGGGCAAAATAGAACTAGAAAGAATTCAACAATTACCTCTTGAAAAAGTTCTCAAAAAGAAAACTCCTAGGATAGTTACAGCCAGGTTCCAGAGTTTCAAGATCAAGGAGAGAATATATACAAGCTGCCAAAAAGAAACAATTTGAATATTGTGGAAACACAATCAGGATAACACAGGATCTAGCAGCTTCTACAGTAAGGGATCAAATGACCTGGAATATGATATTCTGGAGATCAAGGGAGCTAGGATTAAAACCAAGAATCACCTACCCAGCAAAATTGATTATAATGTTTCAGGGGAAATATGGTCATTCAGTAAGGTGGAGGACTTTCAAGCATTCTTGCTGAAAAAAACAAAACTGAATAGAATATTTGACATTTAAATACAAGAAGCCTGAGAAGGTAAACATGGAAAAGAAATCATAAGGAACTTACTAAAGTTGAACTATTCACATGCCAACATGGAAAAATGAGAACTGTAACTTGTGAAACTTTTCTTAGTATGAGGATAGGTGAAAGGAATACACACACACACACACACACACACACATATGTCTATATAAGAGGGTATATATGCATATGAATATATATATATGTGAGTTTGTGTATTTATGTGTATATAGACAGAGGGCACAGGATCAATTGAAGAGGAAGGGATGATATTTTAAAAGGTGTAATTAAGGGGTGGGAGAGGAATAGAATGAGAGGAGACAGAGAGAGATAGAGTGAGGTTAATTATCTCATAGAGAAGAAGCAAGGCATAACTGTTACAATGGAGGTGAAGAACAGGAAGGCAAAAAGGGAATGGGTTAACCTTACTCTTTTTGAATTTGGCTTAAGGAAGGAATGATATATGCTCTAAATTGGGTATCTTGCCCTACTGGTAAGTAGGGGTGATGGGGATGAGAGGGGGAATGATGGAGGGGAGGACAGGATCAGGGGGGAGGGTTGTTAGAAGTACACACTTCTGTAAAGAGATACAAAGTAGAGAATAGAACAAGGGGGGGGGCAGGATGGTAAGGAGGGAAATATAGTCAGTTTTTCACAATATGTCCATTGTGGAGATGTTCTGCATAACTACACATGTATGGCCTGTATTGAATTACCAGTCTTTCCAGTGGGGGTGGGAGAGAAGAGAAGAAGGGAAAGAAACTAGAATTTAAAGTTCTGTAATCAAATGTTAAAAATAAATAAATAAATAGATATATATAAATATAAGCAAATCTGTGT
>CM053582.1:277704749-277720790 GCA_028627135.1 Pseudochirops cupreus | reverse complement strand
AGTGGCATGGACTCAAAGATGTTTGAGAATCACAGTGAAAATCAGTTTGGCTATATAGTATAGTAAGGGGAGCTACAATCTACAGCAAGGTTGCAAAGATAGTTTGGAATGAAGTTGTGAAGAGTTTTAAAAGTTAAGCAGAGTTTTTATTTTCTCCTAGACTTAATAAGTAATTACTAGAATTTAATGAGTATGAGAGTGATGAGGTTTCAGATCAGAACTTAAGGAAAAATCGCTTTTGTTATGTGGAGGAGAAATTAGTGTGGTAAAGAGACAAATTAAGTCTTGCTGAAGTGATTTAGACAATAGGTGATGAGGGCCTGAATTAAAATGGTTTCTATGTAAGTAGAGAGAAAGGATCATGTGTAATAGAGGTGAAAGCACAAAGAACAAGAAGTGCAACCGATTTACTGAAAAATGAAAAAAAGAAGTGAGGAGGTAGTGATAATGCAGAGGTGACAAAATTGCCCCTTAGGGTCAGAATGACCATACAAAATTGAGGCACTTGGTTCCTTCCAAAAAAATAAGGAAGCTTGGGAAAGGGGTAGTTTGGGGGCAGGGGGAGTACATAATAAGTGCTTATCATTAGAATGTTAACCATTAACTAATTAATACTTTATTTTGGGGAGGTGAGGTTCAGCAGCCCAATAAAAATATCAATAAGCAATTGATATAAATAAAATCCATTTTGAGATATTGTATTTTTTAAAATAGTATAAGAAATTGATAACTAAGAGGAAATTAACAAGTACATTCCAAATGCTAAATACAAATGACAAATAGTAAATGGAAACACTGGTTTAAAAATAGAATATGAATAGGTAAAAAAATTTAAAAAAATAGGAAAACTATCATAATTTTTAAAAATATATAACCACAATAGATTCATCAGAAATTTTTCTCGCACTTAAACTTTCAAGGAACAAATAATTCTCTCAAAGTATAAAAGAATGATACCTTGCCAACTCATTTTACGAGTAAAATGTGGTTGATTGCCAAAAACATAATAGCAAAAATGCTTTGGTCTCTTCCATAATGACAAAATAAAAGAAAATTAAAATCCCTCTTCACTTATGAACATAGCTACAAAAAAAAACCTAGTAAATGAAATTCAAGACCATATTAAAAGAATTACCCACTATAATCAAGCAAGATTTATTTAGAACATGAAAATAAAATTTGCCACAAATAAACCCAATATAGAAAATTTGCCTTTAGCTACTTGAGTATTGAATGTAGCTTTTTTTTTTTCTTGTGGAAATACTTGATTCAGTTTTCTTTCAGTATTATCAGATTTGCTGTCACTATTCACCTTGTTTCTCTGTTTTAGTGTTAGGTGATAAAAACCTAATGTGAAATGATATCTGCCTTTGGTTTAATGCTGTCATCAAAATGTTATACCTTGTACTTGAAACTCCCCTTAGGAAAATACAGTTTAAAGGAAAGTGAGGCTGATTTATTTCTTAAATATTTTCTCATTCCATTTAAGCTGTGACTGGAAAATCTGTTATGTGTGCAGTAGCTGTCCCCTTACATGCAAAGTCTAAATTACCCAGCCATATTTATTCACAATAATAATAGAGCACTTAAAAAAAAACTGGGATGTGCAAAATAAAATTTCTGCTCCTTTTTGGTGATAGTGTATTAAGAACCTGCTTCTTTGATAGGAAGCAATAAACAGATCTCAAACCCTCTGTCACAAAGCAAATAAAAGAGTGTTTTTGTAAAGTTTTTTTTTTTATAAATGTTTCTTACTTCAGACTCCCTACTAGAGGTCTGTTGAAGCTAGTTTGCAACTAACAGCCTTGCAGGTGTGGAAAGACTCACTTTCAGTATAGCAGGCTAGTCTAATCACATACCAGGTCATTTAGGGATAACAGCTGCTTTATTGTCTAGCATTGAGCTATGGATCTACTCAGCATGCCTGCAGAGTTATCTTTAGTTATATAAATATCAACTTCATTTAGAGAGACAGAAAGTAGATTAACACCCACCTATCTTAAGCTTTACTACTCAACACAACTCCCAGATTTTACAATGAGGAATTTTCATTACATTTTAAAATAATGTGTTTTTTCTAGGAAAACAATGTTCACCAGTGAGATTGTAACTGAGCTTTGTATCTGACTGTTACTTACATTTTCTGGATCTGTTATCTTTTTAGCCAACAGAGCTTTGTGAAGTTATGAATTGCCCAGTGTACCAACAATGTTTCCAGAATCATAGCACCAATTATACCCTTACACATGTCTTACGTACATCAGTGAACACAGAGATTAGTGCTGAGTAATCAACAGTGATTTTAACTTGGCTATGACACTGGATTTGTTCAGCTTTCTTTCCAATAATATGGAAAGTTAATGATAATCCTCACAACAGACCAATTGAATAATACTGAACTGTAAAATTAAAATTTTAAAGTAGCGCTTCTAAATAAGGTTATGATGAGATGCTTCAGTACTGAGTTGGTGACCATTATTTTTTAAACCTATTTGAGAATTACATGAGATCTTCTTGAAAAATTAAAGTACACTATTATGTAAACTATAATAGTATATGTTGACATATGAAGTCTTTAAATTCAACAAGTATTTATTAAGTACTTACTATTTGCAAAGGCATGATGCTAGTCACTTCTGCACAGTGAAATACATTGATTTGTTTTCATTCTTCAGTAAAAAGCTGGAAATCCATCAATGTCTTATCTTTCACTACTTCTGTTTAAGTCCTTTTATAGATTGTTGATACAGAATTTACCAATGCACTGGAAGGCTTCCTGGGACTTGTTTAATATTTCATAGGTGAGAATGCAATACTTGGGTCATCTGTGATCTCTCATTCCCATTGCATGATTGGTCCACTTTCTCCATTCGTACATGTCCTTGAAAATGACTTTTATACCATTTCTTATGGGCAAATCATTGCTGATATTGGCATTTTGAACTTGACCCACTCATTTTAAAGGTGAGAATATGGAAATCCAGAAAGAAAGATATTTACCAAATGTCATAACAAGCACAAGTAGTAAATTACATATTTGCCCCCGAGCTTCTACATCATCCATTTTTTTCATTATGGTAAGATGCCTCCTAATATTATATGTGAGGTGAGGAGAATTAAACCTATATAGTAATAGGTCATAGTTTACTTATACTCCCTATACATTTTCCATTCTCCTTTTTTATTCATCTGAGATCATGGTGGTCTGTGACTTATAGCTACATAGTGGTATTAAGATAATTTTGACTCTTTTTATCATTCTTCTGCCATACCTAAGATATATAAACTTATCTACCAACTCAATACATTCAATTTGGAAAAATTAAACAAAATGAATAAAAACACAAGAAAACACAGATAATAATAACAAGTGGTTTTCTAAATCAATATGTGGCCTACAGAAATCTTTAAATATATTTTTATGGCACTTTTATTTGAGCTTGACATCATTGATCTCCAATATCACAGTGTCCTATTCATATGACTGTGAAGCATGAGAACATTTTTGTGACTTTATCATAATGTCATTATAGAAATTAAATCTAGCGCATTTCTCTTTTGCTTTCTCCTAGTATGTGGAGAAGAATTTCAAAAAACATAATTAAAGGGATAAAGAAATTAAGAACACTCTTATACTTAATGTTACTGGAATTATCCATTCTCCAAATCCTGCCACTGAGTCTTCTTTAAATTCTTTATTAAGAATTTTTCCCCTAAAAACTCTTCTTGCTGAAGCACAGTCCTTTACATGTTGCATCTTATGTCACAAAAAGTATTGAAGAATGAGACTTAACCATTCTCACATACTAACAGTGAGTGTATAAGCATTATGCAGTGAGAATAAACCTTAAAAGCAGATGATTGGTACATGCTAGACCAACATAGCCTTAAGTTTGAGGGCATATTAAAAGCCACATCTATCCATGCAGAATAATGGATTAGACGGAATTGCCAAATATTATAGGACAGAGAAATCATCAAAATATTGGGATGTAGAAGGTAAGGAGAAAAAAAAGCACCTATAATCATGCAGACTGGTGTAGTCTTACGCAAATTGGCCTTCCTCCTTTAAGCTGATTGCTTGCTTCATTTTTGATAAGGCAGATTATTTCTGAAACATTTGGGGCTTCCAGAGTTGGAATGTTCATAGGACTATAATGCACCAGGGGCCTCTCTCACCCACAATGTTGGGATATTGCCTTGTACTATACAATAGCGTGAGATGGTGTGTTTCTGTCAGAATTGAGTACTTGGCACTGGGAAAAATATGGGTCTGTGTGTTATCAGGAAAACAGGGCGTTGTAAGCAGGGGGTCATCTGTGGACATCATGAGGGACCAGAGAATTGTCCTGAGCAGGTCATATTCTAGGGGCAAGCCATAAACTGACTGAATATAAGCCTGGCCTAGGCTAAATTTGTTCTATTTGTAAGTTTTTCTCTGAGATTTTCCTATCCCTTATCTTGCATATAACATTGGGCAGAAGTAAATAACCTCATACTACATACCAGGATTTTTTTTTGGAAGGGAGAAGTTAGGGCAATTGGGGTTAAGTGACTTGCCTAGGGCTACATGGCTAGTTTTGTATTAATTGTCTGAGGCCAGATTTGAACTCAGGTCTTCCTGGCTGGTACTCTATTCACTGTGCCACCTAGCCACCCCTATACCAGGATTTTTTTAAAGACATCAATTTAGCAAAGGCAGTTCTCCTAGGACACTTGGCAAATCACTAATTTTGCAAAAAAAATTACCCCGGATTTATCTGTTTCCCAGCTAGCCATTACAAAACATGTGCCCATCAAAAAAACACCAGAGCAAAATCACCCACTGTATTCAAGAAATTATTCTAGGACCTGGGGAGAGAAGTTTAAAATAATCCAGTCCCTGCTCTTCAAGAAATTATATCCTATCAAAGTATCTAGATTAAAGGGAAGATACAACACAGAGTTAAGATAGAAATATAGTATATTGGCAAGAGTACCAGCCTTAGAGTCAGGAAAATTGGATTCACAATCTGTCTCACATACTTCCTAGTTTTCTGACCATACAAATTAATTATCTTCTCTGAAGCTTAGTTTTCTCTTCTGTAATTAGAGGATCACAATTTAAAAAAAACACAGTTTCACAGGGTTTTTGTCAGGAAAGCAGGTTCTAGTACTTTAAGGGTTATAGAGATGTGAATTATTATCATAACATTTGAAGATGAAGATTATGTTGGCTGCTTGAAGTAATAGAAGATTGTAGGACTTCAGCAAGCCTTGACCACTCCAAATACTTTGACATCTTAGCAGATGAATTTGGTCTAACTACCTACACATGAAAATCCAAATGAAGAATATCTATTAATCAAATTACGCCACACAAACAGGTGGAAAAACTATAGTGCTTGTGTATATATCTATATGTAAATATCTATATAAAAGCATATGCTTATGCATATGCATGTACATATGCACATGAAATAAGAATTGCATGGGATGGACATCTATGAAAACTAAATCAGTGACATCATATATTAATTCCCACATGTGATTATGTGGATATGGATGATAATACCATTGAAATCAAGTAGCTCATTCAGAAACTTTGTGAAATTTCTTAATGACATTGTGAAATGCAATAAAATACCACCAATAATAATTACAAATGATATTTGCTATGTTTTGACAACAGAAGGAATGAAATCTTAAATCTGCATCCAAAATGAAAAAGTGAAATGGAGCAGTGAGACAATGATCTGGATCAATCATTGGTTTTGAAGAAACAGTGAGGAGTTTATTTCTAGACTGAAGTATCTAAGGTGCCTGTCTGGATAATAGTCCAATCAATGACTAGATACTTGATCTTCTTTCAATACAGCTTTAGAAATAGCAAAGCTTTTTGTACAACAAAATGATGAAATCATTGTCAAAATCTCTTAGAAATAATCACTATCTCCAAAACACTATCTCTATGTGACAAAATCATTTTGCAGATAGGACAAAGGTTTGGAGGCAATATTGATTTACAATTTGTGTTGGGGAAAGCTGCTGTTAATCAATATTCTATTTTTACTGATATAGGAATTTAATTTCAGTAAATGTATTATGATGGGAGAGCCAGAATTATTTCTTACGGGATTTTATTTCTGGTGGTATAACGTGGTCAAAAGGACCAGAAATCAACTGCCTTTCACTAGTGCTAAGTAGCTATTGGTAGCTAACTTTAAAAAAAAAATCATGCTAAGGTGACATGGGAACTATGTGCCAATTCCTAGTAGCTGTAGGTCCTGGTGGGAATGACAACAACTCACTCTTAAGAATACATGGCAGTGGATTATCCATCTCAAAAACTGTAATAATTAAAAGCAGTTGATGTGATACTGCAAAATGACTGGTGTACTAACTTTAGTGAATGTACCATTAAGTTGCCATACTGATTTAGAACATTTAGAGTCATATGTTTACAACTGGGAGATAAGAAATTTATTTTGGATAAACCTGAGTACACACTGTAGCCAAACAGCAAATTCATCATTCTAAATTGTTGTTTCAGAAGGGGACAATGAACTATGGTTAAAAAGAACTCATGTAGGCTCTGCCACTAATTATCTACATGGTCCTGTGTCGAGAATACTGTTCCAGGAAGAGATTCATTTCCAAGTAAGCGGTTTTGATATTCTTGGATAGAGTGCTACAAGTAGCTAATAGATTGTAGTGATCTTCATCTCAATAAAACATATATGAGAGAAGGAAAAAAAAAGCAGGTATGACTTTTTGAGGGGTGCTGAGAAACATTTAAGGAGGAAATTATATGTCATAGTTTCCTTCATGTCTGACTCTTCATGACCATTTTTGGGGTTTTCTTGGCAAATATAATGGAGTGTTTTACCATTTCTTTCTCCAACTCAATTTACAGATGAAGACATGAGGCAAACAGTTAAATGACTTGACCAAGGTCACATAGCAAGTAAATTCCTGAGGCTGGATTTGAACACAGGTCTTCCTCCTGACTCCAGTTCTGGCACTCTATTCACTATTCCATCTAGTTGCCCTTGAGGAAAAAAAATATATATGTTTATGTATATCTATCCATCCATCCATCTATCTATCTATCTATCTATCTATCTATCTCTGTCTCTGTCTCTGTCTCTATCTCTATCATCTCTATCTCTATCTCTACCTCTCTCTCTCTCTTTCTCTCTCTCTCTTTCCCTTTCCAGACACACACACACACACACACACACACACACACGTACGTATATGGTGTTTTAAAATATAACTTCAATATGAGTCAATAATCACGTATTTGCTGTATGTCAGAAACCTCAGAATATGGTTAGTTTTAATTTAAAAGTAATGAATAAATGAAATGCAACTGTTAAGAAAACCTGTTAAAATTAATAATTTTCAAGCTCTATGTTGTGATTAGTAAAATCGAATCATTTGAGGTAAAAACTCTTGGGACTATAATTTGCTATTATTTTGAGTTTTAATTACAAGGGATGGTTGTTTGCATTGTCATGCAGCCAATAGTAGGAAATGGCACATGCTGCAGTCTGAGAACTACTGCAGATGGATGTCTGTTCCTAGTAAAAGTTGAGGGAATGACCTTGCCATGGCTCAAAGTAGGATAATCTTCACTTGGTTTTCCTATTGGTATTTCCTCCCTAAACAAAACATTTTCCCATCTTGTTAATCCTGAGTCTGACTTTTGATGCCCTATGACTACATGATGGGGATGAGAGGGGGGATGATGGAGGGGAGGGCAGGGGTGAGAGGGTTTTTGGAAGTGCACACTTTTGTAAACGGACAGGGACAAAGTAGAGAATGGAACAAGATGTGGGGTGAGAGAGGAAGGAGGGAAATATAGTCAGTCTTTCACTATATGTCCATTGTGGAGATGTTCTGCGTAGCTACACATGTATGGCCTCTATTGAATTGCTTGTCTTTCCAGTGGGGGTGGGTGACAAGAGAGGAAGGGAAAGAATCTAGAATTTAAAGTTCTAAAATCAAATGTTAAATATATATATATATATATGTATACATATATATTTATTATTATTATTTACATGCAACTGAGTAATAAAGATGTATAGGCAGTGGGGTAGGGAGATCCATCTTGCCCTGCCAGAAAGTCAGAGGGGTGATAGGGGAGGATATAGGACAGAACAGATTGGGGGAAGTGTTATACAGTGGGATGGCTGTTTTGGGGTGGGGTATCGGGGAAAGATGGGGAGAAAATTTGTAACTCTAAATCTCATGGAAATGAATGATGTAAACTAGAAATAAACAAAAGTTAACAATAAAAAAAAGCAAAAAAAAGATGTCCTCATAAAATGGACATTGATATTGATTTACTAGATTAAAAGGAGACATGATGTTAGTTAATATTACTGATCATTCTTATATTACTTTTGCTTTCCTTTTCATGGTGTTTACATTTATGTTTAAGTTTTCTTGGTTACCTTGATGACATGTAAATCTCCCTTCTCAAAGTTAGACTATTTATAATTTCTCTAAGTGGTTTGATCTGTAGCCTGACTTAATTCTGATAATGAATATTAGAAAAATATTGCAGATTTGTCATAGATAAATGATCCATGAGTGGAGTGGGCTTCCACTCCTCCAAGATTAAAAGGCAAAATTGAAATAAATGAAAGAATTCAAACAGAACATGGCAGTGAAAATTGAGTGAACCACGTTGGCTACAACTTCTGACTGAATTCTCTATATAATTCAATTCCATTTCTAGTGCATTATGTCTCTAGTCCAATTTCTGGCTTGCAAGAAAACTCTATTCAGTTTGGGGAATTATTAGAAGACTTTATTCTTTTATTTGAACCTAGCCCTGCATGGCTGAGAAACTAGACCATCATAACCATCTGTTTAGAGACCGTTAACTAAGAACCCATGTTATGTTGAGCAGAAACCCAGTCAAATTTGAAGCTTGTTGCAAGAAGTGTCCTCACAATTATACATGTTGTGTGACTCATATTTCTTATCTGAAAATTGGCCTCTTAGTGGTTAATCCATTATTGTTTACATGTTCTTTTGATTGAATATAGACATTTGGGGGAGTGAGACGCCTCTTTTCCTGATTTCAGGGAACTATACCTATTTGCTCTCCTCCTCCCATCTTATAAAGTTGTCTTCAATTAGAAATCGTGTCTTCAATTAGAAATCAGGTTATCCAATTTTATATCCTGGTTGATTACTTTCTTTTAATTAACCAGTATTATTTCATTATTTTAATTTTAATTTAATTTAAGACAAAAATCTGTCTGCCTCTGTATTTGGGTCCAGTGGCAAAGTTGAGAGGTTTAAGCATAGTTTGTTGAGTAACTGTCATACATTGCTTAATAAACTGATATAGTCAGAAGCTTTAACATTTGTTTCTTTAGGTATTTTGCTTTTAACCTACCACATATCCAGAAAATTGGCAAAGTTGATAAAAAGATGAAATTGCTAAAAATAAACTCTGGTACAATTCATGTGGAACACTAATAAATTGTTGATGAAGATGTGAATTTGTCAAATCCTTCTGAAATAAATATTTGTTATTATGCCAGGGAATGAATAAAATGGCTGTATCCTTTGACCTAAAATACTACTACCAGGAATATTTCCTAATGAGGAAAGAAAGGACCTATTTGCCCTCAAAATAATTTCAGCACATTTTGAGATGATGAAATATTGGAAACGGTGTAGATCCTCATCCAATGGGAAATGACTAAAAAAATTCTGGTACATAAAAGTGATGGGATATTATTGTGCCATAAGGGTTGGGAGCTATAATAAAATCAGAAGATACATGAGCAGATTCAGAGCCCATTAGGCAGAACCATGAAAACTAATGTGCAAGAATATAGGAATAAAAATGGAAAGAAGAGCAACAAAATGAAATAATGTTATTATTGCCAATCTTGATTTTTGAGAGAATCTGAGAAACGACTTCTTCTCCTCCCTCCCTGCAAAATTCAGAGATTATAAGTGTGAAATATTGTATATGTTGTCAGAGGAAGATAATATATTGCCTAGTTTGGGTTTACTACTTTTTGAAACTTTTACTTGTTTGTTTGTTTACTTTTGTTGTAAGTAATTGCTTGCTGAGTATGAAAGGGGAAGGGTAAATTCAGAAATTGGAGTGATGTTAAAACAAAAAAAAATGGCAAGAAGATAAAATAGACAATCAACAAGCAGATATGTTTTCCTTTTACGCATATACTGTGTTAGTCACTCAACAGTAAACAGTCCTGTGCTGGGGACTCAGAAAAATTGTAGAGATACAAAGAAAAGCAAAATCATGTTCCCTAGTGTCAAGGAATTCACATCATAGTATGTTAGAGGTCAACAGTCAGTCATTGAATAAGCATTTATTAATAGGTTACTACCATATAACAAGACATTTTTCTAAGTTCTGGTCATACAAAGAAGGCAAAGACATAATCCTTGTACTGAGGTAATAATAAATATAATAATATCTAACATTTATATAGTCTTACCATGTACCAGCCACTGTGCTAAGTGCTTTACAATCATTACCTCATTACATCCTTATTAACATCCCTGGGAAGTAGATTATTATTCTTATTTAATATATGAGGAAACTGAGACAAACAGAAGTCTAGTGATTTCCCCATAGTGACATAGCTATTAAGTGTCTGAGGGGAGATCTGAATTCAGATCTTCCAAACCCCATGTCACCCAGCTGCCTATAAGTAGTTCATAATTGAGGAAACAGCATGCAAATAATTATGTATATATAAGAATTAAATACTCTAAATGAGAGGCAATTTGGTAGGGAAGGCAGTAGCAGTGAGGGTGTGACATAGAGAATGGGGAATTCTAAAGATCTCTTGTTGAAAGTACAATTTAAGTTGAGTTTTCAATTAAGCCAAGAAATCCAAGAGGCTGAAATGAGGAAGAAGGGGATCCCAGTCATGGGGGGCACTCAGTGAAAAGGCCTAGTGAGGATGTGGAATGTCCTAGACAAGAATTAGTAAGTAGGACAGTGTTCCTAGATCAGAGTACTTACAAGGGAGTAAAGTGTAACAAGATTGGAAATATAGGAAGGATTAGGTTGTATAGGACTTTGGATAACAGAGGTATTTATATTTTACCAGGAGCTAAATGGAAGCAACACTGGGCTTATGAATTTCCAGGAAAGGAGACTGATAAGTGGCTAGACAAGTAGGAGGAAAATTTGTAGATTTCAATATTTCTTTTCTTTTTTTTTTTTTTTTTGCATTTGATAGTGCTATCATATGTGAAGAAATAAAAGCTTTGCTTTGTGGTATGTTTGAATTTCAGTGGAAAATGAGCTTAATTTATAGTGAAAAGGAATTGGGTTCAAATCTTGCATATGTTACTTATTACCTGCATGAAATTGGACTTCCACTCTTTGGATCTTGTTCTCTTAAAAGAGCAGGTTGGACTAGATGACCTCAATGGCTCTTTCCAATTCTAAATTTATAATACTATGATTTATTTTCGTGAATAATGAGATACATGTTGTCTTTGTTGACCATTATTGGCCTTTAGGTTTATAATTTTAAATATTGTGTTTATTCCAGTGTTTCACTTTTATTTTTATTGTGAAGAGCTACATAAATTTTCTATTAAATTATTTATTTAGTGACTAACTGGTTAACCAGTTTCCTCTGTGTTTCATTGTAAAAATTCATTGCTCAAAGTGCCAATTTTGAAATCCTCTCGTGTGTTTTGTCTACAATAACAATTTGGCATTTTCAATAACAGACTGCAGGCTAACCAAATTCTTTAACAAAAATAATTATAAAAGGGTTACAGCTTTGAACCATAATACTTAACTAAGCCTATATTATTATACATGCTAACCCAATGTATAATGAGAAGTGAAATTGAAAATCTGCTACACTCACCATATCTGAGTTCAAAACATACATGGGAACAAGGATGGCAGATGGCAGCTGAAGGCTCTTATG
This sequence comes from Pseudochirops cupreus, assembly GCA_028627135.1. Taxonomy (NCBI): domain Eukaryota; kingdom Metazoa; phylum Chordata; class Mammalia; order Diprotodontia; family Pseudocheiridae; genus Pseudochirops; species Pseudochirops cupreus. Next base: position 277,708,848 of record CM053582.1, on the reverse strand, counting down.
AGGTTTGATTGTCACTGAGACTCACTGTACAATTTCAAAGGCAATGAGGAGACACACTCATGCCAATCAGAAGCTGAGAGGAGTCCCGCATATTAACTTCTCCTTTTTTTCCCACTGGAATAAAAGACACTATAGTCTCTTTTGGGAAAAAAAAAATCTAAAAGCTGAGCAAGAGGAAGCCATATACAATTTTTCATGTTGTTCAGTTTAGTTTTTGATATCCCAGTGCTCTTCCAGCGTGAAAAGCAAGCTGTCCTTGTTAACACAGTGTATTTAAATATGTGTATTTCATGTTTTTTATCTTCAAAAAGAGAGAGTGTGGACTCCTTTTTCCTTTATTAATTTCAAATTGGCATCAGGGTGAAGAGGATGAGCTTTTCAGCTATAAAAAAAAGAGCCCTACTGAGTAGTGGAAAAGGCAGCTTTAATAATAGTCAAATTTGGCCTTCTGTCATGCATTTACTGCTCCTGTGGATTGTAATGAAGGAAGAGTGCATGGAGCTAATAGAATTCAAAGTTAGACTTGTCCTCCACCATTTCCTATTTCCCATAGAGAATCAAAGTAGATAGTGGAGGGAAAAATCTAATCAGCCTTTTAACGAAGGTAAAACCATTTCCCCCCTTTTTTCACCTTCTCCCTTTACCATACAACCTTTAGTGTGTATGTGTGTGGTGTGTGTGTGCTTGTGTGTGACTAAGCTGTAATAATAATAATGATAACAAAATGGAATACATACAGAATTTGTTCAAACAAGAAACAAAAAGTCTAAGTTCCAGAATTTGGACTTCTGCTGACCTTTTGAAATGCTAAAAATGAGTCTCCTCCACATGCAGTCATTCAGGGAGGTCCAGTTTCTTGATTACCCTAGACAAGAGCTCGATTTTGAGAGTGCTCTTTTGAGCTCTGTAAAAAAGGACAAGTACTGAAGCACAGTTGTCATTGTTGCTTTTGGAAATAAAAAGAAAACTTGACCTTCAGAAGTTTTAGCCTATGTTTCATTGTCATTTTAGCCATTTGTGTCCCCATATGTTTTTGATCTCCATGGAATTTTAGAAGTTATTGCCCTTGAATGTCTCGGACTATACAAACCATAGTTGTATTATTGTGGTCAGGTTTGACTTTCTGTCCTCGCAGGAAAGGAGATACGGTAGCTGTATTTATGGTGTTCAATGCCTTTGTTGCAAAAGAACTGTCCTGTAAATAAAGATTATTTCAGACATCACTGAAACATGGTTTCAGCTGGAAGAGAAGAGGTCAGCTATTTCTAAGCACACAAAAGTTACACCCAGCTGTGTGAGACAAGGAGTGCCATTTTAGGGAAAGGATGGAGAGAATTCGATTACTGTAGTCTTTGGACACTATTGCAGCAAATTTAAAATGATATTTCTTCCTTTTCTCACAAAGTACTCCATTCTTCTGCTGTATATCTGTGAAGGTTATATATATGTATGTACATATACCTACATTTATGCATTTTTGTGTTTAAGTGCATATACATGTGTGCTTGTGGTGTGTGTGTGTGTGTGTGTGTGTGTGTGTGTGTGTGTATAAGAATATCCTAGTAGCACTGGAGAAAGAGACTGTTTTCTTCCTCACCCCTACTTCATATTGGTTGGTGACTGGGCGGCTGAGTGAATTGTAAATACTTAAAAGAAGTCTAAAATTGGAACCAATAGAGCTCTAAATTTTAACTGCAAAGAGTCTGCTGGAAAAAAAAGGACTAACAGAACAATTACTCCTTACCTTGAGATTATCATAATACTTCCTTGGATGTCTTATAATCTGTTCTTTACAAAGGCCAAACTAGGAACTAAGGAAAAATAGATGGAGGAGAGGGGGAAAATGGTAGAAAACATAGGGAAGGTCTGCAGGAAACAAGCATTTAATATTTACCTGCTATTTACCTGGCATTGTGCTAAGCACTTTACGAACATCTCATTTGATCCTCACAACAACTCTGGAAGGTAGATGCTATTTTCCTTATTTTACAGTTGAAATTGAGGCACGTAGCAGATAAGTGACTTGCCCAAGGTCGTGCAGCTATTAAGTGTCTGAGTCTGTATTAGAACTCAGGTCTTCCTGATTCCAGATCCAGTACTCTATCCACTGTACCATCTAGCTGCTATACAGTTTACTCACTATACCAGTTGCTCATTTGCTTCACAAATTCTGCTCTATAATTCCAAAGGAGGGGGAAACCAAATTGACAGGATCCTTGAGGTGGCAATTTGGGCCAATTGAGGGAGTGGGGTCGTGACAATCTATGCAGACAAGTAGAGAAATGTAAAACATAGGGATGACAGTCTACTGACTCCTGTTGATGAGAAAGTGTGCTCCCCCAGGGTGAAAACCTATCCTACCACCTCTCAGATGTTGGCAGTTTAATATTATTTTCTACATTTTTATGAGGTTTGTATGCCTTAATACATTGTCAATTCTAATGAAGGTGCCATGTACAGCTGAGAAAAAGGTATTCTTTCAATTCCCATTCAGTTTTGTCCAAAGGAATTTCATATCTAACTCTTCCAAAATTATATTCACCTCCATTACTTCTTCCTTATTTATTTTATGGTTAGATTTATCTAGCTCTGAGAGTGAAAAGTTGAGATTTCTCCGCTGATATACTTTTATTCTACATTTCCAACTGTAATTCATTTAACTTTTCCTTTAAGAATCTGGATGCTTGGCACAAATATTCAGTATTGATACTACTTCATTATCCATGATAAATTTTAGCAAGATATAGTTTTCCTTGTTTTACCCTTTTAATTAGGTCTATTTTTGCTTTTGCGCCAGCCCCTTCTTCTAAGTCTATGTATGTCTTTGTGTTTCAGTTGTTGCTTTTAAACAACATAATCTTAGATTGTGGTTTCTAATCCATTCTGCAACAGTTTTATGGTTTAATTTGTCCCACTCACATTTGCAGTTATGATTAATAACTCTATATTTCCCTTTATCTTATATTCTTTGTTTTTTACTTCCCTTTTTCTTTCATCCTTGTTCCCCCTCAAAAATGTTTTTTCTTCTGACCACCACGTTTCCCAATCTGTCCTCTTTTTTCTTCCCCACCTTCTTTTCTCTTTCTGTTTCTCCTCCTACTTCCCAATTTGGTAAGGTAGATTTCTATGCCCAGTTGAATGTGTTATTCATTCTTCTCTCTTCGAATCAATTCAGATAAAAGTGAGGTTCAAGCACTCTATTGTTATTTCTTCCCTTTGCATGCCTCTTTTTTATTTGTTTTTGTTTAGTCATTTTTCAGTCATGTCTGACTTTTTGTAACCTCTTTTTAGGTCTTCTTGGCAATGATATCAAAGTGGTTTGTCATCTCTTTCTTCAGGTCATTTTACAGATGAGGAAACTGAGGCAAACAGATTAAGTAACCTGCCCAGGGTCACACTTCTAGTAAGTATCTGAGGTCAAATTTGAACTCAGGTCTTTTTCACTCTATGCCTGGCATTCAATCCACCACAGCACCTAGCGTCTCTGTCATGTGGTATTACTTTCTCCATTCTTGTTCTCCTTTCTCCCTTTCCCAATGCAACCCTCTTTGTCATTCATGATTTAAAAAAAAATCATCCCAACATAATTGAATTGCTGCCATGTCATCTCTTTTATGTGGAGTCCTTCTAACTGCCCCAATAATTATAAAATCCTTAGGAATTATGTGTGTCACCTTTCCTTATAGAAATGTAAAGAATTAAAACATTGCTGAGTCACTTATAATTTCTCTGTCATATTTACCTTTTTATGCTTCTCTTGAAGCTTTTATCTGAGAGTAAAAAGTGCTATTTAATTCTAGCTTCTTCATTAGGAATATTTAAGAGCCTTCTGTTTCAATAAATATCATATTTTTTTTCTTCCTCAAGGAAGTTCTTTAATCTTGGTTGTAATCCTGGCTCCTGTACCCTCTGGAATATTGTATCCCAACCCCTCTACTCGTTTAACTTGGTAGCTCCTAAATCTCGTGTGATCATGACTGTGGCTCCATGATATTTGAATAATTTTCTAGCTACTTGGAAAAAAATATATATATATATATACGTATATATATATATATATATATATATATATATATATATATATATATATATATATATA
>CM053582.1:277676349-277704249 GCA_028627135.1 Pseudochirops cupreus | reverse complement strand
AGCAGACGGCTTCCAGTGTCTGACCATTACATCAGTTACCTATTCAGTTACCAGAGAGGGAAGCACCAACATCTGGGTTTTTCACAGCCAGGGGGCTCAACAGCTGCCCAGAGTCTCTTCTGGCCAAATCACACAACTCTTCTCAAAGTGAGCCCCAAACCAAAACCTCACATCAGGGTGTATATATAGCCTTCTCCTGGCTTGGAGAATGTCACAGCCCTCTAGACCCACTGCCCAATCACAAAGCTACAAGGCATGGGCATTCCTGGAAAACAAGCCTGGCGCCACAGGCTCCACGTGTCCACATTCAGCCTATTAGGGAACAGAGTATACTTTCAAATATCCAAGGGTCCTCAGAGTCACGTAGCCACTTTAGCAAAGGGCCTAGGGGCAGGGAAGATCTTCAGATTCCCATAACACATCCCCATACCCCTTCTCTCCTATGTGGCAAGATACCCAGTTTAGAGTTTATGTCATTCCTTCCCTGAACCAAATTCAATGAGAGTAAGGTTGACCCTTTCCCTTTTGCCTTCCTATTTTTTGCCTCCATTGTAACAATTATCCCTAACCTCTTCTATATGAGATGATTAACCCCATTCATTCTCTCCCCATCTCCTCTCATTCTAATCCTTGCCCACCTCAGAATTTCACCTTTTAAAGTATCGTCCCTTCCTATTCAATTGATCCTGTGCTCTCTATGTACACATATATACACATACTCGGATATGTATTCATATGCATATATAAACCCTCCTATATAGACATATGTGCATGTATACGTATATATACATTTGTATTCTCTTCATCTATCCTCATACTGAGAAAAGTTTCATAAGTTAAAATTATCAATTTTTTTTGTTTTTGCTTTTTGGAGGGCAATTGGGGTTAAGTGACTTGCCCAAAATCACAGCTGGTTAGTGTGTCAAGCATCTGAGGCCAGATTTGAACTCAGGTCCTCCTGACTCCAGGGCTGGTGCTCTATTCACTGCGCCACCTAGCTGCCCCCCAATTATTGTTTTTCTATGTTGGCATGTAAATAGTTCAGCTTTGATAAGTTCCTTATGATTTCTTTTCCATGTTTACCTTCTCATGCTTCTTGTATTTGAGTGTCAAATTTTCTTTTCAGTTCTGGTTTTTTAAGCAAGAATGTTTGAAAGTCCTCTACCTTACTGAATGACCATATTTTCCCCTGGAACATTATACTCAATTTTGAGGGGTACGTGATTCTTGGTTTTAATCCTAGCTCCATTTTGAGGGGTACATGATTCTTGGTTTTAATCCTAGCTCCCTTGATCTCTGGAATATCATATTGCAGGCCCTTTGATCTCTTAATGTCAAAGTTTCTAGATCCTTGTTGCTTCTACACCGCCATCTTAGCTTCTCTCCTTGGTTTTACTTTTTAAAGTCATATCATACTCAGATCTACCATAATCTTTCTCATGAACTACCTAAATACTGAGAATCTTATGTTTTACGTTATATATATGTTTTACATTATATATATGAAAGGAAAATGATCTGTCCTTATTGAATCCCTTGTAATCAGTCTTTGGTAAGTATCTTATATTTCTACTGCCTCTTGCATGTCAAATCTTCTATTAAGTTCAGGTTGTTATTGTTATTGTTGTTTTACCAAAGTCCTGAAAGTCTGACAGTTGATCAAATGTCCATTTTTTTCATTCAGGATTATGCTTAACTTTACTGGGTATGATATTTTCCATTAGAGTTCCAGTTCTTTTGCTCCTTGATATATAGTGTCCTATGACCAGCAGTCCTTTGGCTTTTCGACTGCCAGGTCTTGTGTGATTCTGACTGAAACTGTCATATTTAAATTATTTTTTTCTTATTGCTTTTAACATTTTATCCTTGAGCTTGGAGTTTTGGAATTTGACTATAATTTCCTATGAGTTTTACTAATAGAATCTCTTTCAAGTGATCATTTATGGATTTTTTTTAAATTTCTACTTTCCTCGCTTGTCCTAATGCTTCAGAACAACTTTCTTTAATTATTTCTTGTATCATTGTATCAGTATTCTTTTTTGATCATGGCTTTCATGTAGTCCAGTTATTTTTATGTTTTTCTCTCCTTGATCTGTTCTCTAGGTCAGTTGCTTTTCTTATATGTCACTTTCTTTTCTTTTTTTTCCACACTTTATATTTTGTTTAATTATTTCTTGGTCTCTTACAGCTTCACTGGCTTCTCCTTGCCTAATTCTACTTTTCAAGGTGTCATTTTCTACCTTAATGTTCTAGATTCTTTTTTCTAATTGTTTGACCTTCTTTTCATAGTCTTATTTTCCTTGTATTGTTCTTATTTTTATTTTTAGTTTTTCCTCAATCTCTCTCATTTTATTTTTGAAGTCTTTTAAGATCTATGAATTCTTTTGGGGCAGGTGACCATTTGATGTTACTCTTTGGGGAAGAAGAGGGTTTCTATACTTCAATATCCTCCCCTGAAGATGAACCCTGGTCTTATCTATTCTCATAACAACTTTCCATAGTTGAATTCTTTCTTCTTTGTCTGTATGTTTTTTGTTTTTTTGTTTTGCTTTTCTTGTAATAATAGTTTAAGTTTTATAATCATCTCTAGTCCTGAGGTATGAGGGGTGGTGTATCTTGACCTAGATCTTCAATTCTCTCCTCTCACCTGGAATCAAAGGCAAACCTCTAACCTCCTGTAAGTGTCCACAGCTGAAGACTATCTGCTGCACTGGTTCTGTATTCATTAGTGGTGTGCTGGTTCCTTCTCATCCCCGCAGCTCTCTTCAGCACAGCTAGATCTGGTGTTCCTTCTTATCAGAGGTTCCCTCAGTCCTCTCCAGCTCAGTTGCCAAACTCCCCTCACTATCCTGGGGTTATAAATTCCTGTGGCTGGGTCTCTGGCATCCTCCCAAACGATCTAACCCCAGGGTTTGTCACTTGTGGCTTAAGCAGCTTGCCACTTGTTGTTAATGGTGACCCTACCCTGGATGTGTTTATTCTTCACAGGGACCAAACCTCATACTGGGATTTTTCTATTGATCTTTATGAATTGTCTTATTTATTTTTACTGCATACTTTCTTCACCTTGAGGCACCATTTCATCACTTTTGTGGAGGAAAATCTTGAGACTTTGAAATTTTCTTACCTACTCTACCACCTTCCCAGAATCATCTGTATCTCTTGCTAAGCAGTTTCAGGTAAGACACAAGTTATGTGATAACTGACATCTTAGAATGTAACCCAATCTTTCCTTGATAACATTCTGTAAGACTTCAATACCTAGATCGAGGTTTAAAACTTAACTGTTTAAGAAGTTACAAGGGAAATAAAAAACAAAAAAAATCAAACCTTTTAAAAACAAGTTCACAAACAAAACTGTAAACATTTCCCTAAGTATACGTCTGTCTTCCTAAAAAGTTGCTGAAGTAATGTTTATTCATTTAGTTGTTATTAGGAAAAAAAAAACCTAAACCACATCAAATTAAAAAAAAACCCACATCACTTTACATTTTGCTTGTTGAAATTTGTTTAGCAGCTTTCCACATTCAAGGCCAACTTTTTTTTTCCCTTCAAACTAATCAGAGGTGTGTGTGTGTGTGTGTGTATACATATATGTGTATATATATATATATATATATATATACATATATATATACATATGATTATACATTTGGAAGATTTAAAAAACAGATTTCAGTATTCTGTTTTCCAGATGTGTGTGTGTGTGTGTGTGTGTGTGTGTGTGTGTGTGTGTGTGTAGGGAGGCAAGGGAAAATTAATTTTGTAACATGTACTATGTGCCAAGCACTGTGCTAAATGCTTAACAAATATTATTTCATTTGATTCTCATAACAATCCTGGGAAGTAAGTGTTGTTATTCTCATTTTGAGGAATTGAGGAAACTGAGGCACATAAAAGTTGAGCGACTTGCTTAAGGTCACATAACTAGTAAATATCTGAGACTGGATTTACTAGTTGTATGACCCCAAACCAGTGCACCATCTAACTGCCCCTTGTGAAGATGTGAGAATTTTTCTAATTGATACACTTACATTATTTTCAGCAACAGGTCGATTTTAAAATCATGTTACTAATCAATATGGCTTTATACAATCATTGACTAATATCTCAAGACATAATAATGCCCCTTGGCAAGGGTAATCACTAATGATAGTGTGTGTAAACCTATATTGAAAATAATCTTTTTGATAATTTAGGATTTCTTTAGATGACTTGTCATATCTGATTAGACTATCAATATTTTTACCTCATAATGTGACCGATGAACTACCAGGAGTAGAAGAATTGTCATCTCTACTATTTACTTGTGTTCACTTTTGCTTAAATCATTAGAATTATAATTAAGTAGTAATTTCCTTGCACGATCTTTTTTTAGATCCAGTTGTGTATCTTTTGAGAGTCTTTTTAGAAAAAGATAGATACTGTAATCCATAACTCAACCAATACAAGTAAACTATAACATATTGCTGGAAAAAAATAATAAGGATGCCACTATCAATTCTTCTATATCAGATAGGTTCACCAAGGGAGGATACCACTGCCTATTCAAAATTACTAAAACTTAATTTCTTTCTTATTTTCATGTTTAGAAAATAGAAATATATATTCCAGTATTTTCTTCCATTATTCTAATGGAATGTCTTGTACATATCCCCCTTTTGTAACTGTTAATCTAATGAAGATATGAACTATCATTCCTTTATTTTTTCATTTGTTCCACCATGCTCTGAAAGAAATGATATCTTCTCATGTACCTGTCATATTAATTATGCCACTTTTCTTTCTAAAAATATGAAATCTCTTCTCAATTCTAAGGCTCAAGACACTGATGCTTCTAATTACCTAAAGGCATAAGGTAGTCCGTCTCAGAGGAGTCAGATACCTCAGATGTGGCAGAAGTTCTGCTATTATATGAATCATCTATTCTGCTGACCAAATGTATATCAAGTTTCATCACACCCACCAGAATCAGTATTGTATCCTTGCTATATATTCTTTCCATGTTAAAGTAAACCCCCTTTTGTTAACTGTTTGATGGTCTATAGTAGAGGTAGAAAACACTCAGTTGGCAGGCTGTTTGCTGGCCATAACATTCCAAGTGCAGTCTGAACCAGATTAAAATTAAGTTCCTCTCTAATTTTAATGTGTTGATAATAAAAAGTAATACAAAGGAACATGTTTTGGTTTTCTGGGTTAATACGCCGCCAGCAGGAATCATTATGTAGGGTTTAGTGGCCTCTTTCTATTTTGAGTTTGACACCGTAGGTTTGTAAGTATCTCATTTCCTTTTATAATTGAACTTGAAATGCCAAACTAATCTGTGCCAGGTCTTCAATATGTGCATTATGTTAGTTCATCAGAAAGCAGGAAACCTAAATAATACTAACTCTACTTTCCCCCCAAATGCCTGAATGGAGGCTTTTCTTTTAGACATTTTTTTCTTTTAGTTCCGATAAAAGGGACATTTAAGAAATGTTCGTGAGAATACAGTCTTCAGCAAAACTTTGAGATATTGTTTGCCATGTAAAGACTGATACAGCAGGTGTTTCCTCTGGAATTTGGAGTAACAAAAATAAAAGACCATATGAATATATACTTACATGAAATTGCATTTCAAAAATTAGTTATTTTTTTCCCTCTGACTGAAGACAATATAATTCAATGAGTTTTAGAGGCAAAAAGGAGTAATGCATAGAATGCTGGACTTGGAATCAGGAGGACTCAGGTTCAAATACTATCTCCAATCCTTATTAATTATACGATCCTATGCAAATCACTTTAAGTCTTAGTTTTTTTTTTTAATCTGTAAAATTGGGGATGGAGTTTTGACTACATAGTTTCTAAGCTCCCTTTTACCTCTAAACCTTTCTTTCTTTTCTGCCTTAACTGTTACAAAACTCGATGCCAAATCTAGGGCATGTTTACGTTAATTAACTCATCTCAGGTTCCTGAGAGTACCTATTTCTCTAATCCCTTTAAATGTTATAAGCCAGTCCTTGCCTTTCTTGGAAATAGGTCTAATAGATCATCAAGAGTTAATTGATTATGGCTTGGTCTGCCCTTACTTCCCCATCTGAGTGTGTGTGGTAAACCTACTATTTTCAACCCAGTGTTTCATGAATTACAGAGGACTATGCATCTTTCTTAATATTTATCTCTTCATTAAAAAATGTTCACAAATTTCAATTTAAAAAAAAAGATAAAAGAAGGCAGCTTGTCTTATTTTGCCAAGACCAACAAATAACTAACAGCTTCAGAAGAAAACAGTCATCAGCTGAATAAACAAACTGAAGACAAAAGTGCCAATGTGGGGCCCAAACCCATAATTGCTAGCTTGGCATTAGACAGCTGACAGCCATTAATCAAAAGATCATATTGACCTCATTGTACAGCATAGCCAAAACATGACTTCTGTATAAAATCAAAACTTTCTTCTGTATCACAAGCCTTTTTGCAGGTGCTATTATTTTCTGCAAGTTGATTTCCTTATAAAAATCAGGGAGAGAAAAATTATCTGACATGCATGCATAACATATGAGAATGGGTGGATTTTGAAGAATCATTAATATTAAACATTAGATACTTCCTTTATAGCTGAGATGGAAGCAAAGAAAGACTACTGTTTTGTTGAGGAAAGAAACTTTGTAACTTTTACTTTGGTTTTTGCTTTTAAGTCTAGCAGCCTGCATTTATTATTCATTTAATATAGGAAAATCTTTAATTCATTAAAACAACTAAAACTTCAAATGCAAATTAAATTATTTTGAAAATAATCTTAGCAGTCCATCTCCTTGAATTATGAAATTACCATGTTTAGAGAAGTTTGGATCAGTATAAAATAGTTTCCATATTGAATATTCACATATGTATATGTGTTTTGCTGTGTATAGAAATGCTCTCTTTTTGTGTGTTTTTGCATTAAAGAACAAAATTTTAAGAAAGAAGTTTAGATTGGGGAAAGAACTGGTAGAACAGGGTAGTTGGGATTTTACTGCAGGACAATGAGATGTCAATGTGAAAATATGTATTATAATGATTCTTTTAAAAATGTATTTTTACATCCACAGCATATGCTTTGGCTTAATGTCAAGGGAGCAAAATTAATTGATAAAATGGAGGCTGCAAGATGAAATATTTCTTTCCCTCAGTGGCTTCTTCCCAGTTCAACCCTGATATACCTTCTTTTATATCCACGGTTAGCTTAACATTTGTAACTTTAAAGTATCTTAGGATCTACTTCCATAACAAGGCCAGTGTGACAGTTCTCTTTCTTTCTCCTTGTCATGGGTTAGTTTTGCTAGGGTATCTCTCCCCTAATGTTGAGGGCTGTTGTCCCAAGGTCTTTCTTCACACACTGATATCTCATATCTCTCTGCCCAGTTTTTGGATCAATATTCTGGGATATCTCTTCCTACTTCATTTATTTTTAATTATTTATTACATTTTTTGCTATACATTACAGAATAATAACAATACAGAGCATATACCTTACAGCATAATAATGATAATAAGTTAATAAAATGCAAAACTGATTTGCAAAGGTTCCAGCCTAGTTTCCAGCAAAGGTCACCAAGTTTGTCAGTTATGGACTCTGGATTGCCATTTCCTTTTTTTTTTTTAATTTCATTTATTTATTTATTTTATTTTATTTTAACCACTAATATTGGTAGTTTTTCTCAGATTCCATTTAACTACTTCTATTTGTAATCCATTTATTCTTAACTTTCTAGAAAGTGAAAATAACATATGATTATCAACTTTATCTTATAGATTCTGAATCTTAACATGAGTATAAACCAATTCAGTAACTAAGTATCATTGAAAGCCATATGCTGCTTTAAGCCTTGTAAATGGCATATATCAGAGACAGGCAGAGTATTTCAGAACAAAGAAGTCATCCTTATCATCATAGTTACAAAGATTAGAATTTTGATCCATTAAAAATTTCTATAATGATTGAAATGTCCTCACTATCTTGAATGGTGACTATAACTGCATTCCTTGAAACGGATTTAAAATGTAAAGGGAAACTATATAGAATTAATTTATTTTGTTAAATACATTCTTCTCCTCAAGGGCCATCACTTTCTTTATTGGTTAACCTGAATAATCAGCAGAATATACCTTCAGGACAAAAAGTTTAAATAGAAATCGATGCCGAGTCCCTGTTTTCTTAGGACTAATATGTAGCTGACCTCCAATATTGAATAAATTATTTTTCTGCTTGTTGCACGTGGGTGGTGGTGGTGGTAAGATTCACTGTCAAACACAGCTGCATTGCCTGAGGTCAAGGGAAAAAAATGAAGGCAAATAGAAGCAACTGCTGATGTGCCAGACTAGCAAGATTTCAGATTTAGGCTATGTTTAAGTGACGTTTATCTAATAATGAAGGCCAGGCAGAATGATAAATGCGCTTCACTGGGTCTGTGCAGAAATGGGTTTATAAACAAGCACCTGCCATAAATCACAAAAACAGCTTTGTCAAAAGTAACTAGAGACCAGATGCATCTTTATAATTACCTGTGACACACTGTGTCCTGCTTTCACATCTTCTACTCTCCTCACCGATCATCTATTTTATTTTCGTTTAAGTCTGAGTGATTTGCATGCCATTTTAAAACACTGGTTTATGGCTAGGGTGCTTTTAGGACAAGCCTCTAAGAGTGGGATGAACAGAATTTTTTTAAAAATGCGTTATTCAATGACACCAAATAATAAGGTACACTGAGGAAGTCTCTTTTACATTCCTTCCTTCCCTCGCAGATACGATTCTACTAACCTTCCCCTAATAACATCTATTCATACTAAATTGTTAACAAGAGTAGTGCTTTAAAAATTTGAGAATGTGACAATTCAAGCAATTAATGACTTTCAATAAAGGCATGGCAAAGAAGGATAAAGAAAGAAAACTGAACACGAGAAGCTCTAGAGCAGGGAGGGACCCTGAAACTTTTCTTGTGTCACTAACTCTTTTGGCAGTTTGGTGAAACCTATGAACCCTTTCTTAGAATATTTTAAAATGTGTCAAGTAAAACACATGAAATTGCAAAAGAAACTAATTATATAAAATGCATTTATCAAAATATTTTCTTGAAAAAGAAGGAAAATTAAGGAAAAGTGATCACTTAGTAGGAGGCAGTGTGGTTTAATAGATACAATCTGAAATACATTTGTTGTCAGAAAACGGAGGGTTCAAATCTAACACTTATTATCTTTGTGATCCTGGCCATCACGTAGCCTCTCTTATCCTCAGTTTAATCGTGTAAAGTGTGGCAAACAACACCTGTAGAATCTACTTCAAATGGTTGTTATGAGGCTCAAATGAGGTAATTTATACCAATCACCTTGAAATCTTTGAAATGTTGTATAAACATCAATTATAATTAGGACAAAACTATGTGGGAGGTCTTGGTCCTCTCTGTGTTTAAAGGTGGACAAATCAATCTCTTTTTGGTCTCTGTTCTCTTTCAATTTTAAGGTGGTATCAGGCATTAAAAAGCGACTTTAGCACAACCATGGGCATGCCTAGAGTAGCCAAAGAGATTAAAGGGGAAGCAAATATAAGAGCTCAGACGTAAAAAACTGATTGAATTTAACTTCTTTAAAAATGCATTTGTACTTCCTACTGTGGTTACCATACTTAATTGATACGCAATCTTACTAATGGTACTTCTTCATATTGGTTTACAAAAAAGCTTTGCAGTAATCATGGAATGAAAAGCTCAGAGCTAGACAATAAATGCCTTTGCACTCAGGTCAGCCCATTTAATTTCCCTTTCAAATCCAATTGTTCACCCGCTGTGCTTATTAAATACAAGCTTACTCCCTGCATTTGAATGCATTGTCTATGCCACTTTGGCATGCCAGTCCTACTACCTTTGCCATCTCTGTTCTGATTTCTCTGTGCTAGGACAAATCCTCAGATTTCAAATATATACATGCACACACATATACATATATATATATATATATATATATATGTGTGTGTGTGTGTGTATATATGTGTGCATATATATATATCTCCCCCTTAAGGCATTTTTTCTGTACCTGTTATACCTATCATCTAATTCTCAACTATAGAATTTTATTTTTAACTGAATGCTCAACCTCTTTCATTCTAAAATGATTCAGAAAGAATAAAAATTGCTAGAGATAAGTTATAGGGACAAACACTATTATGCAATCCTGAGTTTTTGCATACCTAAATTCTTAGTTTTCTGGCACTTCTATGGTATTTGTCCTACTCAATCTGTCATACAAGGAGCTTGTTAAATTTTGGTCTACTTTCAGTGCTTATGTTTTCATGAATTCTATACATATGTATGTATATGTAATGTGAACTTAGTTAACATTTTAAGACAGTACTTGGGTCGCATAGCATAACTCCTTTTCTCAGTCTCTCTCACCAATATCTGCTACCGTAGTGAGGTAGATTGTAGGATAATTAACTCGATTTTGTCTCTACATGATGGAAAATTCCAGTGACTATGTATATGACAGCTTGCCTGCCCCAATCCTACAATGTAATTCTAGCATTTTCTCAATGATCATAGGCTAGCCATTTGCAGTTGTCATGGAAACAATGGCATGATAAGCCATGTAGACTTTGCATATCAAATCTTATCATGCCACCAGGCAGAACAAGCTGTGTCATGACTTTAATCAAATATGACTTCCAACTAGCTTAATATCCCAAATATTCACAAGCAGTGATAACTACAAAATGAATACATAACAAAGAAAATGTGAATAGTGGAAGAGAAGCGGTTTTTTTCTTCCTGTTCATGGAGACTTTCCTGAATCCACCAACCGCTAGTGCCTCCCTCCTAAACTGCCTTCTATTTAATTATTAATTAATTTAATTCATTTGTATTTAGTACCTTAATGCTTATTCTTCATATACTTATATACATGCTTATTTCCTCCATTAGAGTGCATTCCTCCATCTACTTATGAGCAGAGGTTGTTTCATTCATATATTTTTAGCTCTACATACACCAAAGTAACTGGCATATAATAGGTTCTTTATTAATGTCTGTTAACTAGGGACTGATCCTAGGACATTTAAAAAAATAAAACTTTTTGGCAAATACAATATAAATCAACCACCTAAAGTAAAATTCTTTTAGATGTATTATAAACCACTTAATACATAGATATCACAGGCCTTTAGATCTATTAGAGACCTTTGGTGTCATATAATCCAATCCTTCTGTTCTTCAGATAAATATAAGTGAGGTATAAAAGCAGAAAAATACACAGCTAGTTAATGGCAAATTAGTTAGGCAGGACTTGAATTTGTTACTAAAGATTTACTTATTTTATTCACAGTCATTAGCAGGTATAAAGATAGCTTGTCTGTTGTCATAGCATGCTTCATTTCTTCAGAGCATTAGGTCATATCTGTAGAACAATTCAGAACATTCTGAAAGCAGAAAAAATATTAGTGAAGTCAGTAATTCAACTGTCCTTAAGTGGTAAAAATTAACCATAATAATTCAAAGAAAAATGTATTAAATGCAAGACACTTTTTAAATGCAAGCCCATCTCAAGGCCTGGGTGCTTATGAGAAAGGACTGGGACATACCTGACCCTGATGTAAGTTCAGGTCTCAAGAAATGCCCTCTTCACAGACAGACCCAGCCCCATCTAAATTCAAATTTGTTGGACCTGGAGTAGGGATATAGCCAGTAAACACATCAGGGTCATGAGGAATGAGGAGGAGAATACATGAAGAGGAATAACTTGAGACATGGGTTTCTTTTAATGAGTAAGGGAAGTTTAGGCATCTTCATCACCATCTCTCCTTTCTTTTGGTTCCTAGGAGACAGGAGAACCATCTCTGTGGTAGTGTGGTATATACAAACAAACATCCTGGAGGCATCAAAAGAACAAGCATTACACCAAGTGTGTGAATATACATGTAATCTCCCACCCTCCACAAAGGCCCTCTGATCAATGCTAGAATTTCTCTTCTTCTGAAAGTTGTATTTGTTTTTTTCATTTTCAAAATGCCATGACAGTCACTGGTGCTTCATCTCTCCATCTCTGTTTTTTTTTCTTTTTCTTTTTCTCCTGATTTCTTTGGCTATGAACCAGGCTGTTGGCCTCATCACCTCTGCTGGCTTCTGCTTCAGCCTCATTGCCCAAGGTGAAGGAGAGACAGAAGGTACCCTTTGTATCTCTCTCCTCTCCGCTTAATATTCTTGCTCTCTCACTCAGAGTACCAGGAACTCCCTACCATTATAAGTTAGGTACACATCTGTACAGGGGTAAGTACCCTATCTTCAGAGAAGATAATTCTGAACAAAGTTTGCACCTCTCAACAAGGACCTATGGTTTAGCCTCCCTCCTTTAAGACAAAGGCAAAAGGCAAAAATTAAATAATACTTATTTTCTGGAAGTTTTACATTTGTTAAATACAAGTCATATTAAGATCACCTCATTAGTATAATTCATTTCCTTCTCTTCTCCCAACACCTACATTTGCCAAGTCTCTTAATTGGCCCATATTTGCAGCAGGTTTTGTTTTTGTTTGAAGGTTTCTTTGTTTTAGAGAGAAACAGAGAGAGGAGTTAGGTTTAACATTCACTACCCCTGGCTGCTTTATGAACCAAACAGGTGAAATCACTGGAGTTAATTTTTCCATGTGAATACAGGCACACACACACACACACACGTTCTCTGTTTCTGTCATGTAGATAATTGCTGTTAAAATACTGTTAGCCAAAACTTATTTCCATAACTCTAGTATATAAGAAGTAGATTTTAAAAGGGAAGAGGAAAAGAAGAGCATGAAATTGGACAGAGAAAATTATATGTATGCGTCTATGTGTATGTGTATATGTGTATATATGTATATATACACATATGTACATACACATGTTTTGCAGCCTCTATGACCTTTACCTATAACTCTCCAATTTCACTTTTGTTATATAATCAAAATATTTCTTGATCTCTTTATGGAATAACTATATTGAATATGATTCCATTGAACAATTTTAATGGAAAATAAATGAAGATGACATGATTTTATGGAGGGGTATTAAATGTATGGAATTTTTTGAGGTAAGAAATAAGCATTAAGAAACTCCACAGGAAATGATTGTAATGAATATGTCTACATGGTCAATAAATTGGCATGGGATAATAAACCACCAGGAAATCTCAAAATAGATCCTTATCTTTGGATTTTAAAGACATTTAATAACTTTTTACTACTAAAGTCTACTTAGATGCACTATCAGAACATGCACTTTCAGGATATAAAGCAGTCAACTTGTAGAATGTAAAGAACATTAGTATAAATTCTCCTCCTGTGGAGAATAGGGTCAGAGTGGGGAAACCAAAGAATTCAAATCTATAATTACAGGTTTTCTGTGCTTTTTTGACATTTACGTATAGGGCAAACATGGTCAAAAGGATCATGCACTGGAGATGAAATTGGGAAGATCTGGGTTCAAAATCCACCTCTGACATATACCTCCTTTGGATAGTGTAGGCAAGTCATTGATCTCTTGTCTGTGTTTTAGTCTACTCCTTGGGAATAACTCACTAAATCATAGATTGCAATTTTTGGCCATAAAGTTTTACTCATGAACTCTGCTCTCCTCACATGAAGAAGGTTGTAAGTCATAATAATAGCTGCCATTTATATAGTACCTACTAGATACCTGGTACTATGCTAAGATGGTTGGAGCATGTTGGAATGCAGGTAGTTTTAGGAACTAAAATTTCATCTAGTTTAAAAGCCTACAACTATATTTGATTCCTTTTTTCTTTTAGTTTTTCCAATATTTGAAAAAAAAACTACACTCTTTTTAATTTTAATTTTGGTATTAAAAAAATTATATATAGAAAATAAAGGGAGACATATAGATATACGTATACATATACATATGTGTGTATCTAAACACACATGTGTATGTATGTATCTTAGTGTTGATTTTAAACTGTTTAATATTTAGATCGACAAAAATAGCAACTATTCCAAAAGTAGGAATTGAAATTAAATCTTCCACATAGGTGATTTCAGGACCTACACCAAGTCTTTACACTTTCTGGGATGGCCATTGGAAGTATTAATTTATTATCGTGTTGCTGATAATGTTCTTACTCCATTTAGGAATTTACTTTAAATGTTCGAGTTTAGTAGATAGAATGACAAGCTGGAGCATTGATGACGCAAGGAAAAGTTAAGAGAGTTAGCAAGCAATAAAAGTGATCCGGAAAGATCCGTGAGGCTGCAAAGACGTGATAAAATATATGACTAGGTGAGGGAAACATTGTGGAATTAGAAATGCACCAGGCAGCAGGGAGGGGTTTTGGTAGATGGGTGAAGCAAGATGTCCTGATCAGGTAATTCAAGGCTCGATGCTGATCTCCAGGCAGACCAAAAAAGGGAGCATGAGTTGGAAGACTTTGAATCAGTGAATAAATCAATAAACACTTATTAATCACTTATTATATGCCATGAATTGTACTAATAATAGCTGGAGATACAAAAAAAGTCAAAAGACAGTCCTTGTCTTCGAAGAGTTTACAAACCAATGAGGGAAACAACATGTAAACAAATATATACAGAGCAAACCATGTACAGGATGAATAGAGAATGCTTAACACAGCAGTTCTCAACCTGCAGGTAGTGACCCCTTTGGGTCACAGGGGTCGCCTAAGACCATGGGAAAACACATAGTTCCAATGGTCTTAGGAACCAAGACAGCACTCCTCTATCTGTCTCCGGGCAGGTCTGCCCACATGCAGATACGCCCACATATGAGTATTAAAGGGTCACAGCATTAGGAAGGTTGAGAACCCACTGAACAGAAGGAAGACATTGGACATAAGAGAGGTCAGCGAAGACTTCATGCAAAAGGTGAGATTTTAGTTTAGGCATAAAGGAAACCAAGGAGGTCAGTGGATATAGTGAAGGAGGGAGTACATTCCTGACATGGGGAACAGCCAAAGAAAATTCCCATGAGCCAAGAGATAGAATGTCTTCATTGTAAAGCAGCAAAAATGCCAATGCCACTGGATTGAGGAGTATGTGTTTGGGAATAATGTGTAAGAAGGTTGTAAAGGTAGGCGAGGTTTAGGGTATGAAGAATTTTGAATGACAAACAGAATAATTATTTGATCATGATTGTATGGTAATCAACAAGAGGTTTATTGACTAGGGTTGGTGTGTGTGTGACATGATCAAACCTGTGTCTTAGCGAAATCACTTTATTGGCTGCACAGAGGATTGATTTCAGCGGGGAGAAATTTGAGGCAGTTAGACTCAGCAGCAGCAGGTTATTCCAATTATTCAGATTTGAGCTAATGAAGGCCTACACTAGCATGGTAGCAGTATCAGAGAAGAGAAGGCAATGAATACAAGATAAATTCAAAGGTGAAATCTACATGCGTCGGTAACAGATTGAATTGGAGAGTGAGTCTGGAGTGACTCCCAGTTTACAAGCCTGAAGGACTGGGAGGTTAGTGCTGCCATTTATAGCGATAGGACAGGTCAGAGTTAGGGCTGTTAAAGGGGGAAGATAATGAGTTCTGTTTTAGACAGACCGAGTTTAGGATGTCTATTGAACATCCAGGTTGAGATGTTTGGAAGGCAGTAGGAGATATGAGACTAGAGGTCAGCAGAGGATTTGGGACAGGATAGATAGATTTGAGAAACATTAGCATAGAGATGATAATCAAATCTATTGGAGATGAGATCACCAAGTAGTATAGAGGGAGGAAAGAATAGGACTCAAGACCCAACCCTGGGGGACATCTATGATTAAGGAGCATGATCTGGAAGAGAATCCAGCAAAGGAGACAGAGAAGGAGTGGTGAATGAGTTAGGAGGAGAACCAAAGAGAGTCGTTCCCTAAAAGCTTAGAGAGAAGATGGTATCATGAAGAAGAAAGTGATCAGTGGTGTTAAAGGCTGCAGAGAGGTCAATGAGAGCGAGGACCGAGGAAAGACCATTGGATTATCTACTAAGAGATCACTAGTAACTTTGGAGCAAGCAGTTGTAGGGAATAAAGTAATTCTGATTTCCAGTTTCCAACTATGCAACTTAGTAGTGCATTGTGCAAGTGATTTTATATCTCTAAGACTCCCTTGTTAAAGAAAATTGTTGAACTGCTTATACTATAAAATCCCTTCAACTTTATCATGTCTTGGTTTTCAATTGGTGTCAGTGAGTCTTGTCAGATGTATCACGTAACTCACCACAGAGGTGGTGTCCTAGAGTCCTCTAGGAAGCCTGGAAAGATCAAGACAGACTCCTATCTTGGAAAGAACCCTTAGGCCCCTGTCTTTTTCCGTCTCAGAGAACCACCCCAAATCCACACCAGGGGTATGCTGGTAAATATTATCAACTAGCTACACAGTACACTTTTGAGTTTAATCTGCATGACTGATATATTTTCTATCAATTTCTTAAGTGTAGAAAATAAAAAAAAAAACTATAAATGAAACTTTGATGTGTGGTGTTTGCCAATTTCTAAGTTATAAATGTTGACGTTGAAAATTTAGCAGTCAGCTTGGGTAGTTAGGATCAACTGGGTCCAGCACACCGCTGCTTACAATAAATATTTACTTATTTCTTTGTTTGTTTACTTATTTTCTCATTCATTCATATGTATCTGTTTATTTAAGAAATGTAAAGCACTTTTTGAAGATATTCCCAGAAAAAGCACAGAGGAAAAAAAAAAACAAACCACAATTCTGGGGCAAGGTCTAGGGTAAAGGGCAGAGTAGAATGGGCTCTAACAGCTTCTCTAGGCATGTACCGCCTAGTGTCCAAATGAGTCTTCATAGCAGGGCAGGTAAAGTGACTCATCATGCACTTCAGAAATCCACCAGGTTTTTTGAGGAAGTCTATACTTGACTGTGACTTTTTATAACCTGAGAATAACTAAGTCACTCACAGTTTTTCATGAGACGATATTGTTATTACCGTGTGCTATATTCTTCTGGTTCTTCTTACTTTGCTCTGTATCAGTTCATAAAATTAATTCTGGTTTTTCTAAAATCATCCTACTGATTTCTTGTAGCACAATAGTATTCCATTACAATTATATATCACAGCTTGTTCAGCCATTCCCCAACTGATGAACATCCCCCCAATTTCCAATTATTAGCCACCACAAAAAGAACTTCTATATATTTGTACTAATAAGTTCTTTCTCCCTCCCATTTTTACCTCTTTGAGATTCAGACCTAGTTGGAGTATTGCTGGATCAAAGGAAATGTTCAGTGTGATAGCTCTTTGGGCATAGTTTCAAATTGAGCTCTAGATTGATTAAATCAGTTCTCCACTCCGCCAGTTGTGTCCCAGATTTTCCATATCCCTTCCGACAGTATTGTTATTTTTTTCTGTTATACGAGCTTACATTTCAATGAAAGTGTGTGTGTCTATGTATATATGTGTGTATATACACATCAAAGCAAACAATGCACATACAAACATCATACATACATACACATACACACACATATAATCTCGAAACAAAGATGACACATACAGAACAAATGGGAGGCAACCTTTGAGGGAAAGGAACTGGCATCTGTGGGAATAGGAAAAGGCCATCCTTTGAACAAAGTACTTAGAGATAAATCTTAAAAGGATTTATCCATTTATCCAGGAAATCCAATAGGTAGATGTAAGGAAGTAGAGATTCCAGGCATTTGGGACAGCTGATTCAAAGATGCAGAAACTACAGATAGTGTCGTAAATGAGGCACATCACGGAGACCAATATTACTAGATTGTAAAGGGTACAAAGGGAAGTAAAGTGTAAGAAGACTGGAATGAAAGGAAATGTTGAGGTTGTGTGACAAAATAATTTCTGGTTTAAGTTTCTTATTGTCATCTTCTCATATAAAATCAATCTTGAGATATTAACCACAGCTTCAGTCTAGTTTCTGATTGGTTTTTACCACATATGATTTTTCCTTTTTGCCTTCTTCTCTTTGATATGTAAATCATTTTCATTCCCTGTTATTTTTTGAAATTCCATTGTTCTTATCCTGCTAATATAGCCATTCATAATGTAACCATGCTAAAATATATATACACACACATACACACACATACACACATATACATATATAACATGATTTAAAACTGATTCTCTGGGCTCACTGACTGATTGATAAGTGTTTAGTTCAGTTTTTGCTCTGACTGTAGTAAACTGTACTTCCCTTTATCTCTGTGTTATTGATGGGAGATTGGCAGCAGTACTTAGTCAGCAGACTATTAAATAATTTTCACAGTCATAAAGTGCTTTGAACAGAAGAGGTCACATTTGGTCTTCAAGGTCATAGTGAGCCATGGAATTTTCAGTATATAAAATTAGACCAGACCAATATTTAGGGTGCATTGTTTCTGATTCACCCAAATTATGGATCCATGGGTACCAAACTGGTCCTTGAACGAGCACTTACTTCCCTGCACTTCCTAATAAATCAGCCACCCAATTTTTTAGGAAAGATGAAGAAATGTCTGTCAAATCAATCAATAAATAAACATTTATTAGACACCTACTATGTTTTAGGTACTGTGCTAAACATTGAAAATACAAAAAGAGACAAAAGACAGTCCCTTTCCTCAAGGAGCTCATAATCTAATGTGAGATTAAGCATCTTTTATTATTTTCTCTCAAATGCAAGATGAATTTTCCTAATGTTGGAAAGGTTAATGTCTTTTGCTGACAGCAAATAACACACACACACACACACACACACATATGCATGCACATACACAATACACATGAATGGATATATAATGGAAAATATCACATAAATATGCAAATATATATTGAAATATACTCACAAAATAATACATAACAAAATCATCAATATTGATAATAATGAAAATTTGGAACAGAAGTTTGAAATATTCAATAATCACTCATTCTTGTTTTCTTTTTTTAATTTTTAAAATTATTTTTAACTTTTTTCATTTTTGCTTCCTTCTCTGCCTCCTTTCATTTGAATGGATAACAAAAAATGTTGGCGGGGGGGGGGGGGAAATAGTGTCCATGACCCACACAATTTTTTTATTTTGGAGGAGGGAAGGTAGGGCAATTGGGGTTAAGTGACTTGCTCAAGGTGACATGGCTAGTTTTGTGTTAAGTGTCTGATGCTGCATTTGAACTCAGGTCCTCCTGATTCCAGGGCCAGTGCTCTATTCACTGCACCACCCAACCCTCACAATTCTTATGGGTTTTTGCTGTAATATATTCCACGTTTCCTGAATGGTATTTAAGTAAAACATCCCATATCGTATCTTTTCATTTTGGGCAGGAAAGAGTGTCATAGGATGAACAGACATGGATGTATTTTGATTGTCATCTCAGAACTCATTAGTTTTCATTCCCCCAAAATGCACTTTTCCTGAATTCTCCATTTTTGTGAAGGGCATCACCATACTTCCAGTCACCCAGGTACATCTTTGACTCCTCTTAGCACCACTACACATATTCAATGAGTTATCAAATCTTGCCCTTACTACTTCAACAGCATCCCTTTTATGTGACATTTTCTCTCTACTCATATAGTTACTATCTGAATTCAATCCCCTGTTGCCTCTTTTAGGCTATTGCAATAACATCCTAATTGGTGCCCCTGCCTCAAGCTTCTCCCTTCTCCAATTTATCCTGCATATAGATGCCAAATAAGTTTTCTGACTGTAGTCTCTACTTTGTTACTCCTCTAAACAATAAACTCCAATGGCTCTGTTTTGAAATTAGTATAAAATATTACTTCATCTTCTAAAAATTCTATTTTGTGTCAAGGTTTTACAATTTATGTATAGTTATTAGTAAAATATCACCTATAGATAATTTATAAAAAGTGAATATCCATATATTGGGGTAGGTACTAAAAATTTTTATACTCATGAGTTCACAATGGAAAAGGTAGACAACTGTTTTGAATGATTCTTTATATCTATGTGTGGGTGTTCATAGGATTTTTTTTTCCCCCAGAGGCATTTCTTTCTTGCCTTTGGAAAGCAGAGAATAAGTGATGAATAACTTTGAAATAGACAGCTATTATGACTTTGACATGGTTATATTGATGAAGTCACCAAAATGCACAGGCTGAGAGGGTAGAACATTATTTTCTCTCATCCAATTCTAAGGACACATCTGTATAGAAAACTATAAAAAGATTAATCTATTTATATGTTATTTTTCCTTTCCTTAAGTGTATATTCTAGAAGTCACTGTAATTTATTTTTACAAAATATTTCAATATTCTTCTATTATCAAAACATATGCTTTTAATAAATATAATATGACACTTTTCAACAAGGAGATTTTGAGAACATGAGGAAATAAAACGAGTACTAGACTTGTTTTACGAGTATTTTTTTCCTTCTCATTCTTTTTTTTAAAATATTAATCCAAGTAAACTTTATTGCAATAACATTGTCAAACACTATATGTCATACACTAGATTCTCAAAGTATATCACCTGTTAAATAAAAAAATGGGCTAATCACAGAATTTAACCACAAAATAAATAAATAAATCCCAGAACCAAAAGCACTCTGAATTGGTAGTGTGAAAAACAAGAAATCCAAACACAAAAATCTTGCCAAATTTCTTAAACCTGCAACTAACCTTTCCTTGCAAAACAAAACCCTCCGTTCTCTTTCAAATCCATGTATACCAGGGCAGCTAGGTTTCACAGTGAACAGAGCACCAGCCCTGGAATCAAGAGGAGTTAACTTAGCAGGGAGACCTTGGGCAAGTCACTTGGAACCAGTCCAATGAACTTTATATAAGTGATCGTGATTTCAGGGAGAATTCTGAAAGCTCCAAAATGTTGCTTGTAAGAACCAAGTCCTTCATGTACATGTGTAGTTGGAAATTACATGATCAATGTATGTAGATGGAAATACATTCAGCCTTCATATAAAGCAGATGTAACTAGAAATCCTGTTTTAGAACTGAGGCATTTTGAACAATGCCATATTTTCCACACTGAACCTCATTGAAAGATGTTGAGCAAAAACTCCAGATTCCAAGCATCCTATTGCTCTTGATTTTCCATGGTTGAAAAGAATGGCTTCCGACAAGCCTCCAATGCAATTTTTTCCTGTTGTGGATATCCTTATAAAGCAACCTTTTACAATGTGAATGTTCTGAGATCTTCATTGTTAAAGCCATATCTTGTCAGTTAACTTCAGGTTGTGTCAGAAAGCAGACAGCATATTTCAAACAAGGTATTCAAAATACAGTTTGTCTTCAATTTCTACAATTTGTTTGCCCAATTCAATTGTACTTGGATTAATTTCTGGATCTGCAGGTTGTAGAGGTGAAGGATTGGGCCCACTCAGGGGCAGAGGCTGGAGTGCCTTCTGTCCAGACATCCTGGTCTTGCTGGGGAGAGTTCTGGTGGTTGGAAATGGAGCAAACCTATGACAACCCTTGCTCCCAAGTCTTGCTCTGGAGGGTGGCTGGCGAGCAAGGAGCAGTGGTGGGACAGTGGCAGCAGTGGCCACAGAAAAGGAGCACGCCACAGCATGAGCTGGATGCAAGCGTGAGCTGCAAAGTCTGAGCTCTGATCTGGAAGAGCTTCTCCAGTGCACTCTTTCCCTTTCATTCTTAAGGCAGTACCAGTCCTAGCTATAAGAAAAATAGGTGATCAGCCATTTGAAAGAATTTTAGAGGTTCCACTAAATTAATGTATCAAATTCATGAACCTCCTATCTCTACAAAGGAGTGGTTGAGATGGGTCTCCTTATAGCTTTTCTTTGGGTTCATTCTTATTATCTTTAATTTTGCAAATTCGTTTTTATTGTTTTAATTTTTTTTCTAGTTCATATTGTCATCTATCTAGTATATGCATTATAATAGATTATATTGTTTTATAGCTAGTCTGTATTAGTGCATAGCTAGTACATGTTTATATATGCACATATACGCATACATATTTTATATTGTAAGATTTTGAAAATGCTTTGCGTGTTTTTATTTGATCTTCACAACAACTTTGTATTCACACACACTAATTTTAGCTTTACAACAGTACTATTATTCTGTCTTTTAAAAATGAGGAAAATGAGAACAAGAGAGGTTGTGATTTACCCAGTTAGTGACTGAGGCAGACTATGAACTTAGATCTTACGTCTCCAAGTCTAGTATTCTATCCACTCGGCCATTTAGTTGGGTATGTTGTTTTCTTTGCTCTTATTTCACTCTATAACACAATGGTTCTCAACCTTCCTAATGCCCAACCCTTTAATACTTGTATGTGGGTGTATCTGCATGTGGGGGGGACCGCCTGGAGGCAGATAGAGGAGCAGTGTCTCAGTTCCTAAGACCATGAGAAATATGTGTTTTCCAATGGTCTTAGGCGACCCCTGTGAAAGGGCAGTTTGACCCCCATCACTGCCCACGGGTTGAGAGCCAGTGCAACAGAATAATGAATCTTTACCTGCTTCTCTTAATATGTTTATCATTTCTTATGACACAGTTATAATATCCCATTATGTTCAGGAATTAGAATTGTTTTAGTTATTCCTCAATTTATGGCCAGAGACCTTATTTTAAATTCTTTGCTTCTACAAATCCTCTTATAAACATTTCAGTATGTATAGGTCTTTTATTCTTATCAATTATTCCCTTGAGATACATACCTTGTAGTGAAATCTCTTGGTCAAAAGATTTGAACATTTTAGTCACTTTATTGACATAATTCCAAATTGCTTTCCTGCGCTGATTCACAGCTATTCCAACATGCCCTAGGTTTTCTGCCTGTTCACAAATGCTCCTATATGTTAACTTTCCATGTTTTATCACCTTTGCAAACTTCATGGATGTTATGTGAAACCTCAGGGTCTTTGTTTTTTATTTCTCTTATGATTTTGATTTTTCCCTTTTGCATAATTTTTAGATAATTCCCTTCTTTGATTCCAGGTACATTATTTTGTTTGAATAGAAGCTTTTCAGTTCTATGTAATCAAAGTTTCTTTTAACTTAAGTAATTGCTTCTGTGCTGTGTTTGGCTAAGA
The DNA here is from genome assembly GCA_028627135.1 of Pseudochirops cupreus. Lineage (NCBI taxonomy): Eukaryota > Metazoa > Chordata > Mammalia > Diprotodontia > Pseudocheiridae > Pseudochirops > Pseudochirops cupreus. The sequence goes on along the minus strand of CM053582.1, from coordinate 277,681,230 downwards.
ATAAATCTTATACTCATACCTGTAAAAAAGAATATATATTCTTCTCGTTTAATCTGGTGATCTTTAATATAAAATCAATTATGAGATTATTATAGAATATAGTATATGATGTTAGTCTAATTCTAATTTCTTCTGCACTGTTTTCCAGTTTTCCCAGCAGTTTTTATCAAATAGAACAATCTTTCTAAAGTAATTTATGCTTCTAATTTATCGAATACTGCTTTATTGAATTCCATTGTTTCTGATTCTCCCTTGTTTAGTGCATCTCTAGACAATGGCTAATTTATATTACAATTAGAAGTCTAAATATCTTATTACCTCTCTTCATCCCTAACTTTTTTCATTATTTCTCTTGGTTTTATAGACCTTTTGTTTTGATAAACTAGATAATTTCCAAATGAATTTTATTATTTTATTCAGTTCTATAAACACTTGATAATTTGATTGGCATAAGATTAAAGCTGTAAGTTTGCATATTCTCCAGTTATTTAAGTTGTAATTTATTTCTTTAAGGAAAAATCGTCTAATTGAAACCATAAGTATTTGTGGCCTCTTGCAGGGACATTAAGTTGTATAACTAATTAGTTACAATATGGTAATTTGGTACAAGTGAGAACATGAAAAACAATTATTATGGGGGATAGCAAAACAGAAATTAGTTTAGCAATATCTTCTATATTTAAAAAAGAAAAACCAAAACCAAAAATCTGAGGTTAAAGATAAATCTTTGACAGTTATCCAGGGCATATCTTTCTATCCACTTTCTACACTTATACTTCTCTACCTTTCTCTTTTATTTACCTTTTTTTTTGGCTCAAATGCAGCTTTACAATGAAGGAGATAAGTAGCTCTTACCGACATTCTTTATGCAAGCAATCATTACTTCATTAATTTCATGTCATTTCCAATGATGCAGATTATAATCCAACTAAACAATTGGCTTCAATTTCTGCTTGTGTATTTCCACAAATCCTCGATATGGTGTCTAAATGGAGGGCTTATTCTGCTTCTTTGAATTTTTCTGTATGTCAGATTTGCACTTTGGATTCCCATTTGGCTTTCTTCTCTCTTATGATCTAAGTGGGCCACTTCATTTTATAGCCATGTGTTTCTTCAGTTATACTTCTTTCTTCATTGATGTCGTCTGTCTCATCAATGATGTTTCTCACATGAGCTCTTTGGGTGCTGAACTAGCTGAGTCCACTGGCAATATTTCCGCAATCATCAATATCAAGATGCCATGGAAATTCTGTAAGATTGGTTCCATTTTGTATTTATTTTCTATCATCTTTCCAGTTTTATCTGTAAATGCTATTGAATTGATATGGCTTAGATCTCACACTAAGCTTTCTGCTAGTTAATTTTTCTCCCCCATTCTTCTTGCTCTCCAATTATGACTTTGAGCTCAAAACCCTTCCCTTTTCTTCCACGAAATTGCCCCCAAACCCATAGCCCCTCTCTCATCAGTCTTTGATTTCTCCTTCTCTATTGGCTCTTCGCTTTGGCCAAAAAGAATGTTTGAGTCACTATCATGCAAAAAAAAAATCCTCCTTAAATTGGATACTTTTTCAAGTTATTAGTCATCCTCTCCCCATTCATGGTCAAACTGTTAGAAATAGTTATATACTATACCCAAAGGGCTATAAAAACGTGCATACACTTTGACCCCACAATACCACTTCTAGGGCTACATCCCAAACAGATCATACAAGTGGGAGGAGGACCTATATGTACCAAAACATTTATAGCAGCTCTTTTTGCGGGGGCAAAGGAAATGAAGGGGATACCCATCAATTGTGGAATGCCTAAATAAGTTGTTGTATATGAATGTAATGGAATACTATTGTGCTATAAGAAATGAGCAGACAGACTTCATAATAACATGGAAAGACTTATGTAAACTGATACTGAGTGAGGAGAGCAGATCCAGGAGAACTTTGTCCACAATTACAGACACATTGTAGCTATAATGACTAACTTTGATAGACTGAACTCCAATGCAAAGTTATAAGATAACTCCAAAAGTCTCATGATGGAGAGGGCTATCCACATTCAGAGAAAGAACTACAGAGTCTGAATGCAGATTGAGGGAAACTACTTGTTCTCTCTCATTTTTTTTGTTTTGTTTTTCCCTGTCCCTTCTTTCTCATTGTTCATTCCATTGGTTTTAATTCTTCTTTACAACATGACTAATGTTTAGTGTGAAGGTATTTGTAGAACCTATATCAGATTGCATGCAGGGGGGAAGAGAAAGGAGAGGGTGGGAGATAAAATTTTAAACTCAAGATATTGTGGAACTGAATACTGTAAACTAAAAGTAAATAAATAAATGTAATATGAAAAAAAGAAATAGATATATAAATGAACTGACTTCATTTTTTAACATCTTGTGATTAATTTGAATTCCTACCATTCAACTGAAATTCCTCTTTCTAAACTTGCTCACAACCTCTTCATGACATATATTAAGGTCTTTGTTTTTGTTGTTGATTCTCATTGCATCCTTTCACAGGATACACCTCACTCTCTTGATAACTCTCTCCTACCTTGTCTTCTGTAACACTGAACTCTAAAAGTCCATTTCTTTACTCTATAATTACTTCTCTGCCAAACATGTTTTAAATATTTCTACTTGGATATCTCACCAAAACCACTCCAAACTAAGTATGCACAAAATTAACGCCTTGTTTATGCCCCCAAAGTGCCATTATCTGTACCTTTTTTTTTGTGCATATCATCATTATCTTCCATTCAACCAGCCTCATAATATAATAGTTATCTTTGACTTCTCTTTCCCTCATTCCTCACAATGAATGAATGTTCAATTTCCCATTGATTCTTGTCACAGCTGCATTCATATTCATCCTTTTCTTCTAATATTACTCTAATTACCCTGATATAAATGTTCATCACCTCCTACCTTGTATCCCCGTGTCCAACCTATGTTTTCTCCAATCCTTTTTTTCTGACTTTTGGTGGGAAAATGCTTCACTTCAATATTGTCATTATATTCTTTGGCTTAAAGAAAACCATTTCCAATTTATCTCTCTAATTATATTCCCTCTATGATCCCTGATAATCATGGAGATTGGGGGAAAAACGTATATCATTGCTCATACTATAATGTCAATAGAGTATTCTTATTACACCTTATATGTAATTTTGTTCTTTTCATCAAGGATGTTTGGAAGTTTTCTATTTCTTTTAAATTTTTTTATTTAATCCATTAAATATTTTCCAGTTACATGTAAAAATAACATTCACTTTTTAAAAATGTTATTTCAAAATTCTTTCCTGCCCTCTACTCCACACTCTATTTTTTTTGGAGGGGGAAAGGCAGGGCAATTGGGGTTAAGTGACTTGCCCAAGGTCACATGGCTAGTAAGCGTTAAGTGTCTGAGGCCAGATTTGAACTCAGATCCTCCTGAATCCAGGGCCAGTGCTCTATTCACTGAGCCACCAAGAAGCCCCCCCCCCCGTTCTCTGAGAACAAAAGGAATTTGATAATGATTTTACATATGAAGTTATGCAAAACACATTTTTCTATTAGCCAAGTTGCAAAGGAAAACATAAAAAAGCCTCCCAAAAATGTTTTTTTTTTAAATGTGCTTAAATCTGCATCCATAGTTCATCAGTTCTGGAGGACAGCATATTTTATTAGACATCCTTTGGAATTGTCTTGGATCATTGTCTTGATCAATGGAACTAAGTCATTCACAATTGATCATATTTTAAATATTGCTCTTAATGAGTACAGTGTTGTCCAGGTTCTGCTCACTTAACTTTGGATCAGTTCATAGCAGTCTTCCCTGCTTTTTCTGAAAATATTCTGCTCAACATTTCTTATAGAAAAATAGTATTCCATCACAATCATATACCATAACTTGCTCAGTCATTCTGAAATTTATGGCTATCCGTTTGATTTCCAATACTTTGCCACCACAAAAAAGCGACTATAAATATTTTTGTACAAATAGGTACTTTTCCCTTCTCTTTTACCTCTTTGTGATACAGACCTAATAGTGTTATTTCTTGGTCAAAGAGTATTCAGTTTATAGCACTTTGGGAATAGTTCCAAATTGTGCCCCAGCACTCACCTGTGATTAAAAAAAAAAATCATTGTTAATTCCTTTAAGAAAACAAAAGAAAAACTTTGTTTCATCTTTTCCAGTAATTCTAGTTAAACTTGAACATGTATTTTTTTTTCTTTACAGCTTTCTTTGTAGATGTTTTAAAATCAATTTCTTCTTCTGGGCTTCCTTTAGTATCCCTGTCACCATAATAGCTCTTCAAATAGAAATTTTTTTCATTAGTTTGTTTATTTGATCGTTCCTCAATTGTACTTCCTCCCAGAGGTTCTATATACTTATGGTGGGGACTGGGCTAAGTTTGTCTACTATATGGTTCCTCTTCTCCTTTATTGGGTTATTAAGTGATGTGTTATTCCAAAATATTAGAGACAGCTCAGGCTGGAGACCTGTAGGCTTAATATATTTCTAAGTTGCTGTTATCCAAGATAGTCTAATTACTGCTCCCTGGTCTTATCTCTGCAAGTTCCTGACCTGAGTTTGGGTCTGTACAATATTCCAGTTGGTTTACCCTTGGTTGGAAGTTCTAGCAGGCTGTTGCTGGACTTAATCACTATACAACATCTGGAAAGATCTACAGGTTTAGAATGACAGAGCTATATTCTCCTCTTTTTTCTTATATTTCTACCTCCATTATTCCCCTGCAGGGTTCAGACAAGGCCAGAGCCTGGTATCAAGATACCACTCTACTTCTAGAGTCAAAGAGACCCAGGTCCAATTTTTTCCCTGGACTTTTTCCTATTGCCGTATATACCCTAGGTCCCATAACTGGTCTAGTGAGCAAGAGAGCTGC
>CM053582.1:277652736-277675849 GCA_028627135.1 Pseudochirops cupreus | reverse complement strand
GGGGGAAAGACGGGGAGAAAAGATGTAACTCAAAAAAATTTAATAAAGAATCTCATATATAAAAAAAAAAACAATTACAAAAGAAAAAAAAAAAGAAATTTTTGAGTTCTAAATTCTCTCCCTCCCTCCCACACCACCACCATCCTCAAAAAGGTAAATAATTTGACCTTGAATATACATATCAGATAATACAAAATATATTTCCATATAACCCAGTTGGGAAAGAAAACACAGACAAAAAAAAATAAGCAAAATAATGAAATATGCTTCAATTTGCAATCAGACAGTATCAATTCTTTCTCTAGGAGTTGATAACATTTTTCATCATGTGTCCTTTGGAAGTGTCTTGGATATTGTATTGCTGAGAATAGTTAAGTCATTCACAGTTGATAATCCTTCCAATGCTGCTCTTACTGTGTACATTCCTGTTTTCACTCATTTTGCTTTGAATTAGTTAATCTAAGTCTTTCTAGGATTTTCCGAAAGCATCTTGATCATCATTTCTTACAGCACAATAGTATTCCATCACAAGAATATTTTGCATCTTGTTCAATCATTCCCCAATTGATAAGCATCCTCTAAATTGCCTTTTTTTATTCACCACAAAAAGGGCTGCTAAAAATATTTTTGTGCATATAGGTCATTTTTCTTTTTTATTTCTTTGGGTGAAAGACAAGGCAGTGATATTGCTGGGTCAAAGGGCATGCACAGCTTCATAGTCCTTTGAACAGTTCCACAGTGGTTGGATCAGTTCATAACCCCACCAACAGTGCATTAATGTACCAAATTTCCTCCATCCCCTCCAGCATTAGTCATTTGCCTTTTCTGTCATATTAGTCAATCTGTGGTGAGGTGGTACCTCAAAGTTATTTTAATTTGTTTTTATCTAATCAGTGGTGACAGAGCATTTTTTCATATAGCTGTAGGTAGCTTTGATTTCTTCTTCTGAAAACTACCTGTTTCTATCATTTGACAATTTGTCAATTGGGGAATGACTTATATGCTTATACATTTGACTCAATTGGCTCTATGTTTGAAAAATGAGACCTTTATAAGAGAAACTTGCTGCAAATATTTTTCCGTTTTTCTGATTTCCTTCTAAACTTGGCTGCACTGATTTTGTTTGTGCAAAACCTTTTTAATTTAATGTGATCAAAATTATTCATTTTACATCCTGTAATACTTTCTATCTCTAGTTTGGTCATAAACTATTTTCTTATCTATAGATGTTTATCCTAGTTTCAATCCAAAATGTGCGTGGAGAATTGTTATATATCTTTTGATGATTAATGCAATGTCAAAGAAGGCTTAGCATACTTAAAGCAGATTTACAAAAGTCTTTGCTATTATTTAGGTGTCTTGAATCATAACATGCTTTTCTATGAGAAAGTAAATCCCTTTCTTCTTAAGTAACTTGAATGTATTTTATTAATGTATTATGGATAAACACATATTGAGTATTTTGAAAAACAGGAGTATAAAATATTAAATTATTTGAAATGAGTAGATGTGTAAATGTATACAGGCACTTGCAAGAGTCCTTTCACTTGTAATTTCAAAAGCATCATATATTGCCTATTAGAGATATTAGGTATGTAGCAAGGAGAAAACTTTAGAGCTAATATATTCACAATTTCAGTGTTCATTGTTTAATTAACCCTGAGAGTCTTTTGGGACAATGGAGTATAAGGGATTAGAAGATCAAAATCTTTTGGGGAGAATTATAAATCTTTATGAAAACACAATTTTCAAACAAAATTTTATACTTTTAATACAATTTCAACTTGATTGGGAAGAAAATGGAAATGCTTAGTTTAAGTGTTTAGTCTTATGCTGTAAGTGGTTTTTGTTTTTTTTTTTTTTGCTTTTTGGAGAGAGGAAGGTAAGGGCGATTGGGGTTAAGTGACTTGCCTAAGGTCACTAGGCTTTTTAAAATGTGTTAAGTATCTTAGGTCACATTTGAACTCAGGTCCTTCTGATTTCAGGGCTGGTGCTCTATTTACTGTACCACCTAGCCACCCTTTTAAGCATTTTCTAATGAGATAACTGTTGATTTTAAAATAGCTACCCATTTTATTTATGTTGAAAATTACTAATTTTTTCTTATACTTCAAAGAAATGAACAGCAGCCTTATGCATATATGTGTGTGTATACACATGTGTATATATGTGTGTGTGCACGTGTGTGTGTATTTTTTCTGCCTTCAAATGCTAGCTCCCTAGAAGTGCTGAAGTTAGAAAATTAATTTATAAATCTTAAAGCCTGATATAAATACAAAATATTTCTCTTTAGAATACAGAATAAAGTAGATCAGGCATGTACCACACACGACCCATGGGCCACTTGAGAGCTACCAAAGGATTTTGGGTAGCCCATTAACAATGTAGAATATATAAAAAAGATGTAGCAAGTGCTTTTTCCATGTTCCACTTAATCCACTTTACACTAGTCACTATGTATCTGTCATGTAACTTCATGGGTGGGTTCCCACTGGGCACGCTTTCTTGTTTGTCACATGACCCATGGTAACCAACCATCATCAACCTGTCTCTAATCTGGAAGGAGCTAAAGTCATATCTTTTCACTGTGTTTTTGGTCATTACTGTTGTTGAACAGGGACAAAGTAAGTGCAGTCACGTGCCAATGCAGCCGGCTCCTGCTATGCTATGAGCAGCAACAATGCAAGGGCTTCTTCCTCTCCCTCATAGCAGAGCTGCCCTCCAAGTTACATGAGTATCTGGTGCTCTCTCAAAGGTCAGACACTAGTTCAGTATTTCTTTGCATGTGAGCAGTTGCTGTGGAGATTTTTTTTTTATTCTAACATTAAAGCTTTTGAGATGACTTTGTAAAATGGGTGATTAAAAAAAAAAATGGAAGAACTAACCAGAACATAGAATGATCAATCCAGAGTGAACAAATAGATACTTGTATACTTAGGTGAGAGAAAAATACTGTGCCTTGTTTGCCGAGAAGTAATAGTTGTTCCAAAGGAACACAATCTTTGTCATCATCGCAAATCAAAACATCCTGACTTTGGCAAATTGGACACCAAGGAAAAGCAAATTGAAGCATACAAATTATTGAAAAATCTCAGTGGGAAACAATGGCTTTTCAAGAAAAGTAAATTCAGAAAACAAGGCAGCTACTAAGGTTAGTTTTCAGATATCTGAAAAAAATCAATTTCAAACTTGATTCAAGAGCACAATAAACTGATTGCTGACCAGAATTTTATTATGTCACATTAACTAAACGTAAATAGTAAGAAAACCTGAAAAAAAATGTATTAAAACTTGTACCACTTAGCAAAGTAATTTTTTAACATTACTGTGATTTCATGATAAATAAAAAATTTTAGGTAATAAGTGTAATACATTGAAAATCCCCTTTTAAAATATGGTTTATTTGCAAAACAGTTTAATCATTTTTTATACCTTTATTTGCAAAGTGAGGCACTAAAGACCTATCTGCAGCCCAAAGAAGTTTAGTCTATTTCAATTTTGGTCCCTACCTTCTGCCAAGTTTGCAGGTCTGAACTAAATTGTCATCTCTCCACTGGGAGATGAGAGTTAGGTATTAGTATGAATTAATGAAAGAAGTATACTGTACTGTTTATGATCTTAGGGTAATAGATAGGTGGAGTGTCCATCGTTCCAAAAGCATGATATATTCAACTAAAAAACTGAGTATTCAGAAGAGAAAGGGTCTCCCTGTGCCAAAGAGTTAGCAGCTAACCATTGATCAAGCCATCATGAATCACTTGCAAAGGAGTATTGATGCTGCTGTAGGAATAATGTTAGCTGCCAAGTAATACTAACCACTAGATCAGAAGTCAGAGGAAAAATCTGGACCAAAGTAATAACTAACTGATAATGTGTGTGTGTGTGTGTGTGTGTGTGCGTGTGTGTGTGTGCATGTGTGTGTACGTGCATGTGTGTGTGCACGCATGTGCGTGTGTGCGTGTGTGTGTGCATGCGTGTGTGTGTATGTGTGTGCGTGTGTGTGTGTGCATGCGCATGTGCCTACATGTTCCCATGTGGGTTATTATTCCTATGAAGTTCCTATTAACTTCTGTAGTGATGGTGGCAGAATGGTAAAAAGGTGGCCCTGGGGTGCTTCAAATCATAATTTTTATGCTGTCAACAAATTATAATTTGAATGTAGGTAATCTAGATGTGAAATCCTTATGGGATAAAAAATAAGTGAAGAGAAGAGTCACATCAACATTGAAATTCTAGGTCTACATAAAGGGTGGTGGACCTGCAGGCTCAAGATCACATGTGACCCTTGAGGTCTCCAGTGCGGCCCTTTGATCAAATCCAAACTTCACCAAACAAAGTCCTTTAATAAAAGGATTTATTATGTAAAACTTGAACTCAGTCAAAAGACCACAACCAAGGACCTAGAAGGCCACATGTGGCCTTAAGGACACAGGCTCCCCATCAAGTTGAAAGAAAGTAATTCAATCTAAGTGGCAAGGTATTTCAAGGATACTCTGGATAGTCAAAGAAAGAATTTGGCAGAATGGATTTTATCTGATGCCCAAAAGCTATATGAAATGCTATCCCATGGGGCATTTGTTCATGTAGTATTGAAGTACTTAATGTGCAAATCTGCAAAAAGTCTACCACTAAAATATTCTGTCTTACAAATCAAAACTAGTTAATGAGAAAAATGGGAGAGAATTTATATTAAGAACATGGAAAAGGCTCTCAAAATTAAATCAGTAACACTCTAATAGTTACAGACATAATTGAAAAAGGTGGGAATAAGTAAAAGATGGGAAGAATTATATGAAATAATATGTGTCAGAAGAAAAAACTTTCAGACTTGTAGACTAAACATTAAAGAAGAGGCATTAATATCCCTTTACCAACCAAAACCTAAGAGTGATAGGGATTTTCCATCCAACTTGTAACTGAAACCTTGCATATATGTTATTTCCTTCATTGGCATGTGAGTTCTTTGACAGTCTGGACTGTCATATTTGTATCCCCAGTATTTAGCATAATACTTTGCTCATATGCACTTGATAATTTTTTTTTCCCCATTCATTTGTTCTTCCATATATTCTATAGTATGAACACTGTTCTTAAAAGAAAAACAATGTTCTTATCCTGGACCCTCTTTTCTTTTCACTCTATATGATACCTCACTTGGTGATCTCATCAGCTCCAGTGGAGTTAATTACCACCTCTATGTTGATGATCCTTAAATCTACCTATCTCGCCCCAACCTTTCTTCTCACTTCCAATTCTGTATCCCCAACTACCTTTAAGACATCGATGTCCAATAGACATCTTAAACTCAATATGTACAAAATTGAACTCGTAATCTTTCCCAGTTAATCTTTTCCCACTAGTCTACCTTCTGTATGACTGAAGAATTTACCACCATGTACCAAATACCTTTAGCTGACACTTAGAAGTCATCTTTAATTCTTTGCTTTCTCTCACCCAACCCAACATCCAATCTGTTGCCAAGGTCTGTTGATTTTGTCTTGGTAAACTTTCTCTTTTTTGCCCCTTCCTTTTTCCCGATACCACCACCATTCTAGTGCAGGCTCTCATCAGCTCATGCCTGGATAAGTGCAATCACTTCCTGGTGAGTCTGACTGCCACAAGTTTCTCTCTACTTAAGTCCATTCTTTATTCAGCCACAAACATTTTCATAAAACATAGTCTGACCATGGTATCGGGAGCAAAAACAAAATCCTCTGCTTGGTGCATAAAGTTCTTCATAACCTAGCCTATCCTACCATTCCAGTCTTCAAGTGACTTACTTGCTGACATGTCCTATTTGATCAAGTGACATGGGGCTACTTGCTGTTCTGAAAAGAAGATACTCTTGGCTCTCTGGCTTTCCTATATGTCTGGAAAGATTCACCTCCTCTTTTTTTATCTGCTGCCTTCCCTGATTTCATTTATTTCCTCCCAACTAAGATTGCATCTTCTACAGAAGCCTTTCCAAACCCATTTACTTTAGAGCTCTCCTTATGTTCATTATTTCATATTCATCCTGTATACAGTTTGTATATATTTGTTGATTTGTCATCTCCCTCATTAGACTGTGAACCCATTGACAGCAGGGACTGTCTTTTTTCTCTTTTTGTATCTGCAATACACAGCACAATGTCTGGTATACACTGGCATTCAGTAAATATTTATGCTGAATAAATATTATGCTGGATATAGTAAGCAATAGATAACATCATGAAGAATAAAACTGAATAAATATTGACAGGAGAAGATTATTTTTGTTAATGTGAACTATCCCTGAATCAACTATCTGAATTACAGTTGTCAGATCTAAGAGCAGAATTTGTGAGAAAAATATTTTAATAATGAAAAAATGATATGTTATAAATTAAATTTATTTAATCTGAGTTGTTTAAATGAGTTATTGAAATCTAATAATTCGGAAGTTAACAAGATAAGTAATCAACCATTTAATTAATATGTGACAAAATGTGTGATTATATTAATGTATGTAGAAGAAAACATAATAAATTACCACACTAAGATTTTTAAAAATACTAAGTATTTTCCTTAATATATGAACTGCTCTGACCTCAGCATAATCCATGTATTTGGATTCAAGAAGAATAGTTACATGTAATTAGGAAGCCTTAAAAAATTTTCCCACCAAGAACAGAGATAAAGAAGAGTATACATAGTTTTTATGGATTCTATTGGGTTTTCCAAATAGGACATCAGATTGTTCAGAGATATTTAGGCCCTTTTAAAATATATATTTATGTTGTATCTGTCATAGATATACATGATAAAAATGAAAGAAATTAGTATCCCCATAACATCTGCAAAAAAAGGTGATATATCTTTTTAAATAATGCAAAGATTTAGAAAACTTGAGAGAATCAATGAAGTATTCGAGATAATATCTAACTTTAACCAAATAGGTTAAAATATAAACCCACAAAGGTCGTGAATATTTCTACATATTAACCTTAAAATTCTAAGGGGGAAAAATGACCATAAAAACAACACTATTCTGAATAACAAAATGTGTAGTCTCAGCACTAATATGCCCTCATCTATTTTCTTTCTTCTTACCCTTTTCCCACTTATATTTCCCCTTTTCCTTTCCTCCTTCCACTTTCCCTTTTCATTCCCTTAAGTCCTTGACTCTTCCTTTTCCATTTTTACTTTTTCCTTTTCCTCCTTCTTCCTTATCTCTATTTCTACACTACTTCCTTTTTCCTGTCTCTTTTTCCACTTCTTCCTCTTTTCCTTACCCTTTCCTTTACTCATTCTATTGCTCCTACTTACTTTATCTCATCATAAGACTTTCACATTTTCTTCTCATTTTTCTCAAAATAATTTTTAACTCTATTATTTTAGAATAATAAATATTTTCTCTGGCATATATCTGATATAAAGCCATTTCCAAGAAAGTAAGCAAGACCCTTATTTCAGTGCTATGAATAAATAAATAATTCCAAATTTTTGTTACACTCTACCAAAATGAACAATTTTCATCTAAATATAAAGAATCATGACTATATGATTCTTTACTATCTCATAATACCCCAGTGTCTACCACTACACTAAGAACAGAATACTACCAGTGAAACATCTTTATTTTTCTTTCATTTTTATTCTCCTGATTCCTCCTCTTTACTATAGGGCATGCCTTAACAGAATAGAAATAATGGTAACTTAAAGAACCAGATACTCCCATTTTCTACTGACAAAATTTTAGGGAAACATGACTTTCTACTCACCAAACTTTTCATTCCACAGTTGTTTTGCAAAAATATCATCAATCCAAGCAATATGACAGCTGCCTTCTTAATTGGAAGAGATGCACTCTGGAAGTGTCAGACAGAATTTGCTGCCGCAGCATTATCTCAAAAATTCTCTCAGTTGTTTACATCCTTAATCTTTTTTCATCCCTTAACAGTAGTAGACACTAAAGTTTGCACTTGTTGTCTTTCTTTTTCTACTGTATGTTTTAGTAGTTTTGGACAGGAAAATAATAAGTAGAATTTGGGGCAATATTTTTCAGGTAAATAATTCAAGTATATCTCTAATTTAGAATATCATCAGAATCAGTCAGCTTATATAAAGGGCAAATTTTGCACAGATTTCTAAGATATTAGAACTTATTTTAAAATATGAATGAAATATTTTCTAAGGCAATGATAATTAAAAGTAAATGTTCTTAAGCCAATAAAGAGGCCTATAAGAGCTTACAACATGAGGTGTCTCACAAAGAAAGCCACGAGGTGTCTCACAACCAACTTGAATCAAATTTTATACCCTTCAAAGGATATTAGTTAAGCCAAATGAATAAGCATTCGTTAAGTACATGGTATGTGTCAGGCGCTGTGAGAAGTGCTGGGGTTACAATGACAGATAAGAGATGGGTAAAACAGTCCTTTTTCATTTTGTAAAATAAAAATATGACTAGGCCAAAAGGAAAGATCAGAGAAAAGTCAGGGATTCATCTGACCTCTTCCACATTCCCCTCCAAACAACTTTAAATAACATCTCAAAGCAAACTCAATAATGACAGAACCCACAAAAGCACAGGGTAAAACAATCACTATCTCATAAAAACTTTGAAGGTCAGGAGAAAATGTCTGCTGCATCTCAGTGTGAGAGGAGCACAGTCCAGCACAAGAAACTCCATAGGAAAATGCACTAAGCCCCACCTTTAAAAGCCAGCAGCAGGCCTTGGGAGCAACTAAATCTGAAGCAGCTGTTTCTGGAGCCCTCGGCTAACAGACAGTAAGAAGGTCAGACAGAAAGAGATTACAGGTATCCCTTTGCTAGCACCAGATGCAAGACTTGATTGTATTTCCTATATGTAGATCTGTATTGATGTCCTGGATCACAATTTCAGGGTGAGAAGGAGCACTACCATCCCAGAACATGTGGGCACAGGGGAAGGGGACCCTCCTCACAGTTCCATGGTGGAAAAGAGCATTTGTGGTCCCTCACAGACCAGAACACAGACTAGGAGAGTAGTAAACACATTTTTCCTTAAATCATACCACCTGGGTGGAACTGAAAAGAAAAAAAGGCCCCTAGTAGTAGCTCTGAAAACAGCTACAAAAATAAAACACTGAAGGTTGACACAGTATCCCCTCTATACCAGGAGCAGAGCCCAAATTTGATATAAAGCTAAAAGTCAAGAAATAGGCTTGGAAAATGAGGAAACAACAAAAAATAGAATGTGATCACAAAGTTATTATGATGACAGAGAACATCAAACACACACTTAAAAGAAAACAGTAATATCAAAACAGCTATGTACAAAACCTCAAAAATGTAAATTGGTCTCAGCCATATATGTATATATTACATATATTCATATATATTTAGTTAAATTTATAAATGTGTGCATGTATGTATGTATATGTGTATACATACATATATACATATATATACACACATATATATTCCTGAAAGAGCTCAGAAATGATTTTAAAACTGAAATAAGAAAGGTGGAGGAAGAATTGGGAAAAGAAATGAGAGAAATAGAAGAAAATAATGGGAGGAAAAGAGTCAACAAATTGGTAAAGGAGGCCCCAAAAAAAGAACACTTAAGAAAATATCACCTTTTTAAATGGAATAGACCAAATGGTAAAAGGGGCACAAAAGGAAACTGAAGAGGACTCTTAAAAGGCAAAATTGACTAAATGAACATATGTATGGTAAAACCTCTGTTTATTAGTGACCTGGTTTACATATGCTTTGCTGGAAGATGAAAGGCTTTTTTTGCAAAATTTGTCTTGTAAGACGAACAAAAATTCACGGTACAAACATCATGTTTGGACTTGAATGGCTCACAAAGGGATGATGCTCAACTAGGTCAATGGTTTGGTTTTCTTTTGTTTCATGTCAAACAAAGAAACCTCAGATAGCTATACTGCATAATCAGCCTCATTCAGCATTGACCATTTTTGAAGGCAGCATTGCTGGCTCTTAACAATCCTGCTTGGTGAAAACTGTGGCCCAACTGTGATCTCAAACATGACTTTGAGGGGTTCGTTCCCCAAAAGGAACAAGTTGTTGATGAAATCATGACTTTCAGCAAGACAGTGGGACTGGAAGTGGATGCAGAAAACATTCAAGAGCTAGTGGTGGAACATAGCCAGGAGCTGATGATGGACAAACTGATAGATCTGTATAAGGAGCAACTCTGAGAGGTTGCAGAGAATATCTCATCTGAGGAAGAGGTTGAGAAGTCAGAGGAATCTCTCACAACAAGTGAGATTAGGGAGGTTTATTAGATGTGGGGAAAAGTGCAAAATTTTGTTGGAAAACATCACCAAATAAGGCTGTAACGATGAAAGCCACAAATATTTTTAATGATAATGCAATGGCACATTTCTGTGACATTCTGAAAAAACATCAAAAACAATTGTAATTGGATAGATTGTTAGTCAGAAGTGAATGTAAAGAAAAAACAAATCAGTGAGTCAAAACATGAAAGTGATTCTAAAAAACAAAAAAAGTGAAGACAGTAGTGTTAGTCTTACTTTTAGTGAAAGTAGCATGAGAGTACACTCCTGACATTGAAATCTCCAATGTTCTCATGGAAGGAGATTCTCCTTCCAAGCAATAACCTTTCCTCCTCCCTCTTGTCTCCTTCACATCAGCCATGACTCTTCTTAAAGGTAAAGTACAGGTTAATTTGTTCTATTTTCGGTTTATACTGTGTACTAATCATTGTTATTGCATTTCAGGTACATTAGGGACAAAAAGCTTATTTAAAATTATAAATAATTATTTTTATATTAATATTTTGGGGATGTGGTACCAATCATCTGACTTAACATAATTTCCTATGGGAAAACTCACTTTCAAATATGAACAAATCACGTGATGAACAGAATCTTGGAAAAAATTAAATTCATAAAAAGGTTCTACTGTGTGTGTGTGTTTACACACACACACACACACACACACACACACACACACACACACACGCACAATTACCGAAGAGAAGAACTCTTTAAAAACTAGAATAGGGAGAGCAAGGTGGTGGGAAGCAGAGAAGGCAGGCAGAGAGGCAGTAGAACCACCACAATAAACAAGGAGGAGGAATCCAGGTTGGGATGGAATGAGAGAATGATTCCATCCAGCTGGAGCTGGGAGACCTAGTGCTGACAGCCTCTTCTCTTTCCCCTGGCCACCTCTTGGAGTTTTTTTTTTTTCTTTTGGCTGCCTGATCACAGGTTTTTATGTACATATTGCAGAAGACACTGAGGAAAACTATGCCCCAGACACCAATCTTCTGCAGCTTGAGTCTAGATGTAGTGGACAGATGCAGCCACACATCAGAGAACAGAGTGGTGAAGACCACTTCGTCCAAGATGGGAATCTTACCTCTGAATCTGTAGAAAAATTTATTGAACACTGGTTCCCACCATGGATTATTATCCCAATAGGACTTATATCTTCACCTTCCTACTGAGCGCCTGAATCTTCATCCCTCCATATGACCTTCTGGCCAAAGTATACCAGATCTATACCAAGCAGAAGCAGCAGCTGGAGGCCAACACAGAAAAGGCCAAACTTAAAGTCTTTCACTGCCAAGATTATCCAGCTACTGAAGGATTGAACTAAAGCATCTCACTCATTTCCAGGATGTGAAAATCACAAAGGAACTAAAAGAGATCATTCATAGAATCACACAGTGTGATGAGGAGGCTAGAATAGTGAAGACAACCAAAACCCAGATAACTCAGAACCTCATCCTGTCCTTTACCACCAGGAACCAGTTCTCGGACATAAGGGAGAATTTCTCCCAACCTGTCACACACAAAAGGAGTATTCTGAAGTCAAAACCCCAGGTGGTCCAGAAGGAGTATGTGTTCTGCCTCACACATTCTGACCCAGCAGATCACCCACATAGAGCTAGAATGGGTCAGTAACATTTATCCCAATGATCTGATGCATATAGTTAGCCCCATCAACTTTCTAGATAATCACAAGTGCCCTTGGTATAGCAACAAGACCTGTACTCTAGAGGCCTATGATAAATGGTTCAACTGCATAAGCATGCTGGGGCCCACAGAAATTTGTAGGATGATAGAGAAGAAGCAGAGTACAAGATTGGTGGAATTCTTCATTGATGTGGCAAAGGAATATGTCAACACTGGAAATTTTAACTCCATGATGGCTATTATCTCTAGTATGAACCTGAGCCCAATGGCACTGCTCAAAAAACCATGGTCCAAAGTCAATATTGCTAAATTTGATGCTCTGGAGCACTATGTGAATCCATACAGAAGCTTCTATAACTACTGAACTTCCCTGCAAGGGACTGCCCAGAGGTCTCAGACTACCAGCAGTAACAAGGATAGTTATCTCAGTTTTCAACCTCTTCATCAAGGATGCCTACTTGCTGCACTAAATGCACACTAACCACCTGCCAAATGGCCAAATAAACTTCAAGAAATTTTGAGAGATTTCCAGACAAATTAATGACTTATGACATGAAAACAGGTGAAATGTCCTTTAGAGAAAGATAAGAAGATTCAGTTACTTACTCATAGCACCTATTTATAGTGAAGAAGGTCTTGTAGTACCCTTTGAAAGTGAAAGTCCAGAAAATCATATGGAAAGGACGGCAGAAAGTCATTCAAGACAACTCTCCTTAACAGAATGTGAAATTTCAGGATGCAGCATATAGAAGTAGAGAAAAAAGTATATGAATGAATCATTTTTATCCTGAATTACAGGGATTCAGATGAGAAGGCCTCATTGGTTGGGGTCTGTTTTGTATATGCCTTTTGTGAAAAAAAAAATTGGGTAAATATTTCACGCATCAATCTTATGGCACCTAAAAAATGAAGTGGTTTTTTTTTGGTGTTGTTGTTGTTGTTTATTTTAAACATCAGGGGAGGGCCCTGTTTTGGGATAGGGGGAGGAGAGGATGATTGTCATTGGAGAGAGTATCCATTGTAATGTCTTAATCTAATAAAATGTAGATTTTTATTTTCCACGTTTGATTACTTCCATCTTAAGAAAAAATAAATTTTAAAAACACAAACAAAGGCAACCTGAACACAGCACAGGTTCAATGCCCTATCAGACAGTTTTTATAATAATGTCTCTCTAAAATCAGGGACTAGTGCCTTATAAGTTACTGGACTTCTCTAATGTACCTATTTCTTTCAAGTTTGAAGTAAGCAAATTCAAACCAAGAGGGATGGAGACCCATAAGCAATTATAGCTTTATAAATATATGAACAGACATGATTACACATAAGCTAGAACATACCTACATATAATACAAAAGGGTAGCATTTCATTTTTTTTCTGATCTTGTGGAAAGAATGGTATAACTGCTAAAGCTATGAGTTTGAATGCTTCTGGAGATGATTATTGGAGCTTGGGCTGTCAGTAGTTTACATTTTCATTTTTCAGGGATTTAGTGGGAGGGGAGAAATATGTTTGTACATAATCTATAAACTACACACTTAGATACAGAACTTTCTCTAATGGTATATCTAGAAAATTGTTCCTAGGAGCCTTTCAGAGAAAAGAGGAAAAAAGAATAAATGTAAAGTAAGGCAAGGGAGGTAGATGTGAAACAGACGTCAGATTTTAAGGCAGTATCAAGAGACAAAATAGTACTAGGATACTGTAGCCTTTCAAGCCACCATTTAAATCCAGTACAAAGTGAAAATTTGGCTACTCTGTCAGCCAATGATACTAAATGATTACTCCTTCTTTCCAATTGTTCTCAGATAGATATTTGATTGGTATAATGAAAAACTGAACTGAATATTAGCAAAACCACTGACAAATGTAACCATTCATATGAAAAACTCCCCCTCAATACAAAATGTTTTCTATATTTAGAGCAGTAAATTATTTCCCCAATATCTACTTCAAAGGCATACACCTTGGCTCTTATCAATCATGATAAAGTATCAACTTCGTGTCAGTATATAGCTGAATGATCTCCATAAACCCATGCTTCAAGTACATCTTTCCTTACAGATTTTGTTTCTAAACATTCATTTTTTCCCAGAGAATAAAACTGGAAAACCTAGGTAGACATATTTTGTTTGCTTCTAATTCCCAGAGAACCAAAAGGAAGAATAAATGTTGAATAGATACCTTGAAATCAGATGCTCAAATGATAAGAGGTGTTAGGAGGAGGTAGTTTAGTAAGGCTAACCTGGAGAGGGGAGAAGGAAGGCAACTGTTTTGTGATCTGCTACTACATTCCTGCACCAAAAAGTAGAATTCTCAGCCCTGTGGTAGAGTAAGACTATCTATACTATATTATTACAGTGTTTTGCACTTTTTGGAGACATTCTAGATCATCCAAGTTGTGAAATGCTATAAAAGGAATTATATATAAGCTTTTTTAATGTATTTGAGATAAAGAAAGGGATGATCAAAATTAAAGAAAAAATCTATGTATACACACACATATATACATATATATATACATATATTATGTATGTATATATGCGTGTGAATTTGAAATGCAAAAGACCACTTTCTGTAGAAGTATTAAAAAGTTTTCACATAAATAAGCACTTCTCTGGTCTAGTGTGGAATTCAAACAGGCAGGTCTCCATTTGTTACTTTCTTTTCCTAGGGAGATCCATTCATTCCAAACACATAAGGTATTTTTCTGTTCTAAGATGAAGTATGGAGTATGGAATTTTACCATAAAAGCAGTGTATTCTGTGTGTGACTAGGTGTGCTTATATCAATAAAAAATAAAACAAGTAGTTTCAAAAACTATAGCTGCCCACATGGAAAAAGATTACAAAAAAGTCACTGAAAAACTCCTCAAAATGTAGAATTGGTCAAATGGAGAGAAAAGGTACAAGAGCTCATTGAAGAAAATAATTCTTTAAAAATTAGTATTGTACAAATAGAAACTAATGATACCAGGAGATTTCAAGATACAATAAAACAAAATGAAAAGAATGACAAAAATAGGAGACAGTGTGAAATATCTCATTGGAAAAGCAACTGACTTGGAAAATAGATTAAAGAGAGATAATATAAGAATTATTAGACTATATCAAATGTATAAAAAAGAAAGGAACACAGACATCATATTTCAGGAAATTATCAAGGAAAACTTCCTTGATATTCTAGAACCAGAAGACAAAATAGAAATGGAAAGAATCCACTGATTACCTCCTGAAAGAGATCCCACAATGAAAACTCCCAGGAATATTATAGCAATATTCTAGGTCAAGAAGAAAATATTGCAAACAGGCAGGGATAAAATAATTCAAATATAATGAAACAACAGTCAGAATAACATAAGATTTAATAGTTTCTACATTAAAAGTTCAGGAGGCTTGGAATATAATACACCAAAGGTCAAAAGAGCTAGAATTCCAACAAAAACCATCTATTGAGTAAACTGAGTATAATCCTTCAGTTTTCAATGGAATAGGGGGCTTTCAAGCATTCCTGAAGAAAAGATCAGAAGTGAATAGAAAATTTGACTTTCAGGTACAATGCTCAAGAGAAACATAAAAAGATAAACAGGAAAGAAAAATTATAAGTGATTCCACAAGATTAAACTATTAACATTTCTACATGGGAAGATGATAATTGTAACTACTAAGAACTTTCACATCATAAGGGCAGTTAGAAGGAGTACACATAGACAGAGGGCACAGGTAATATGATGGAATGATTATCTAAAAAAAAATAAAGGAGTGAGAAAGAGAAATGCACTGGGAGAAGGGGAAAAGGGGAGACAGAGGTAAACTACCTTACATAAAAGAGACAGAAAAAACAGAAATGGGCTAAAAGAATAGGGGAGACCAATATGAGAAACAGTGAATTAGGGGAGGTAAAAATCAGAAAGAAAACACTTTCCTGAAACGAGGGAGTGAAAGGAGAGATGGAGTAGGATAAACAAGGGGGAAATGGAATGCAGGGAACTACACAGTAATCATAACTGAAAAATATTCACAGCAAGTTTCTCCATCATATAGAGAACTAAGTCAAATTTATAATAAAAAGTAAGATCCCTTCTTCAATTGATAAATGGTCAATAGATATAAAAAAGTCAGTTTTCAAATGAAGTCCAGGGGTAGGGAACCTGTGGCCTTGAGGTCACATGTGACCATTTAAGCGCTCAAGTGTTGTCCCATGAATCCAAATTTACCCTTGAATCAAAGCTATCTATAGTCGTATAAAAAATGTTTTAAATTACTATTGATTAGAGAAATGCAAAAAAAAATGAAGAAGAAGAAGAAGAAGAAGATTTCTGAGGTACCATCCCATACCTATAAGATTAGCTAATATGACTGAAAGGGAATGTAACATATGTTAGAGAGGGTGTGGGAAAATGTAGACACTGCTACATTGTTAGAATTGTGAACTGATTCAATCATTCTGGAGAGCAATTTGGGTCTATGCCCAAAGGGCTATAAAAACATGTATTCTTTCACCCAGAAATACAAGTACTAAGGCTGTCTTTTAAAAAGATTTTTTTTTTAAAGAAAAAGATCCTATATATACAAAAATACTTATAGCAATTCTTTTTGTGGTGAAAAACAATTGCAATTTGAGATGTTACCCATTAATCAGGGAGTGGCTAAACAAGTTGTGGGACATGATTGTGATGGAATACTATTGTACTATAAGAAAAAAAAAATCAGGATTCTTTCCCCAAAAGCTGAAAAGACTTACATGAATTGACACAAGACGAAATTAGTACAACCAGAAGAACATTATACGCACTAATAGCAATATTGTGTGATAATGAAATGTGAATGACTTAGCTCTTCTCAGCAACTCAGCAATAAAATGATCTATGACAATTCAAAAGGACTTATCATCAAAAATACTATTCATCAAAGCATAATTGTACACACACACACACACACACACACACAGAGGTTAGATAGATAGATAGATAGATAGATAGATAGATAGATAGATAAACACACATATATTCCTGGGGGGTCAGGGAGGGTCTATATTTTCTTTCACAACACACCTAACATAGAAATATGTTTTACATGACTGTACATGTATAACCTATGTGAAATTGCTTGCCTTTCAATGATAATTAAGGGGAGCGTGTGGGAGAGAATTTTGAACCAAAAATTTTAAGGAATATTAAAATTTACATATAATTGTGAAAAATAATGAATATGCATTAAAACAATATTACACAATACACATATGTAGATATTTCTATATACACGTGTCATTGTTATATAATATATACAATAAACACAATGTAATCTATACTATAATAACATGGTGATCTCATCGGCTCCCATTGATTTAATTACCATTGCTGTGCTGGTAATTCTCAAATCTACCTATCCTATTCCAACCTCTGTGCTGATCTCCAGTCTCATATTTTTAATTACCTTTCAGAAATCTTGAACTGAATGTCCTGTAGACATCTTAAATTCAATACAACCAAAATGCAATTCATTATCTTTCCTCTAAAACCTTCATCCTCCTACCTTCCCTATTACTCTGGCACTGTCACCACTCTCATCATATCTCGTCTGGATTATGACAACAGTCTGATGGTAGGTCTACCTTTTTGAAGTCTGTCCCCACTCTAATCTGTCTTCCATTCACTAAAGTGATGTTTCTAGAGAGCAAGTTCAATCAAATCACCCACCACTTTATTCAATTGATTTAAGTTACTTCCTATTGCCTCTAGCACCAAATACAAAAATGCTCTATTTCTCATTCCAAGTACATCATAACCCAGCCCTGTTCTACCTTTTCAGTCCTCTCACACCTCAATCTGTATCATGTACTCTTTAATACAGTGACACTAAACTTCTGGCCATGCCATATACAAGAAATTCCACCTCTTGGCTTTAGTCTGTCTGTCCTCCATACCTAGAATGCTCTCCCTCCTCTGTTTCAACCACTTATCTCCCTTGCTTCCTTCAAGTCCCAACTAAAATCCCACCCTCTACAGGAAGATTTCCTCAACTTCTATTAATTCCACTGTCTTTCCTCAGTTAATTATTTCCTATTTATACTATATATAACCTGCTTTATATATATATATATATATATATATATATATATATATATATATATATATGTTTGCATGTTGTCTTTCCTATTAGATTGTAAGCTCCTTGTGAGCAGGGATAAAATTTTGTCTCTTTTTGTGTGTACAGCACTTAGCCCAGTGCCTGCCACTTGATAGTCACTTAATAAATTGATAATATTTATTTCTTCTTTATCATCTATTGACACACACACACATACATGTTTATTTCTTATTTAAACTCTTTTTGGTGTTTTGGCCCTCAAAGTTATTTAGTATTTTTTCAACCAGCCCCGATATAATATTGTAACAGTATGGGAATGATTTTTCACTTCAGTAATTTTAAGTGAAATTTAATTTTTGAAACTCCACAGAGCCTATTTCTCAGAGACTTTTTTTTTCCATCCTTAGATATATTATGTATATGGCCCCTGGCATTTAGGAGAAAAGGGAATTACTTAAGCTCTGTTTTAAGTGAGAAAAAAATAGACTCATAGATTAAAGCTTTGATAAGGCTTGTTATAAGAAGGAATGGAAATGCAGAAGCCAGAGGAGGAAGCAAAGTCATTTATTATTACTTACCCCTCAGCAAACTGCAGCCAGCATGTTTCCTATGTAATGTCTACAATCTCTTTTAGAAATAAAGAAACAAAAGATGACAGTCTCTTGGTTGAGTCAAAAGGGAAAAATCAATATAAAGCTTTTTACAACTCCCTGAAAAGACTATTTTGTGTTTAAATGTTACCAATTAGCCCATTGTGAAAAAAAATAGTTGCTAGTAAGAAGTATTAAAACAATGAACCCTGGTGAGATGGTTGGCAGTCAGAAAGCCTTTAGAGTGGAAAATCACTTTGATTTTGTTTTCAGATTTTCTAGCCAATCAAGGTTAGCCAAAGGAATATATCAAGGGTCTTGCTCTACTGAGTTGCATTTCATGAAGCCAAGGTCATGGGCTTGGTCCACAAATGGGCCAGTTCTTTTCTATGACCACAGCTATAATCCTAGTCACTGGGTCACTGGAAGTATCAAATATATGCATGTGATGGCTTCTCACCACCAATTACCACAAGTAGAAAAGCACAGAAGAAGAAACGAAATCTGTTCTAAACAGAACTGATGCCATTATTTCAATAATACAGACAAAGTAATAAAATAATTTAAAATGAAGTAGAGGTAGCATAGTATAGTAGATACTATAGAACGAATACTGGGATTGAAATTGTGTAGGTTTCCCCAGATGTGGATCCGAGGGACCCCAACTCCTGAACAAATATTCAATGTACTAAATTGGAACTGAAAATGGAATAGCCTTTATTTTACCCCACAGAAAATGGATGAGATACAAAGGATTCACCGTGCCTAGGAACAGGTGCACTCTCTTCCTAAAAGGTAAAAGCACTTTACTGGCAGGAAGGGGTCATGGGGATGACGGTGTTGGATAAGCATTCACATTCCCATGGACCTGCACTGATGAAGTAATTTATAGCAATAAAAGGAATGGCAGGTTCCAGAGTTTTCCTTTCCAAATCCACTTCTACCTCAACCACAAACACACACACTCACTCCTTTTTTCTAATTTTATGGAAATATTTTGATTTTCATTTTTTTTTGTTTTGTTTGTTGCTTCTTTGGAGGAGGGAGGGCAGGGCAATTGGGGTTAAGTAACTTGCCCAAAGTCACCGGGCTAGTAAGTGTTAAGTGTTTGAGGCTGAATTTGAACTCAGGTCCTCCCGACTCCAGGGCCCGTACTCTATTCACTGTGCCACCTAGCCACCCTGATTTTTACTTTCTAAGAAGCATACTGTAGGGGAAATCCCCTTTTCCTCCTAGAAGGACAGTAACCAGCTCTCAATGTCAAGTATATTTGAAATTGGGGTTACCCATGATGGAATGTGCAAAGCTCATCCTCCCTAAGAAATCTACCTTCTCTGCCTAGGAGGCTTCCACCTGGGGAATTCAAAATTTTCACTCCTTCACAAATAAGCTTCAAGTTCATGAGCAACATTCATAAACCACTTCTTGAGATAATCAAGAATGCCCAAGTCTGCCTCTGCCATGTGCTCTTGCTATAAGTCTCCACTAATATTATGCTGCCTTATCCCTCCTTTCAAGAGTGAATGTCTTCTATAGTGAATGGTGATTTGTGAGTGTGAGGGATAATTTATAGTGAAGTTTCCCCATTCTGAAAAATCAAATCTAGAATGGCTTCAGTATCCACTAGGCCTAGGTTTAGGTCACCTGACCTTACAGCAATCTGGGGCTTAGAGCAATGGAGACCCTCCCCAGTGCCACCTTAGCACAAGATATGCCAAATAATGTTAAGACTGCTTTCATCGGATGCCCACGTGTTTCCGGGTCCTTTGTCTCAGAGACAGATTCCTGCACTTAGGCTGTGGCCCAGCCCCCTTACCAATAAGAGTGAAGGCCAGTTGGGAGTGGGGGTTGGTTTCTGCATTAGGAGATTATATAACCATGGACTGGCTTCTACCTGTGGCTCTCTCCCTGGCAGATGCCATGTGGGCAACAGAGACAGACTCCTTTCTAATGAAAAAGAATAAAGATTTTTTCTGACCTCAGATTCAGAATCAGAACTCTTTCATCTCACACATACATACACAGGAAAAATGGTAAAGAAGAAAAAAAAAGGAAACAAATGGTTGAAGCTCAATTTTATAAATCATAGAGGATGATGACTAGTTTTCTGGTTGTATGAGGAGCCAGAAGGACTGATGGCTCATGACTTGTGAAGTCAGAACTGTATGGTAATTAAAAAGAGTAGCTTGCCTTTTTGTGAGAATCTTGCTTATTTTTCTTTCTAGTATCCAGTGAAATAAAAATTCTTAGAGCTGATCAGTAAGGAGAAGGGTCCTTTACCTATGCTCTCCTCAGTTATGTGTTCCTGAGTACATATGACATCTCCCTCTTTTGTGTTTATTCTTTCTCAGTATTAGATTAATGAGCATGTTGAGAGAAGAATATCCTGGTGACTAGTAGATCTATCATAATTCTCCAAAGAAACCAGAATCAGTTAGTAAAGTGAGATAGAATGGAAGTGGCTGATGACAGAGGAAATTTCTGCCCCCAAAGATGGTAGCAGTGTCAAAGATTGTGATCTCATTTGATGAAGAGCAATGATAACTGTGAACTCCAGAAAGGACTAATTCTTGGAATCTATCAGAGAACTATATTTAAAGGGAATCTCATGAAGACTTTGAGAAATGAGAAAAGGATTTTTAAGGTGAGGCATCAAGAGGTGTCTTGAGGAGCTGGGGTTTCTGGTATTTTTCCTCACAAGCCCCTATCCATTATAAAAGTACTAGTTGAACTCTATTTTCTTTTAGAAAAGGAATTTACTCAAAGATTATAGGAAGAAGTATAGTTTAAAAAATATCTCTAACCTGAGTATACTTACCTAGTACATTCAAAGTCTCTGGGGAAAATGGGTTTAAATATAAAATATAATGAGAGGAAGGCACATGTGAAGAAAACTCTATGCCCTGAGAAGCCTCATTAATCCTCCATGAGGTGAAGTCAAACCAGGAAAGGAATATTTAACATTTTTATAACACCCTATGAAGGGCATATCTGAGTATGATTTAAGGCTGGTCCCTCTCTGTCATTCCCCCATTACACAGAGTTAAGGAAAATCAGACCCAAAGCCTGGGAAAGAGAATTAAATTGCCTAAAATCACATGGGCAGGGCCTAGATTCAAATTTATTCTCTAAGCCTACAAGTTTGGTACTAGAAAATAACCATGCTTCCATTCCTACATTGCTATTTCTTAGTGACTTTGAGAGAAACAAATGAACCCAGCTTTTTCAGAAGAAATTTATGCATCCTGGTTTATAGTGTATAGTAAGAGGATTTCAAGATAAGCAATGTCAGGAATGCTTCTGTTAGAGACAATGGGGAGCCTCTAAGCAGGGCCTCTAAGATCCTGAAAGAATGGTACATTAAAATTCTTAGTATTCTCTCACATCTGAAATGATCTTCTTTTTAATTATCTGGATATATGTTAAGTCTTCTGCTGGAATGTAAGATCACTGAAGGCAGCAATTGTTTCCTTTTAATATCTGTAACCCCAGCACTAGCATACTGCTCAGTATGTGATAGATGCTTAATCAATTATTCTTCAATTGCAACTGAGTTCATACCTCTGTTTTCCTAGTAGTAAAGACTTACTATGGATTAAACTTGTATCTATAGGTTCATATATACCTAAATACAATCAGTGAACAATTATATATGGAAGAAATGAATATTTTGAAAGTGTATGCTGTATCAATCTAGTTTGAACTTTTTGAAGTGCCAAGTACTCAGTTTTTGTATTAAAAAAGACAAAGAAAAATAGTTTTCTACTTGGATAAGACAGTTCATTAAAAGAGTTCTCCAAGATGTCATTGTTTCACATCCAGAAAAGATTAACCACTTAACATGTTTTAAAAGTCTACACATTAATGGAATGGGGGTTGTTTAGGCATAGATAATTGATACGCCTTTGAATTAGGAACTTTAATTCAGGAGCTATTCGGAGGGATAGGTAATATTTTCAGTTACTTAGAATAATTAATAGGTAGAATTTTGATGTGATCCAATGTCTCCTTGAAAAAGTAAGTGAGGATCATCATCAGGACTTTTGGGAAATTATGCAGAATAATTGCTAAAAAATTCTGACTGAGGAAGCCAGAGACAAGATGGCTGATTTACAGGAGGAAATAAAGCTGAGCTCTCCCCAAGACAACTTTTCCACAAAGAGATAGAAAATGTAACAGACTGAGTTCTGATCAGTAAATCCAAGAGGAAAAAAAATTGCTGAGAGTCATATTTAAAGCCTAGGCCAGCATAGGAAGATAAAGAGAGAGTACCCTAAGGATGAGGTTTGACTTGTGCATGGAAAGAAGTATGACAGTGTGCAACAACTGAAATAGGCTGAATGATGTGCATCAAGTCAAGATGTGTTCCTCATAGTTTGGCAGAAACTGGGTATAGACCATCATCTAACGCCATACACCAAAGTCAAGTGTAAATGGGTGCATGATCTAGGTATAAAGGCTGATACTGTAAATAATCTGGAGAAGCAAGGAATAGTTTACTTGTCAGATTTATGG
>CM053582.1:277634188-277652236 GCA_028627135.1 Pseudochirops cupreus | reverse complement strand
GAAAAACTGGAATATTGTATGGCAGAAACTGGGCATAGACCATTATCTAACACCATATACCAAAATCTACTCTAAATGGGTGGATGATCTAGGTAGGTATCAAGGCTGATACTGTAAGCATTCTGGGAAAGCAAGGAATAGTCTACCTGTCAGATGGATGGAGTAGAAATTAGAATTAGAAGAAGAATAAGAAAACATTTTGAAATGTGAAATGGATAATTTTGATTACATTAAATTGAAAACTTTCTATACAAACAAAGCCAATGTAACCAAGATTAAGAGGGAAGTGGGAAATTGGGAAAGAATTTTTACAACCAGTGTCTCTGATAAAGGCATTTCTAAAATATACAGAGCATTTAGTAAAATCTTTAAGAATACAAGTCATTCCCCAATTAATATATGATCAAAGGATATGAACAGTTTTCAGAGGAAGAAATTATAGATATTTATGAGCATATGAAAAAATGTTTAAAATAGCTATTAATTAGAGAAATGCAAATCAAAACAACTTTGAGATACCACATCTCACCAGTCAGATTGGCTAAGATGCCAAAACTGGAAAATTTTAAATGCTGGAGAGGATGTGGAAAAATTGGAACACTAATGCATTTGTTGGTGGAGTTTTGAACTGATTCAACCATTCTGAAGAGCAATCTGGAACTGTGCCCAAAGGGCTATAAATCATGCATAACCTTTGACCCAATAATACCACTTCTGGGGTTGTATCCCAAAGAGATCATAGAATTGGGAGGAAGACCCATCTATACAAAAATATTTATAGCAGCTCTTTTTGTGGTGGGAAAGAAGTAGAAATTAAGGGGATGCTTGTCAATTGGGGAATGGCTCAACAAGTTGTGGTATATGAATGTAATGGAATACTATTGTGCTATAAGAAATGTGGAGCAGACAGACTTCATATTTACCTGGAGAGGATTATATGAACTGATGCTGAGTGAGAAGGGCCAAACCAGGAGAAATATGTACACAAGACAACTTCAAAAGATTCATGATGGAGAGAGATATCTACATTTGGAGAAAGGACTAGAAACAACAAAGTTTGAATGCAGATTGAAGCAAACTACCTGCTCTCTTTCTTTTTCTTGTTTGATTTTCTTTCCTCTTTCCCATTGTTCATTCCATCCCTTACAATCTTTCTTTATAACTGAATATCTAATGTGAAAGTATTTCTAGATCCTGTACATGATTGCATGCCATCATGGGTGGAGGGTTGAGGGTCGAGGAGAGGAGAGGGGAGAAAATTTGAAACTCAAGGAATTGTGGAACTGAATCTGGTAAACTAAAAGTTAACCAAATTAATGAAGACAAAAAAATGAAATGAAATGAAAAAAATAGGTTTTTTCCCATTTGTTCTGATTCTTCTTTCATAAAATGAGTGATGTAGAAATATGTTTAACATGATTGTACATGTAGAACCTCTATTAGATTGCTTACTGTCTTGAGGAAGGGAGTGGGGAAGAAAGGAGAAAAATTTGCAACTCAAAATTTTACAAAAAGGAATGTCAAAAACTATCTTTACATGTAATTTGAAAAAAAAAATAAAATGCTATTAAGGAAGAAAAAAAAAACCTAACAACCGAAACAAAAAATAAAACCACCAACTCCTCTACACAATTTCAATGCCTTAATGAAATATTAGAAATGAACTTTTCTGAATAGTTCCATCAGTTAAAAAACAAAGGGACTAAGTCAACTAAATTTCCAATATGGTCATATAAGCAATCAAAAAGGACTAGGGAGAAAAAGCTCAATGTTGGAAGATAATGGATATTTTAAAAAGATATTATAGCAGAATCACATTAATTTGGAACCCACTACCTCAGACTTTTAAAACTATTCTTACAGAATCTGGAGATAAGTTTCTATTTTCACTTTATCTGTGGTGAAAAAAAAAAATTGTCTGGTAAGCAATTTAAAGGTTTAAACAAGATTATGAGGAGAAAGTTAAATATTTGGGGGAGTAAATGATTTCAAGCACTTCGAAAGTACCCTTCACATATGAATGATTGACATAATTAATATAAACCATTCTTATCTATTCATTAAAGCATATCCCATAAGGAATTTAATTATGCCACATTTACTGAGAAAAATTAGCATACTATTTCATGTTGTTTTATGTATTTCAAGTTCAAAGTAATACAAGTGAATCGCCTTAAAAATACTTAATTCAGAAATTTCCCTAATTCACATAATCCTTCTAAGTTGGTCTGAATAAATTACATCAATTGGCATTTAGAAGTTGTAATCTTAATCATATCATAATCACCATCAACTGCTTTTCATAAAAAACACTTTCTTGTCTAACTTGCATGACCTCTCCATTTCTCCCTATCACTAGCAACTCCTGTAACTTTGCCTCATTTTCTACAACTTTCCCTTTCTCAATGAGTATTTTGCAATATTTATAATTTTCTAAAGTATATGCTAGGACACTAGTTTGCAGATGCTATAGTAAGAAGGGGAATTCTTTAGCACATCTGTGAATTTTCTGCAAGATTTTAGGTTATCCAAATTTTATGCTTTATTTCCTTATTTTCTGCTACATTACCATATAACTTGTCTAAAAGGAATTTTTGGGGTTGCTTAGTATGCTTTTGGCAGCTGTATGATTTTATTAAGAAAGCTCCAAGGATTCAAATTGGGAAGAATTTCAAGAAGATACAAACAACTATGCACAATATGTCAAATATCCTAAAAATGAAAAAAAAAACATGAATGCAAGATGTATTATTTTTCCACAGTCTTATTATTGCCAACAACATTTAGATAAGTGTTCATACAAATGAGACAACAGAAACTATACAGGTAAAGGAAAAGTAGATGATTCAACATATCACTTTGAAATTTAGTAGAATTAAGAGACCCCTTAAAAGCCAGAGAGAAAGGAGAGAAAGGGTGGGAGGGGGTGGAAATAATCATTGAGCTTTAAGTCAAAGGGGGATGAAAGGTAAGACAGTAAAAATTATTAGAAGCAAGAGATAAAAAGAGAAATTTCATTTCAAGTACTGTAGACATTATAAAATATTTGATAGTCTACCTGCCAAAACAAACCCAGGGACTATATGAATACAAACACAAAACACTTTTCACACAAATAAAGTTAGATCTAAATAACTGGAAAAACATCATTTACTCATGAGTAGGCTGAACAAATATAATAAAAATGAAATTCTATCTAACTGAATTTACTTATTTAGTGCCATACAAATCAAACTACCAAAAATTATTTTTTTGAAGTAGAAAAAATAATATCAAAATTCATCTGGAAGAACAAAAGATCCAGAATAGGAAGGGAATTAATGAAAAATGCTAGGGAAGGTGGCCTAGCCATGTCAGACGTTAAATTGTATTACATAGCAGCAATCAACAAAACCACTTAATACTACCTGAGAAATAGATGGTAGATCAGTGGAACAGGTTAGGTACACAAGACACAGTGGTGAATGATTATAGCAATCTACTGTTTGATAAACACAAAGACCCAACTTTCTGGGATAAGAACTCACTATTTGACAAAAACTGCTGGGAAAACTGAAAAATAGTATGTTAGAAACTGGGCACAGACCAACATATAACACCATTTACCAGATTAAAATTCAAATGACTACGTGGTCTAGGTACTGATACTATAAACAAATTAGGTGAGCAAGGAATAGTTTACCTGTCAGATTTATGGAGAAGGGAGAAATTTATGACCAAACGAGAGATATAGAACACTATGAAATATAAAATCTTAATTATATTAAATTGAAAAGTTTTTGCACAAAAACAGCCAATGCAACCAAGATTAGGGGTTAAGCAGAAAATTGAGAAATAATTTTTTTTATTTTTTTTTTACAACCAGTGTCTCTAATAAAAGCCTCATTTCTAAAATAGAAAGAGAATGCCATACACCAAAGTCAATTCTAAATGGTTGTATGATCTAGGCATAAAGGCTGACACTATAAGTAATCAGGGGAAGCAAGGAATAGTTTACCTATCAGATTTATGGGGTAAGGAAGACTTTATGACCAAAGAAGAGTTGGAGAGCATTATAAAATGCAAAATGGATAATCTTGATTACATTAAATTGAAAAGTTTCTGTACAAACAAAACCAAGGTAACCAAGATTAAGAGGGAACTGGGAAATTGGAAAAGAATTTTTACAATCAGTGTCTCTGATAAAGGCCTCATTTCTAAAATAAACAGGGAATTAGGTAAAATCAAAAAGAATACAAGTCATTCCCCAATTGATAAATGGTAAAAGGATATGAACAGTCAATTTTCAGAGGTAGAAATTAAAGATATCTATAAACATATGAAAAAAATGCTCTAAATCACTATTGATTTGAGAAATGCAAATCAAAACAACTTTGAGATAACACATCTCACCAGCCATATTGGCTAAGATGACAAAACAGGAAAATGACAAATGCTGGAGAGGATTTGGAAAAATTGGAACACTAATGCATCGTTGGTGGCATTGTGAACTGATACAACCATTCTGGAGAGCAATCTGGAACTATGCCCAAAGGGCTATAAATCATTGCATACCCTTTGACCCAGTAATACCATTTCTGGGGGTTGGCTAAACAAATTGTGGTATTTGAATGCAATGGAATACTATTGTGCTATAGAAAATGGGGAGGAGACGGTCTTCATATTCACCTGGAGAGACCTATGCAAACTGATGCTAAGTGAGAAGAGCAGAACCAGGAAAAATTTGTACACACTCACAGACATATCGTATGTGTGACGAGCAACTCAGATAAACTGGACTCTTCTCAGCAACACACAGTTATAAGACAACTCTACAAGTCTCAGGATGGAAGGAGATGTCTACATTCAGAGAAAGATCTAGAAAAAACAGAGTTTAAATGGAGACTGAAGCAATCTACATGTTATTGTTCTTTTTCATGTTTGGTTTCTTTCTCTTTTCCCATTGTTCACTCCATTGGTTACAACCCTTCTATACAACCAGTCTAACGTCCAATGTGAAAGTATTTGAGGATCCTATACTTGATTGCATGCCACCATTGCGGAAGGGAGGAGAGGAAGCAGAGAAAATTTGAAGCTTGAGGGATTGTGGAATTGAATCTTGTAAACTGAAATTAAATAAACAATCAAGTAAAATTTAAAAAATAAAATAAAATAGAAAACTGAGTCAAATTTACAAGATTTCAAGTCATTCTCCAATTGATAAACAGTCAAAGGATATGAACAGGATGCTTTCAGAGGATGAAATTAAAGCTATCTATAGTCATATGAAAAAATTCTCTAAATCACTATTGATTAGAGAGCTGCAAATTATAACAACTCTGAGGAACTACTTCATACCTACCATACTGGCTAATGTGGCAAAACAGGAAAATGATAAATGTTGGAAAAGATGTGGGAAAGTAGAACACTAATTCATTGTTGGTAGAGCAGTGAACTGACACAACCATTCTGGAGAGCAATTTGGAACTATGCCCAAAGGCCTATAAAAATGTGCATAACTTCTGACCCAGCAATACCACTTCTAGGGCTGTGTCCCAAGGAGATCATAAAAATGAGAAAAGGACCCACATGTACTAACATACTGATAACAGCTCTTTTTGTGGTGGCCAAGAAGTGGAAATCAAAGAGACGTCCATCAATTTGGGAATGGCTGAACAAGCTGCGGTATATGAATGTAATCAAATATTGTTGTGCTATAAGAAATGATGAACAAGAGGATTTCAGAGAAATTTCAAAAGATTTATACAAACTGATTTTGAGTGAGGGGAGCAGAAGCAGGAGAATATTGTACACAGCAGCAGCCACAGTGTGCAAAGACTCATTTTGATACACTTTTCAACAATGCAGGGACTTTAAACAATTCCAAAAGATGCATGATGGAAAATGCCAGCCACATTCAGAGAAAGAACTACGGGGTCAGAACACAAAATGAAGCAGACTATTTTCTTTTTTGTTTTGTTTTTTTCTTTCTCTTGGTTTTTCACATCCATTTCAATTCTTCTATGCAACATAATGTGAAAATGTGCTTAATAGGAATGTATGTGTAGAGCGTGTATTAGATTGCATGCTGTCTTGGGGAGCAGGAGGGGAAGAAGGGGAGAAAATTTAAAACTTATGGAAGCGAATGTTAAAAACTAAAAATAAGTAATTTAATTTAAAAATAAATAAAAATGAACATCAGAATAACAACAAAAAAAATCTGGAAATATGGTTTAGGACTTTAAAATGAGTTCAAAACTTGTTAGGATGTTCACAAATCTCACACATTACCACCAGGATCACTTTAAAGATAGTATAAATTTCTGACTTGACAAGCATGAAACATGAAACATAAAAATTTTGATTACTATCATGGAATCATTATTGAATATGTTGCTTATCCATTAGATTATTGACTATTCAGTGCAGAGGCTAAAATTCATACCAAATCAGGAGGATAGAGAAAGTGAAAAGATTCAACTACAATATTAATAATTCCAACTGGAGATATTCAAATGGGTTGTTATTTTAAAAATTATCTATGTATGTATATTTTCACATATATAATGTGTATGCATGTGTGTGTGAAAACACACTCATTATGTTTTTTCTACAGAAATTTAATATAAAACAGACACTAATGCAAGAAGTTAAACCAGCCTACAAATTGCCTCAACCTATAATTACCTCGCCAAGTGAAGACATAGTAACTCATGGCAGTAGTTAGTATACAAACACTATATAAAAATATGATGGAACACTACAACAATATTAGCTCATAAAATGGTAAACTAAGAAAAGTTGAAAGCAACTGGAGAAAATGACAGGAAACCCAAGTAATCCTCCAAGAAAAGGCTAGTTGATCACTTTTTAAGGTATCTTAGAAGGGATTCTTGCTCTAGAAGAATGGTTCTCAACTATCCTAATGCTGTGACCCTTTAGTACTGGTATGTGGGCATATGTGCATGTGGGCGGACCCAACTGGAGACAGATAGAGTAGCTGTGTCTTGGTTCCTAAAACCATCAGAAATATGTGTTTTCCAATGGTTTTTGTCGACCCTGACCCCTGTGAAAGGGTTATTCGACCCCCAAAGGGGTCACGACCCACAGATTGAGAACCGCTGCTCTAGAAGAATGAGAAAATATGATTTCTGAAGTCTCTTCCAACTTTAAGAGTTGTACACATAGAAGTCAGATCATGTTAGGTGCATTTATAGAGGACAGTTGGTAGAGAATAACTGGGAAATAATGGAACATTAATTGACTGCCTTTCTACAATAAACTTTTCATCATTGATGGCAGGGAATCAATCAAACAATAAACATTTACTGAGTATTTTTTGTGTGTGGCTTGTTTATTTTTAGTTTTCAGCATTCATTTTCATAAGATTTTGAGTTAAAAATTTTCTCCCCATCTTTCCCCTACCCACCACCGCAAAATAGCAAGCCTACTGAATACCCCTATCACAGTCTGCTCTCTATTATATGCTCCTCCATGGCCGCTTTAACTTTCTAGTAGGGCAAGATGGATTTCTATACCCCAGTGCCTGTATATCTTGTTTCAAAGCTGCATGCAAAAACCAATTTCTTTTTTAACATTTGTTTTTATAACTTTTATTTCTAGATTATTTCCCTTCTTCCCTCCTCACCCACCCCCACTGGGAAGATAAGGAATTTGATATAGGTTGTACTTGTGAAGTTACACAAAATGTTTCCACAGTAGATATATTATCAAAGACTAACTATATTTCCCTCCATCCTATCTCACCCCACTTATTCTATTTTCTACTTTGACCTTGTCCTTTTTCAAAAGTGTGTGCATCTAACTACCTTCTCCCTCAATCTGACCTCTCTTTTATTATTCCCCTTCTTATCCCTTTCCCCTCTACTTTCTGGTAGGGAAGATACCCAAATGAGGGTGTATGGTACTCCCTCCTTAAGTCAAATTCAAAGAGAGTAAGGTTGACTCATTCCCTTTTGCCTTCTTGTTCTTCCCCTCCATTGTAACAGTTTTCTCTTGACTCTTTTATATGAGACAATTTACCCTACTCTATCTTCCCCTTTCTCCTTCTCTCATTGTATTCCTCACTCACCTCTGAATTTTATTTTTTATATATCATCACTTCCTATTCAACTGATCCTGTGCCCTCTATGTATACATGTACACACATATACACACACTTACGTTTCTATTTGCACACAGTTACACCCTCCTATATATGCATCTATATGTAAGTATGCATATATATATATATATACACACACACATATATTGCCTTCAACTATCCTCATACTGAGAAAAGTCTCATGAGTTACATTTATTGTTTTTACATGTAGAAATGTAAATAGTTCAACTTTAAGAAGTTCCATATGATTTCTTTTTCCTATTTACTTTCTATGTTTTTCTTGCTTCTCGTATTTGAAAGCCAGATTTTCTGTTCAGCTCTGGCTTTTTCATCAAGAATACTTGAAAGCCCTCTATTTCATTGAATGACAATATTTTCCCCTGGAACATTATACTCAGTTTTTCTGGGTAGGTGATTCTTGCTTTTAATCCTAGCTCCTTTGACCTCCAGAATATCATATTCCAATCCTTTATATCACTTAGTATAGAAGCTGCTAGATCTTTTATTATCCTGATTTTGTTTTCACAATACTCAAATTGTTTCTTTCTGATTGCTTGTAATATTTTCTCCTTGACCTTGGAGCTCTGGAATCTGGCTAGGAGTTTTCTCTTGGGGATCTCTTTCAAGAGGCAATTGGTGAATTCTTTCCATTCTATTTTGTCCTCTAGTTCTAGAATATCAGGGCAACTTTACTGGATAATTTCTTGAAGGATGATTTCTAGGTTCTTTTTTTTGTTCATGGATTGAAGGTATTCCAATTATTTTTAAATTATCTCTCCTGCATCTATTTTCCAGGTCAGTGGTTTTTCCAATGAGATATTTCACATTGCCTTCTAGTTTTTCATCTGGTTGGATCTGTTTTATAGTATCTTGATTTCTCATAAAGTCATTAGCTTCCATTTGCTCCAATCTAATTTTGAAGGAATTATTCCCTTCAGTGAGTTTTTGAAATACCTTTTCTGTCTGGGCCAGTCAGCTTTTTAATGCATTCTTCTCCTCATTGGCTTTTTTGGGCCTCTTTTGCCATTTGAGTTAGTCTATTTTTTAAGGTGTTGTTTTCTTTAGTATTTTTGGAGGCTCCTTTAGCAGGCTGTTGGCTTGCTTTTCATGCTGTTCTTTCATCATTCTTTTTTCTTCCCAATTTTTCCTCCACTTCTCTTGCTTGATTTTCAAAATCCTTCTTGAGTTCCTCCATGGCATGTAACTAGTTCATATTTTTCTTGGAATATTTTGATGCAGGAGTTTTGATTTTGTTGACTTCTGGTTACAAGTTTTGGTCCATTTTGTACCCAACAAAGGATTCTATTGTCTGATTGTGCTTCCTCTGCTTGCTCATCTTGCCAGCCAATTACTTGACTTTTGAGATCTTTGACACAGTAGAACTCTGCTTCCAGAGAGAGCTTTGTCCCAAATCATTGGGGTTTTCACAAATCTTGTCAAAAGTCTGAGGAGGGCTTGTTTCTCACCCCAGGACCACTTTCCAAGAGAGTAACCCAGATCCAAGCAAGTCAAAGCAAGAGCAATTACCTTCTGAATGGTCCCTTAGTCCTCCTACAATCTCTAGGCCTGGAGCTCCAGAGGCAGCCATGTGGCAGTAGCTGCAACCACTGCACCTTCACTACCTCTCACCCTGGGGTCATGGGCCAGACTGCAACTCTTTCTTCACCCAATTCCAACAGTTTCCTACTGACCTTCTATTTCTCTTTGGCCTATATGGTTGATAAGTCTGAAAACCACTACAGCTGCTGGTGATTCACTCTTCTGAATTCTGCTCTGGCTGGTCCAGGCTGCTAGCTGAGGAAGCCCCAAGTCCAGGCCCATGTGGCTCATGCAGGATTGAACTTGGCTTCCAGTATGGTGCAATAGATCCTTCTTGTCAGTCTGCCAGGCTGCCTTCAGCAGGAGATTTGTTTCTCTCTGTCTCTTTGTGGGTTCTATAGATCTAAAATTTGTTTACAGTCATATTTTACAGGTATTGGAGATGGTTGGTATGGGAGGTCACACAATTTCCTGCTTCCATTTACTATGTATTTATCATGTACCAGGCACTATGCTAAGTATTAGGGATAGAAAATGGAAAAACAACATTCCCATCTTCAAGGTGATTAGAATCTAATTTACAAGACAACATGAAACAAAACATACCAACTTAACAAACAATTTACAAGATAAATAGGAAATAACAGGAAAAGTACTACAATTAAGAGAGGATGGGGAAGTTTTCCAGTAAAAAATAAAATTTCTGTTAAAGAAAACTAAGGAGGTATGACATTTGAACTAAATATTCATTGAATTGTGTGAAAAGATGACACCAACAGAAATAAAGGCAGGAAGAAAAAAATAGATCAGAAGTTTGTTTTTATTATCCACCTCTCCCCCCCCCCCCCCAAAAAAAAGAGAAATATCTATACAGGTGATAAAAATTTAAAAGCATTTTAAGATTTGCAAGGTTTCCAAAAAGGGAAGGTGATTAGAAAAAAAATTAAGGATTCTATATTAGAAGAAATTGGTGATGAAAAAAGATATCAACCACTATTATCTCTATATTCTCATCTCTATAAAACCTTTTTGAGAATCATCTATTCATCCATGAAGGATATCCTTAATAAAAATGTGAGAAGGGAACAAGTGAGTTCTTGTAAATAGTTTTCCTTAACACACCACATTGTCATAGGAAGTAACTAAAAGGTTCAGAGAGTATAAGATCAATATCTTTTATTGTTAGTTGACTAAAATTATTTGACTCATTAGAGAGAAATTGAGACTTAGAAGGGCTTCCCTCAGTAATATATTCCTGAAGCATATGCTACAGTCACCCTAGATTCCTTGAGAGATATAAGCAAAGATTCATTGACTCTTTATATTTATAGCAGCACATTAGTAAGCAAGACATAAAACAGGAAAACATACTTGGCAAAGATGATTACAACAATTACAAATGATGTCTGTCGCAAAATGCAAACAGAAAAAAGTTGAACATAGATAGCAAAGCACTCTAAGTGCTCTTGATTTTAATTGCTGTCAGTG
The DNA here is from genome assembly GCA_028627135.1 of Pseudochirops cupreus. Lineage (NCBI taxonomy): Eukaryota > Metazoa > Chordata > Mammalia > Diprotodontia > Pseudocheiridae > Pseudochirops > Pseudochirops cupreus. The sequence continues at coordinate 277,641,105 of CM053582.1, read as the reverse complement.
CCAGAATAATATGAGACTTCCTCAATGAGAGACAAAGACAAACAAAAGAGATTGGCCTGGCTAGTATGTACCTATGTGGATATACACATACATATATACATACACACACACATATATACAAATATTCATATATCATATATACATATATATATACAAACTTTGTGTGTGTGTGTGTGTGTGTGTGTGTGTGTGTGTATATATATATGTATCTATATACACACACGCAAATATACACATATATATATGCATGTGTGTGTCCAAGCTTAATTGTAACCTTGGGGGATGGATAGCTCTGAACAATAATGAATCTATTACATAGACTTTCTTTAAATGTACATTTATTGCTGTGTATTTTGAATCCTCTCATATTTTGCTGTGCACTTTGGTGATGTTTTTATTTTCTCTGCTTATTCTGTATTTAAGTTTCAGTATTTGAATTTAAATCAACAAAAGATTATCATGATAATTTAGAGAAGAAAATATATAGAAAATATAAATAAGGACTATTGTCCATTTTTGATATTCATTTTAATGGGCAAAATATTGAGTTAGTCTATCCATATACAGTAGGCATAATAGATTGTAGTAGACACTAACTTGAACAGGAAGAAAAAAGTTAATTAGATTATCTTTTGGAAATTGTACAATGCCATCATATAGCATATTGAAAGCTGTTCTGTTAAAAATTGTAATAATAAGTAGCATTTATGTAGTAAAACAAAGTTTTACAGCTCTTTACAAATATTATCTTATATGAAATTCAAAAAAACCCTGGGAGAGGTACTGTTTTATGCCTATTTTACAAATGAGTAAAGTGAGGCACATAGTAGTTAAGTGATTTGCCCAGTATAACAGAACTAGTAAGTATCTGAGCCTGGATTTGAACTCACAATTTTTTTCTCCAAGTCAAGTGATCTATCCACAGTCCTGTTTAGCTACCACTAAATCTAAATCTAGTCATTTCATTTCTTTCTTTATGAGAATTGGCTCTTTCAGGGCAGCTCAACAAAAGTCCTTAGACTGTACCCTACCTTGAGTACAGTGCTGCGTTTGGAGTCTAGAAGTTCTGAATTCAAATCTAGCCTCAGACCCTTACTAGACATGTGACCTAAGAAAGTACCTTAACCTCTATTGGCTTCATTTTTCTTAACTACAAAATGAGGATAATAATATCAAATACTTTGCATGGTTGTTGGTGTGAAGATCAAGTAAAATAAACTTTGTAAAAATTTTTTAAAATTCCTTAGCATAGTAAGTGTCACTTAGTAGGCACTATATACATATATATTTCCTTTCTCCTTCCTTACCTTGGGCAGAATGCTAGGAAGCTTCACACCCTGAAAGGTGACCACTGTAGACAGGGAAGTAATATCACCACTCCTTTGTCCAAATGGAATTTAATCCTCTCTTGCTGAGGCCATCACCTTTTCCTCTATCCCACAAAAAAGAACCTGAGCCAGAGACACAGATGAACTACTTTCCCACAAGTAGCCCTTTAAGGAATTCACTTTCATCAATGTCACTCATGCCAGTTTGTAATAATTTCACTCAGCCATCAGGAGCTACACTTTATTTCTTAGAAAAGTCCTAATCTGAAAAAGGCTGAGTGAAGATGGTAGAGTAATCAGGGACTCAATCTGATCTCTCTCCCAAAATCTCCAATTACTTCAAAAATGACTCTAAACAAAATCTGGAGAATCAGAACCCACAAAAAGACAGTGTGAAACAAATTTGCAGCCCAACACGATTTGGAAAGTTAGGAGGAAAGGTCTGTTGCACCAGGGTGATAGAGGAGTGCAGTTCAGCACAGGCTGAGCCAGAGTATACTGGGCTCCTGCAAAGTAGGAGCAGGGCTAAGGGCTACTGAATCACTGGCAGCAGTGGTGGTTTCCAGATATCTTTGCCCACAGACATCATATACAACTTAGAAGGTTGGCAGGAAAGGTCTGTCACACCTGGGTGACAGTGGAGCAAAGTCCAGAGCAGGCCATGCCAGGACAGCCCTGGCCACAGCAAACCAGGAACAAGCATTAGGAGTAACTGAATCAGCAACCGTAGTGACTGCTTCTAAAGTTCTCAGTGCACAAACAGTAATGGGGTCAAAAAACTTGTCAGAAAGAGATTACAAGGGTCTTTTTGCTAGCATTGAGGCAGAATTCTGTTGTTCTGTTCATACTTGGATCTGCATCACAGTCCTGAGTGGCAGTTCCAGGAAGAGGAAGAGCCTTGGCAAAGCAGAACTTGTGGCCACAGTGGAGGAGTGCTCTTCCTCATAGTGTCAGGGCAGAAGCAAGTGATTGTCTTTGCTGACATACCAGAGTAGAGGCCTGGAGAGAAACAAACACATTTCTCTTTAGATCATACCATCTTGGAAGAACTGAAAAACTACAGGTCCCTAGAGGGATCTCTGAAAACAACTGCATGAAACCCCTGAAGCTTGGAACAACATGTCCTCCACCCTGAAAGCAGAGCCATACCTTAACAAAGAGTTAGAAGTCAACTAATAGGCTGAGAAAATGAGTGAGGAGAAAATATTGCAATCAGCCAAGAAGAAACAGTTCAAGGATGCTGGAGTCACAGTCAGAATAACATAAGATTTAGCAGCTTCTACATTAAAGGATCAGAGAGCTTGGGATATGATATTCCAGAGGGCAAAGGAGCTAGAATTACAACCAAGAATCACCTATGCAAGAAAACTAAGCATTATCCTTCAGGGGGGAAAAGGAACATTCAATAAGATAAAATTCTACTGTGAAATACAAGATTCAAGAGAAGCATGAAAAGGTAAACAGGGAAGAGAAATCATGAGAGACCTAATAATTAAAAACTATTTATATTCCTACATGGGAAGATGATATTTGTAACTCATTAGACTTATCTCGTGATTAGGGTATTTTGGAGGAGTATATAGATAGAGGGCACAGGTGTGAGTTGTATATGAAGGGATGATATGTAAAAAATAAAATTAAGGGGGATAGAGAGGAATGTACTTGGAACAAGAGAAAGAGAGAGGTAGAATGTGGTAAATTAACTCATATAAAAAGCTTTTCCAAAGGAGCTGAAAAGGGGGAAGGTAAGAGGGAGTGAGTGAGGCTTACTCTCATCAGAATTGACTCCAAGGGAATAACATACACACTCAGTTGGGTATAGAAATCTGCTTTACCCTCCAGGAAAGTAGGAGGGGAAAGGGATAAGAGAAAAGTTAAGGGGTGATAACAGGGAGGGCATATTGGGGGAGGAGGTAGTCAGAAGCAAAACACTTTTGAGGAGGGACAGGGTGAAAGGAGGGATACAATAGAATAAATGGTGGAGGAATTGGATGGAGGGAAGTACAGTTAGCAATAGTAACTACGAAAAAAAATTAGAAGCAAGTTTATCTGATGAAGTCCTCCTTTCTCAAACATGTAGAGAACTGAGTCAAATTTGTAAAAATGAGTCATTTCCTAATCAATAAATTATCAAAATATATAATCAGTTTTCAGACAAAGTAATCAAAGCTATCTATAGCCATATGAAAAAATACTCTAGCCCACTATTTATTGGAGAAATACAAATTAAAACAATTCTGAGGTACTACCTCATACCTATTATATTGGTTAATAGGATTGAAAAGGTAAATGAAAAGTCCTAACTTTAGCCAAATACCCCATGATCTGACTCTTATTCCAGCTTTGACAAAGGCAATGAAAGAGTGAAATCAAGACAGAAATTCATTCATGGTATAAGAAGACAGTTTATATGACTCTACAGAAGTAATAGGTAGAGTGTTAATGTGAAGAAATAACTAGTTACATGTGAGCAGAAACTGTATGAAGCAAAGGCTGGTTGTTGTTTTCCTTCATGCTCAGAGAACCAAAATGATATCACTATGTTAGTGTTAAGATAAAATGTCTGACTATGAATGATCAGATCAACACAAACTCTGTCACTGGGTCAGGCACATATAGTCAATGTGAACAATTGGAGTAGAGGTGTCTAAATGTTCACATCTCACATTTCTGACCAAATGTGCTCCAGAGAACTTGCTTCATCTGCTTTCATGGTGGTTGGCACAAATTGTTATCTCCTACCCATTAGACTGGGGGAAGTCTTCCTATGCTTGGGGTAGACACATCCCAACTCACTGGAGGCTTTGCGACCCATTGGCTACCCTCAATCTGGTTTAGCTCATCTGCCAAAATGGTTTACTGGGCTATGGCCACTAAGCATGTTACAGCCAAAGGTGAGAGTTGGGTGAATCAAGTGAACACAAAAGTAGAAAGTAGCCCTGGAAAAGGCTCAGCAGCCCTTCCTCCTCTTAGTTTTCCCTGAGCAACTGTACATTCCTATGAAACAATTCTAGAAAGATAAGTAGCAACTAGATTCTAGAGGGTTTTGAGTACGAGGTTTGGATGTCTATATTTTATGTTATGGACAATGAAGAGCTAATGGAGGTTCTAGAAAGGGGAATGACATCCTTAGAAAGATGGATTTGTCAGCTGTCTGGAAGATTATTTGGAACAGGGAGTGATGAGAAGCAGAGATTTCAATTATGTGAGAAGTAGCAAGGTTCTGAACTAGGTGACCGGATGCATAAATGGTGGAATGTTTCATCACATAGTTTAGGAATGATCTGTATAGAGATTACACTGGAGCTCATATTAGTTAATAAGATTTTTGAGAGAAATTGTAAAGAGAAGAAAGTAGAAGAAACTGAACAGAAGTCTAGATAATATTTAAGCTAAAAGTCAGGAGATATATGCTGATTTAGCAAAGGAAGCTGAGAAGAAGTAATCAGATAGATAGAGAGATCCAGGAATGAGCAATGTCATGAAAGTTGAGGGAGAAGAAAGTCCAAAAGGAACAAGGTGATCAATTGTATAGAAAGCTATTGAAAATTTGGATTTAGAATTAGGAAAAGCATTTAATAGTTGAGATCCTTGATTACCTTGGTTAGAATAGTTTCAGTCAAGTAGTAGAATCAGAAGCCAGACTGCAATAGATTAAATAGAGGAAGCAGTTGACACAGTAAATACAAATTGAAGAGGTTACCTATTAAATGTAGAAGGTCAGGGTTAGGGGTGCTCGTGACCCCAAATACCAACACGCTGGGCACTACCAAATGAATTTGACTCAAGTCTTCTCTGAGCCAAAGAAAAGCAAAGTTTATTAAAAGTTCACTTGTATTGGACACAGTCTGTGCTAGAAAATTCTATGGCACTGTCACGCATATGAAAGCAAGATGGGATCTTATATACAGAAAGGCTGTGGGAGGAATCTAGGGGTGGCCTAGAGGAGGAGTTTGGGGAGGGTCTTCAGGAGGAGTCAAATGAGGTCAGACTCCAGTAATGAGAGACTAAGGGTGGGAAGTAGCTGGAGGCTACCAGGAGATGACAGACAATGGAGGGCTAGGCTAGTCTAAGGGTAACAAGATTTGGGTATAGATATTTTGGGAGGATCAAGGGTAGGGTTTAGCTGGACAATGAAGGGCTAGGCTATTAACAGAGATTTGGACAGAGCCATAAGGAAAGGCCTATGGCCTCAGGCAAATTCCCCATCAAATGATCAAATGGGAACACTCAAGGAGAGTTCAAGGGGGTTCCCAAAGGCTGTACCTCAACAGTCTTCCTGGCTCCAGGCCCAGAGTTCTGTCCACTGTACCACCTAAGCTGTCCTCCCCAAAAAACCAACACATTGATAATTTTATAATTGTCATAAATTGATAAAGTCATTTTTGCTTAGGAAATCAAACATTTATGAGTCTGGGTTCTGTATCAGTTTTGCATAGCTCATCAAAAGGTGAACATTAAAACCAAGTTTCCAGAACTTGTAAGGTCAAAGATTATAGGACCCTATCTTGAGTTTCAATGATTCTCTATGCTTCCCTTCCTTTCTTTTTCCTCCTCCTTCCTTCATTTTTCCTCCTTCTTCCCTCCTTCAATCTTGTTCTCCTCCTACTCCTCCTTTTCCATCCTTTCTGTACCTCTTCCTAATACCTCCTTCATCTCCTCTTCCTCTTGCTCCTTCATATTCTTATCCTCATTCTCTCACTAGCTCTATGTCTGTAATTGTCTCTCTAAATCTTATCTTTTTTATCTCTGTCTCTAGAGATCTGTTTCTATTTGAGTGTGTGTGTGTGTTTCTGCCTCTCTCAGTTTCTTCCCCACTTGCTCTTATGTTTCCTCTCCCTCTTCACACTCAATTTTTAAGTATCTATTACTCCATATTTTACCTAAACTGTGCCATTCTTTCTCACTTACAGATGTCAGCCATTTAAAATAAGAATTTAGAACTAACTTTATTTTCCTCACTTTCATGTATAATTTTCCAAAGAAAGACTACATTAGCAATTAGCTTGGCTTGAATATAGCTATAAAATGAAGAACTTATGGTAAACATGTAGGTTGAGGATAATCTATGCATTTTTCTCTTTATTTCCCTCTTCTACTTTGCCATAAATAAGATTTGCTCCATGTGAAAGAGGAAAATAATTTCATTTGAATTGAGTTAATAGAGTTATATCATCCAGAAAGTCACTCACTTAAAAACTTTTTTGAATTTCACCATGGATTTTAAAATGTACTTCCTTATTAGAGATTAAGTGAGTACTTATGGATGAACAAATAGGTGCTTAGGCTTTGTTGCTTAATAAGAATGTAAATTCTGTGGCTTTATTCTCAATTTAACATCAGTATTGTTCCTGATACTTCTTACTAGCTTGGAAGTAATTCTGTCAAAATTTCTTTCTCCATTTCTTGGGGTTTATTTCATGTTTTGTTTTTTTTTTCAGTTACATGTGAAAGCAATTTTAATATTAATTTTTGAAATTTATGAGTTCTTTCTGTAGAGGGGGAGGGACAGGGTGGAGAGTGGATGGGGGGGGCAGGATAGGAAGAAGGGACAGGCAATCAGACTCTCACAGTGTGCTCACTGTGGGG
>CM053582.1:277617586-277633688 GCA_028627135.1 Pseudochirops cupreus | reverse complement strand
TGATGGCACGCCACCATGGGGGGCGGGGGGAAAGGAAGGGGAGAAAATCTGAAACTCAAGTGATTGTGGAACAGAATCTTGTAAATTAAAAGTAAATGAGTAAATAAAAAAAATTAAAAAATAAATAAAAAATAAAAAGAAGCGTATTTTATAAATAAACTCAGATCATCAACATAAGGGGATTTTCCCCTCTTTTCTCAGAAGATTGTCTTAGGAAAAGGGGAGAGAAAAAATTTGGAGTTCAAAATTTTATTAAGAAATGAATGTTATAAGTTGTTTGTTCTTACGGGTAATTGGAAAAAAATAAAATACCATCAATTGGTGTGTGTGGGTGTGTATGTGGGATTTTAACTACCAATTTTGTGGTTCACCCATAACAATGTGATCTTCTTGAGAGCAGGAACAGCCTTATGTTTCTATTTGCATCTCTCACACTTAGAACAGAACTTTGTATATGTCTTGGACTGAATAAAAGATTCATTCAGTCATTTATTTGTGGTCCTTTGATTGCAGCAGGAAAGTACATGGTAATGTGTCTTCTTTAATGGATTTCCCCTGATAAACCTCTATCTGTTTATAATGTTGAACCATTTCATGGTAATAAGAAATTCAATGACAAGATCTTTCTTTTCTGGGTCTTTAGTAACCAGACCCCATAGAAGCAGTTTCCAGCCTGAATCTCTCTCCTTAGAGATTGCTTTCTCAAATGGTTGTTGGGGGAACTGGGATTGAAACATCACATTTCTCAAAGCAGTGGAACCCAGGGTCCTATATTGCTCATTTCATGGTTTATAGTTACCAAGGTAAGGTTGGCAACTTCACGTGCCTGGGAAATTTTACTTGCCTGACTCAACTTTCACTGTTAGGGTGCCTTGCTGCTTCAGCTAGGCTTCACCTGTCTAACCTCTGAATGATCATTGGGTGGCTAGGCTAGAAGCCTGACCAGGAGTATGGGTCACTCCTAGGATTTTTGCATTATTTGTCAGTTGGTAAATATTGGTGAGCAGTTGTTCCTGGTGACAATAATCAAGATGGACTCCTACATAATGATTTTTTTTCCCCAATATGATGGCTCTGGAGTCTGATCTAGAAGTAGGTCTGGTAATTGAGAGACCTGCTATTACTAAAAGCATTGTTTTTGGAGTATAGTTTCCTTTAGGGTTTGAGGGGTGATGGTGATTTAGGTAGTGGTGGCAGTTTGATTTAGCTAGTGCATGTTTTCTCTTGTCTTTTCCTTATTTTGACTTGGTACCAGACTAGTTTGACTGCCCTGTGAGTGCCAATAAATTGACAATGATTTGGGATGCCTCATCTCTTTTTCCTAATAATTACTTCCCTAGATGATGACTGTAAGTGCTGGGGTGTGGAAACAGGACTATTGGTGTGAGGTTCTATCACTCCCAGGATTCTTGGATCTAGAATACATATGCATGTATACATGTACACAAAGACATATAATGCATACACATATCCACACACATGTATCTGAGTGTACATACCATATATATATGTGGATTGGCCCCCATGCAGACATACAAATAGTAGTTCTACATATGTCTGTGTATGCACACATGCACATGTGTACCTATATACATGTGTGCACATGTGTATGTGTACATAAACTTGAGCCATCAGATTACTTTCATGATTTATTTAGTATTTAACAATTGTCTAGAAAATGATCATTGGAAATAGAGATGAAAATTAGCAGGTCAAAGATAGCAAGTTTCTTTGAGGCTAGGCAAAGGAGCATGAAACAAGGTAGGAAAAAACGTCATTGAGGTTGTGTATAGAAGCATGTGAATCCAGATTCATGAGCATAGTTCAATGTCATATTATTTATTCTCTTCAAATCTTTAGCAATGGTTCATTGTAATGGCCCCCCAGGAAGCTCAAAGCATGGCATGACAAAAGAATCATTGAGGAGATTTAAGTGGTGACAAGTAGAACTTTAACAAAATAAGTTTTTATAAGAAGAAAACTAAGTTATTACCATTAGTAATGATGGATTCTTTATAACCTGTTATTTTGCAGAGAGAAAATTACTCAGTCATTCTTTCTCATCTGCCCCCTGTAAGGAAATAGACTTAATTTTACTTTATTACTTTTTTCAAGTAGTTAATTAAATTCTGTTACTAATACACCACAGAAACTGATTTTTTAAAAGCAATTTATGAGCATGAATCTATTATTTCTGGAAAATGTATTCTATTTTGTATTTTTTTTCATTTTTGCTGTTCCTTTCTCTTTTTTTCTTTATTTTTTCTGTGAGCAACTCATAGTCCAATAATAAATTGCTTTCTGGATGTAGAAGCTTAAGATCTTCCTTACTCACTTTTAATTTCTCCCAAACTACACTGTTTACTTTAATGTTTCATGCATTCAATGTTATTAAAATATTCTGGAAGACTTATTTTTATTATTATCTGATTTATTAAATAATCATAATAAAATGTTGTAGATGTAAAAAAAGTTCAAGAACTAACTTGCTTTAGAATTAACTTTGCTTTTCACAATACTTGATACCTAACTTATATATCATATTATAATTATTTCATACTATGTATATTCTTTTCTCTTAACTTTTTCTCAATGCATAATTGTGTAATTCAAATCTTAATCTAAGATTTTTTCTTAGTTTTCAATCAGATTAATTGGTACAATTTTTTAGATTACATTTACTGATCAAACTTGTTTCATAATGGTCTCTTAAAAAGAGAATAAAATAGGTAAAACTCATAATAATAGTACAGTAACCTCATCTGGAAAAGCCTATAGCATTTCATATATATATATATTGCATCTGTGGCCTCATATTTTTAACTTACAGAAATCTACTTTCATGCCTACCTCCCTCCAACTTATTGAAACATGAAAGGAGGAAAAGGCAAATTTCTTGTAACAGGTATTCTGAAAAGCAAAACAAATCACACGATAACTGTCCACAAGCAAATATACAGAATTACATGGCTTATTCTCTACCTTAAACTCATAATCTCTATATGGGATAACGTACTTTATTAACAGTCTCCTGGAATAATGAATTTTCATCTTATTGATCATTATATGGAAAATTTTCAGTTGTTGGGTTTTACAACGCTGTCATCATTGCATAAATTGTTGTACTGGTTTTGTTAATTTCATTCTTCATTAGGTTATAAAAGTCCTCAACATTATTTTTTTTTATAATATTGATGTCATATTATACAGTGTTCTATTTCTGTTCACTTTAGTATACATTAGTTCGTGTCTTTCCTTGTGTTTTTGAAATAATTTTTTTTCTATTCTCAAAGCACAATAGTATTCTATAACATTCATATATAAAGTCATTACATTTTAACAACAATTTTTCAAGAAATATTCTTAATGTAACACTGAAATTTTCCAGCTTCCTTTTTAGTATCTGCTCTTCAGTCAAATTGGGAGGACTTTGATTATTTTTCAAATGAATGACTGATGTCAAACTTCACTCAGTTCTCATTAAAACTATATTTCTGATTAACAAAAGCTTAGACTAGAGGTTTTTAAATATGTTTTTCAAGAACAAACACTTCTCTATTGTACTATAATGCCTTATTTATCTAGCATTGTTGGTTGATAGTGACATGTTCCACATTAGTTAGTTATTCAGAAGACCAAAGTTAATCTTTGTAAGTGCTAAATCATCTTTTTTTCTTTCAGTTTCTGAATTGGTCTTTTTAAAATTGGTTATATATTTTCCACCCTTTTTTTGTTCATTCACTAAATATTAACTACCTCCTGTATGCAGAACACTACACTAGAGAAACACAAAAATTAGATAACATGTAGTCCCTTTCTTTTTGGTGGAATTAATTTTTGGCACAGGCAACAGATATTATATTGATGAATACCTCCCAGGCAATGATTTGTCCAGCTGAGCAAGGGTTTTGAAGTCTTTAAACACAGTTCAGTAAAGATCAGCCTAAATTGGAGGTACTTTTTGAAACTTGGAAGTATTTTTTTTCCTAATTCTTTTGTGATAAAAGTGGCTGGAACATTATGTCATTCACCCTAACATCAAAGTAGCATAGAAGGTGGGAGAAGGAACAGAATTTAACTTGTACAATACTTGGCCAATTAATTATTTTCCAAAAGCTATGTGATATGATATATCCCTTAAGGATAGTTTCATCTTTTTGTTATTCTCATTCTAATTTCCCACCTATATTGGTGATGCTTAGTACTTTTTTTTTTTTAATGAGTATGCTATGGCAAAAAAAAAAGTTTGGATTTTTTTTTCCTCCCTTTGGCATGTTCAGACTTACAGGCTTTCCCCAGAAAGAAGGTAGCTTGTTGTTAATAAGCAGCCTTAGGACTACATTTTTGCAGAAAGTTATGTGGGGGGTAGGAAATGAAGTAAAGAGCAGAGAAGGGGACATTTCATGCCATTTTCCCTCCCATCTTTCACTGCTTTACCAAAATATGTAGAAATACATGCATACTTAACACATGCCTGAAGGATTTGGTCTGAATTGAAGATAAACAGTTTTAATGAATATTTTGATCAATCATGCCAAATTGATTTAGAGTGCCAGTGCAGTCTGGGAATTTTTCTCATTAGCCCTGAACTTCATGAGAGAGAACCATGGATGGGTGAGCTCATTAGTATCCATCTTACTATGTCTGAAGGCGTACATGGTGACGAGATGGCACAGGTGATGAGAGATGGGGAGCTCACTGTGGCATGTTAAAATTATCGCTCCCAGCACTGTTCTAAAATATTAATTTTACTAACATATTTCTTGCAATCAGTTATGTTGAATTAACAGGAGAATGAAGTGATTTTTAATGTTTTCTCCTGAAAGAAATGTTCTTGGTCCTTTAGCAGGGTGCTGAACAGAGTAGTCAATTTGAATAAAGTGACATTTGCCTTATTTGAATAATCTCTCTTTCCTTTGAAAACAAGAACTCTCAGAATATGTTAACTGTGCACGTCAGAACCTGCATACTGTATATGAAAGACACTTTCATGCATTTAATGCTCCCTTTTCCATCATATATTAATTTTCTTATCAATTGTAAAGTAACAATGGCTAAATTATTCAGTCATTCGTTTTCTAAAACCACAGCTTCATGGGAGATGCAGTAAAAAGTGAGTTGTGAGCAAGAAGTAATGAGCTGCAAGAAGTCTAGTGTCTTATATGGCTTCGAGGGCCTGTTCATGAAACTCCATTCTTCAACTTGCTAATGAGGTCTCAAAACAGGAATGGAATAAGTTAATATAGTAAAATAGGCCTCCTTAAAATTAGGCTGGATGCATTCATTTTATTGACAAAAGAATTTCATGGAAAGTTGTATTATACAATATCATTGATCTAGAAGAACTATTAGAAATGAATCAATTGCTTTAAAAAAAAAAGTTAGTGGCAATGGTTTCATTTCCATAGAAATGGCCTCATTATTACTGACTCCTGAAAATGTATGAAGGCAGTATTGTTTGGAGAAAGTCTTGAAGCACTCTCCTGACTATTGACTCATAAAAATATTCTTTTTCATGTTTAAAAATAAAACTCTTTGAATTGATCATCCACACCATGACTTTCTCAAGCCATCTCTTTTCATTTAAAAATTATTAGTTCTGTTTATTAAAAATAATTAGTACATTTATATTAACAAATCCAACAGACACCAAGTACCTACTATGTGCATGGCAAAGATGATCAACTGGCTTTAATTTTTTTTAATATTAAAATGATGACATTATACTTATAAAATTGCTTATAATATACTTATGAAATCTCTTGATTTTAATGGACAAATATCTTATAAATGTATATTAGTTATATTGTATAAAAATTTATCCTCAGAGTCATGAAAACCTAAATTGTAGACTCTTCTCTGACAAACACTGGCTGTATGACCCTGGATAATTCACTTAACTCTTCAGTAGCCCAGGTCTCTCTTTACAATTATTAATAAAAGAAAAGGTAATAATCTGCATGTGGAGAGGAAATTGCTCCTTCGGTGCTTCTCATAGTGATAAAATCACAAATCAATTCAAAATAAAATAAGAAGGTACCATTGTGTGTATAGTTTGATGAAGGAAAAACAAAATACTTATTTCCTTTATTTACACACAGGCACAGCCACAGATGCAGACAATTAATCACTAATAATTTGGAGGCAGGAGACAAAAGAACGAAATTATACATATGACTAGAGTTAGACACTGTACCTTGTCTTTTTTTTTTTTGCTGCTTTTTTGGAGGGGAAGGCAGGGGAATTGGGGTTAAGTGACTTGCCCAAGGTCACACAGCTAGAAAGTGTTAAGTGTCTGAGGCTGGATTTGAACTCAGGGCCTCTTGACTCCAGGGCTGGTGCTCTATTCCCTGTACCACCTAGCCACCCTTGACTGTACCTAGTGTTAAGGGGAAAAAAGGAGGGAGAAGGAAAAAGAACCAAAAAGTCTAGAAACTCTTATCTTTTACACTATTATACTGGGATTCATTATTTATAAATGTGTGCAATTAGTGGCAGCTGAGAACAAGCATTTGCTCTTTCCTCAAAAAAAAAAAAATAATGGTAATGATTATCTGTCATGTAGACAGAGTGAAAGTCATGTAGAAAAAGTGAAAGTCCTGAAGATTTGAATAGAGAAATTAATAGGTACAACCAGACAGTCAGAATCAGGACAGGTGTCTATTAAGAATAAGGGGAATGCCCCTTCGAAATTGGATGAACAAAATTCGTGCCTTAATAAGAGCCAGGGCATACAAAATTAAGGGAGACACCTCTGCTACCCTGACAGCTGGCAGTACTGCTGACTTGCAGTATCATCTATGTGGAGCACAGATGGAACACAACCCTAAGAATCTAGAAATAAATAATAATGACAAAAATTGTGTGCAGCCAAAATAGAAGCCATAAAGTCTATCAAGGAACTTTATAGACCTTGCTCATCATAGAAGAGCATCTCAGACTCTTTCCCCCTCACTCAGAGGCTATTCATGTTCATTAAGAGTTCTTACAGCCTTGGTTATCTAGTTTCCTAGCCCACAGCAGATGGAAAACAAATTGGAAGGCAGGAAAGGTAGCTGCAGTTAAGCACGTGGAAAACAATGAGAGGGAACAGAGTAGTAGGACAACAAGGAAGAAGACAAGAAAGTAATGAAAAATACAAGAACTTAAGCTTAATGTGGTAGAAATAACATTAGAGTTAGCATCTGATGATTTGAACTATCTCCCAATCCTCTGTCACTTATTAGCTATATGATTTAGGCAAATCATTCAACCTTCCTGACCTTCATTTACATCATCTTTTAAATAGAGATTAGAATATTAGGGCTGTCTAATTCACACAGTTATTGGAAGAATCAAATGTGCTAACTAATAAAGTATTTTGTAAGCATAAAACATCATATAACTTATACTAATATTAAAAAGCATATCTGCCTATAGTCAGCATCATAGTATAATAGCCTACTAGTACATTAGATAATATTAAATGGTCCTAATGATAATCCTGAGTCATCAATAAAAAGTCAAATTACATTTATCAGGGATGGGAAACCTGCCACCTCGAGGCCACATGTGGTCCTCTAGGTACTCAAGTGCAGCCCTTTGACTGAATTCAAACAAAAAGATTTGTTATATGAAGTTGGGATTCAGTCAAAGGACCATACTTGGGGGCCTAGAAGACCACATGTGGCCTTGAGACTGTAGGTTCCCTATACCTATGTTTAGTCTGTTATAAAATAAATTAGTGAACCACATTTCTTTTATGTCTCAATAAAGCAATCTTAAGCAATATATGAGCTTTATTCACTTTTAATATCTCCTCAGAAATGTAATTGAAAGGGACATTGCAAGGCACAAATAAAATAAAAGATGTGAACTTTAATAATAAATAGTATTTACAAGTGTTTCTATTATCAATGTAGAAACCTAAAACACGATTTGTCAATATTCAAGGTGGAGTGAAGATATAGGCAGGAAGTGTTAGACATAAATGTAAAGTGGCTGTTTTGATAGAGGCAAACAATTAGAAATTAAGAGGATGCCCACCAATTGGGGAATGGCTAAACAAGTTTGATATATGATCGTGATGTAATTCTATGGTGCTATAAGAAATAAAGAGCTGGTTGATTTTTTGAAAAAATATGGATAGACTTTCATGAAGTAATGAAAAGTAACATGAGCAGAACCGAGAGAATGTTGTAAGAATAATGACAATATTGTTCAAAGAATAATTGTGAATAACCAAGTTATTCTGAATATTAAAAACACTCAGATCAACTACAAAGGCCCTATGGAGGAAGATGCCATTCACTTCCAGAGAAAGAACTGATAAACAGAGGCATGTATATAATATGATTTTATACATATGTGTGTGTGTGTGTGTGTGTGTGTGTGTATCCCTCACCTATCCTCATACTGAGAAAAGTTTCATAAGTTACAATTCTCATTTTTCCATGTTGGCATGTAAATAGATCAACTTTGGTAAGTTCCTTATAGTTTCTTTTCCATGTTTACCTTCTGATGCTTCTTGTGTTTGAATGTCCAGTTTTCTATTCAGTTATGTTTTTTTTCATCAAGAATGCTTGAAAGTCCTCCACCTCATTGAAGGACCATATTTTCCCCTGAAACATTATACTCAGTTTTGCTGGGTAGATGATTCTTGGTTTTAATCCTAGCTCCCTTGATCTCCAGAATATCATATTTTAGGCCTTTTGGTCCCTTAATGTGGAAGGTGATAGATCCTGGGTTATCCTGATTGTGTTTCCACAGTATCCAAATTGTTTCCTCTTGGCTACTTGTAATATTTGCTCCTTGATCTGGGAACTCTGGAACCTGGCTATAACATTCCTAGGAGTTTTCTTCTTGGGATCTTTTTCAAGAGGTGATCAGTGAATTCTTCCAAGTTCTATTTTGCCTTCTGGTTCTAAAACATCAGGGCTATTTTCCCTGAGAATTTCTTGAAGGATGCTTTCTAGGTTCTTATTTTGATCATGGCTTTCAGATAGTCCAATAATTTTTAAATTATCTGTCCTGGATCAATTTTCCAGGTCAGGGTTTTTTTTTTTTAAGGAGGTATTTCACATTGCCTTCTATTTTTTCATTTGTCTGGATATGTTTAATAGTATCATAATTTCTCATAAAGTCATTTGCTTCCATTTGCAAAACTCTAATTCTGAAGGAGTTATTCTCTTCAGCAAGGTTTTGAGATTCTTTTTCCATTTAGCAAACTCCATTTTTTAAGGCATTCTTCTCCTCATTGGCTTTTTGGGCCTCTTTTGCCATTTGAGTTAGTCTATTTTAAGGTGTTATTTTCTTCAGTCAGGTTGTTGACTCTCTTTTCATGATTTTCTTATGTCATTTTCATTTCTCTTCCCAGTTTTTTGTCTACTCCTCTTACTTGGTTTTCAAAGTCCTTCTTAAGCTCCTCTATGGCTTTCATTCAGTCTACATTTTTCTTGGAAGCTTTTGGTATGGGAGTTCTGACTGTGTTGTCTTCCTCCCATTCCATGCTTTGATCCTTTTTGTCCCTAAAAAAGTAATCTGAAGTTCAATTACTGAGCTTTCTCTGCTTCTTTTGCCCTCCTCATGCTGCCAGTCAGTTACTTGACTTTTGGGTTCAGTAGAACTCTGCTTTCAGAGGGGAGAGCTCTGTCCCAAATCCCTGCTGTTTTTGCAGCTCCTGGGGCTATTAGGAGGCCACTATCTCTGCAGCCCCCACTAGCTTTGGCTCACTGAAAACACACCTCATGATCACCACCCAAGACTGCAATCCCAATCCAGGGAGCTCAAGGCAAGAGCATTTAGCCTCTGAATGATCTCCTGGCACCCCCTGCAATCTGCAGTCTGCTAGCTCTGAAGCAGCCACATAGAGGGCTGCTGCTTCAGACTGCTCCTAGCTCTGGATGCAGTTGGCCAGACCCTCTCCCACAAATTTAGTAGAGTTCCACTAACCTTTTCCCTTTGTCCTTGGCTCTATTGTGTTGATAATTCAGGAAACTGCCACAGCTGCTGGTGATCCCCTCTCCTGAAAGCTCCAGCTGGGGCTTCTCCCGGACAGCCAGGGGCTAAAACTACATGGGGCTAGACTCTGCTCCCAGCAAGCTGCAATGAATCGTTTCTGTCCCTCTGCCAGGCTGCCTTTAGCTGGAGCCTTGTTTCTCTGTCATTTTATGAATTCTAGAGCTCTAAAATTTGTTTAGAGTCATATTTTAGGGATATTTGAGGTGGTTATGTTGGGAACCACACAGTTCTCCTGCTTCTACACAGCCATCTTGATTCTGCCTCCCAGTATTTAGCAATATTAACATCTAAAATAGAATGTCATTACCCCCATTTTGAAAAATGCATAGAAGAGAATAGGAAAAAGTTCAGATGAAGGCAAAGGAAGCCAGGACAGCTTTAAACAGAAGGTGTAGAATTTATCATAATTTTTTACAGCTAATGATAGAATTGAGATTCAGAATTATACAAAGAAATTTGTTTGCACATTTGAATTCATATTAAGAAGAAAATTAAAAGAAGAATCATAATAGGTCATTATGAAGTACTGGTTCTAGGTAAAACATTTGGTATGAAATAAAACAAATATTTTATTCAGCATGTTTTTTTTTTTTTCTCTGTCAGACACAATGTTAAATTCTGGAAATAGAAAATGAGGTAAAAAGAGTCCCTTCTCTCAAGAAGAGAAAGGAAGCCTATAGTTACTTGTACATGGTATGTGGATATAAAGCATGATAAGCATATTTGTGTTTTTGTCCAAAAACAAATATAATCAGATTAATTAAACAGATTATCAGTTCTTTCATTTCTTTGCAAAAGAAAAGTTTCCATTTTTTTAATCAGTTGGAATTTTTTTACTTATTGTTCTGCTGTATTCAAATTATATCTGAATTTTTTTTTTCATTGTTGTATGGATTCTCTATTGTGTTGCTCTAATTTCCCCTAGCAAAAGACCAGGGTTTTTTTTTTTTTCTTTTTACTTTATCTTGCTATTGCTTTCCAATATAGTTTGGATTCTGGTAATCCTATACCACCATCATTCATATTTCTCTCATTATTTCATCTGAGATTGTAGGTGTTCTGTTCTTTCAAATATTGTTTTGTCTAGATATAAAAATTGTCAAATAATTTATCTGATCAGGAAAAATTAATATCTATGTTAATTTTTTGAGTATGAGCATTTTTGTCATATTTCCATAGCCTAACCATGAGTAAGGACTTTATTTTCATTCAGTTATCTTATTTCACTGACAAGAATTTTTGTATTTTTTACTTATAAAATAATACATGTATCATGGTAGGTCTTCCCTGTACCTTCTACTAACTGGTCCCAGATCTGCCCTCTTGTGTGAAGCAAAACAAGTCTACGCCCTTTTCGCTATGAGAACCCTTCAAATATTTCATGATTGCTATCATTTCCATTTAAATTTTCCCTCTTCCTGATTAGTTTCTTTTACAAATCCTCTTATGGCAGAGTTTCTAGTACTCTTACATCCTAATCAACTTTCTCTAGAATTGAACTCTAGCTTATCAATACCGCTCACAAAATGGAGAACTCGAAGTACTTAAGATATGTCAAATTTAGTGTAATTATAGTGGTACTATAATGTCCTCCATTCTACACATTATAAACATCCATTAATGCAGTCTAAGGTTACATCAATTCTTTTGAGTTCCCTATCACTCTGTGCATTCATACTTAGATTTCAGCACACTAAAATTCCTGTTTTCCCCATTTATAAATTTCTTCTGTCTTCTAGTCACATCTCATCTATTTTATGTGGACAGTTGGCTTTTTTCTGAAACCAAATGTAATATTTTGTATATTTGCTACCAATTAATCTTCTGTCTTTGCTAAAAACTTTGTTGCACACTTTGTAACCTATCCTCTTTTTTCATCCCTCTTCCCTTCTCTACCTTCTTTCTCACACCTCATCTCTTTTTTCTATTACTATCTTTCCATTTTCGTTTATTATCCCCCTTAACAAATAAACTTTGTATAGTATATGGAACAGAAAATAATGGTTTTTAATGTAATTTTATTTGTTAAAAATTTCCAAATTAGATTTTATTTTTTAATTTATTTTAAAAAAAATTTCAACATTCACTTTTATATGGTTTTGAGTTCTAAATTTCCCCCCTTATTATGCTCCCCCCTTTCCAAAACAGTATGCAATCTGATATAGGCCATAAATACATGATGATATTAAACATATTTCCATATTAGTCTTGTTTTAAAAGAAAAATCAGAACAAAAGTTATGAGAAAGAAAAACAAACAAACAAAAAACAACAAAAGAGAAAAAATAGTATGCTTTGATCTGCATTTATACTCCATAGTTCTTTCTCTGGATGTGGATAGTGTTTTCCATCATGAGTCTTTTGGAATTGTCTTAGATCAGTGTCTTAGATGTCTTAGATCAACTCATAAAGACTAAGTCTAATAAAGTTGGTCATTGCTAAATGTTGCTGTTACTGTGTACAGTATTTTCTTGGTTCTACTCATTTCACTTAGCATCATTTCATGCAAATCTTTCCAAGTTTTTCTGAAGTCTGCCTGATCACAATTTCTTATGGAACAATAGTATTTCATTACATTCATGTAGTACAACTTGTTCAGCCATTCTTCAATTGATGGGCATCCCCTCAATTTCCAATTCTTGGCCCACTCATTCTTCAGGATTAGTTTCTTCAGTTTCCAATTAATTTTTACTCTATCTTTCCATGTCTGTTTATTACGTGTAATTTTTA
This sequence comes from Pseudochirops cupreus, assembly GCA_028627135.1. Lineage (NCBI taxonomy): Eukaryota > Metazoa > Chordata > Mammalia > Diprotodontia > Pseudocheiridae > Pseudochirops > Pseudochirops cupreus. Next base: position 277,620,960 of record CM053582.1, on the reverse strand, counting down.
TTGCATCATTATCTGACAAGGATGCATTTAATAGTTCTGCCCTTCTGCATTGAATTGGGAGATTTTTATGCTCTATTACATTGTCAGTTTTTGTGTGGGTGCCATGTACCACTGAAAAAAACAGCTATATTGTGTTCTATCTCCATTCTGTTTTCTCCAGAGGTCTACCCCATCTAACTTTTCTAAAATTCTAATCACCTCTTAGACTTACTTCTTGTTTATGTTATGGTTAGATTTATTGAGTTCTGAAAGGGGAAGGTTGAGGTTCCCCACTAATATAGTTTTCCCATTTCTATCTGTTGCTCACTTAACTTTTCCTCTAAGACTTTGGGTGCTATACCACTTGGTGCATATGTGTTTGTATGGATATTAATTTATTATCTATAGTACCTTTTAGCACAATATAGTTTCCTCCTTTATCTCTTTTAATTGATCTATATTTTCTTTTACTTTGAGAGCAGGATTATTACCTCTCCTTTTTTTTTTTTGCTTCAGCTGACACATAATATATTCTTCTCTAACCTTTTACCTTTCCTCTTTGTGTATCTCTTTGCTTCAAATATGTTTCTGGTAAACAGCATATTGTAGGATTCTATTTTTTAACCCATTCTGCTTCTGTTTTATGGGAGAGTTCATCTCATTAACATTGACAGTTATGAATACTATGTGCCTTTCTCTCCATCCTATTTTCTTCCCTGTTTATACTTTTATCTCTTCTTTCACCCTTTCTAAATTTGCCAGTGTCTTGCTTCTCATCACTGCCTCCCTTAATCTCCTCTCCCTTCTATTGCCCCCTCCCTTTTCTTTCCCCTTTACCGTACTACTTCTTGGTAGAGTGGAATAGATTTCTATAGTCAACTGGATGTGTATATTATTCCCTCTTTGAGACAAATCTGCTGATAGTAAGGTTCAAATAAATCTCACCTTCCCTCCATCTTTCCCTCTACTGTAATAGATCTTTACCCCTGTTCATGTGATGTAATTTACCCTATTGTGCCTCCCTCTTTCTTCTTCTCCCAGGACAATCATTTATTTTTCCCTCAATTAATTATTTTATGATTGTATCAAATTCAACTTATTCCCACGTCCTCTATCTTTGTATATCACTTCTATTTTAATTTTGATTTTTTAAAACTAAATTATTAATTTTTAGCTTTTGACAATTACTTCCATAAGTTTCCCATTTTCTCTCCCTCCTTCCCCTCTCCCTCCCTAAGATGACTTGGAATATGATATAGGCTCTACACATATATTCCTATTAAACATATTTTCACATTAGTCACATTGCACAGAATTGTAACAAATGGGGAAAGCCATGAGAGAGAAAAAGACCTTAAAAAAAAAAACAGAAAATAGTCTGGTTCATTCTGTGTCTGACTCCATAGGTCTTTCTCTGGATATTCCTGGCATTTTCTTTTGTTTGTCCTCTGAAATTATTTTAGGTTTTTGCTTTTCTGAGAAGGGCAAACTCTATCAAAATCAGTCCTCACACACTCTTGCCTTTACTGTGTGTAGTGTTCTCCTGGTTCTGCTCCCCTCACTTAGCATCAGTTCATATAAATCTTTCCAGATTTCTCTGAAGTACACCTGTTAATAATTTCTTATAGCACAATAGTATTCCATTACACCAGTGGTTCTCAACTTTCCTAATGCTGTGACCCTTTAATACTCGTATGTGGGTGTATCTGCATGTGGGCAGACCCACCTGGAGATGGATAGAGGAATGCTGTCTTGGTTCCCAAGACCATCGGAAATATTTGTTTTCCGGTGGTCTTAGGTGACCTCTGTGATCCCTGTGAAAGGGTCTTTTGACCTCGAAAGGGGTTGCCACCCACAGGTTGAGAACTACTGCATTACACTCATATGCCACAATTTGTTTAGCCATTCCCCAATTTATAGGAATCCACTCAAATTCCAGTTCTTTCTTAGTCAACACAAAAAGAACTACTATAAATATTTTTGTATATATAGCTGCTTTTCCATACATTATTTGTTAATTTATTTTCTTTTTTTTTTTTGTTAATTTTTGGTTTACATCAATTATTTCCATGAGATTTTGAGTTACAAAACTTTCCCTGTCTTTCCCCTATCCACCACCCCAAAAAAATGATCCCACTGTATGTCCCTCCCCCAATCTGCTCTCTCCTATATCCTCCCCCATCACCCCTCTGACTTTCAAGTAGGACTAGATGGATCTACTACCCCCATACCTGTATATCTTATTACCTGGTTGCAGATAGATAATGATAATAATGGTAATGATAATAATAATAATAATAATAATAATAATAATAATAATAATAATAATAATAAATATATACATACATATTTTTTAACATTTGATTTTTAAACTTTAAGATCTAGATTCTTTCTCTTCCTTCCTCATCACCCACCCCCACTGGAAGGACAAACAATTCAATACAGGTTGTATATGTGTAGTTACGCAGAACATCCCCACAATGGACATATTGTGAAAGACTGATTATATTTCCTTCCTTCCTATCCCACCCCCCCGACCTGTTCTGTTCTCTAATTTATCCCTGTCCCATTACAGAAGTGTATGTTTTAACAGCCCTCCCCCCTAACTCTCCCTCTCCTCCATCATTCCTCTTCTCATCCTCTTTCCCCCTACTCTCCTGGAGGGCAAGATACCCAATTTAGAGTGCATGCCACTCCTTTGCTAAGCCAAATTCAGTGAGAGGAAGGTTGACCCTTTCCCTTTTGCTTCCCTGTTCTTCCGCTTCATTGTAACAGTTATCCCTTGTCTCTTCTATATGAAATAATTAATAACATTCTGTCTCTCCCTGTCTCCTCTCATTCTATTACTCTCCCACCTGTCAATTTCACCTTTTGTAATATCATCCCTTCCTATTCAATTGTTCCTGTGCTCTCTGTCTATGTACACATATATACACACTCACATATGTATTCCTATGCATGTACACCCTCCTATATAGACATATGTACATGTATGTATACACATGTGTACATACATGTATGTATGTGTATATATGCATATGTAAATGCACATATATATGTATATATACATATGTATATACAAATACATATATGTATTCCTTTCACCTATCCTCATACTGAGAAAAGTTTCATAAGTTACCATTATTGTTTTTCCATGTTGGCATGTACATAGTTCAACTTTGATAAGTTCCTTTTGAATTCTTTTCCATGTTTATCTCCTCATGCATCTTGTATTTGAATGTCAAATTTGCTATTCAGTTCTGGTTTTTTCATCAAGAATGCTTGAAAATCCTCCACTTCATTGAATACCATATTTTCCCCTGGAATATTATACTCAACTTTGCTGGGTAGGTGTTTCTTGATTTTAATCCTAGTTCCCTTGATTCTAGGAGTTT
>CM053582.1:277592002-277617086 GCA_028627135.1 Pseudochirops cupreus | reverse complement strand
GGGACAGGGTAGAGAATAGAATGGGGGGGGGCAGGATAGGAAGGAGGAACATATAATCAGTCTCTTACAATGTGTCCACTGTGGAGATGTTCTGTGTAATTACACATGTATAGCCTGTATTGAAGTGCTTTTCTTTCCAGTGGAGAAGGATGACAAGGGAGGAAGGGAAAGAATCTAGAATTTAAAGTTCTATAATCAAATGTTAAAATATGTATATAAAATTATTATTATTATTATTATTATTATTATTAACCACATGCAAGTGTATATTAAGATATACAGGCCCTGGAATAGGGAGACCCATCCTGCCCCACTGAAAAGTCAGAGGTACTATGGGGGTGCATATAGGAGAGAGTAGATTGGGGGAGTGGCTATACAGAGGATTGGCTGTTTTGTTGTGGAGGGTAGGGGAAAGATGGGGAGAAAATTTGTAACTCAAAATCTCATGGAAATGAGTGATGTAAACAAGAAAATAAATTAATTACTTAAAAAAAAAAACATAGAGTGCTGGGATACCATAAGTTTTCTCCTTCACCACAAGAGCTCCCTTCTCAGTTCTGGTCTCCCCAGCCTGAGCCTCTCCTTATAAATGACCATTAGCTCCTCTCCCTGTGACAGGAGTTCACATGTTCTAGGGTTCACAAGTTGTGTGATTCACAATTTCTGCATCTTAATACTTGATTCAATTATGAACTGAAACAAGGTGTTAACTACTTCTGTGTCAATTAAATAGCTGAAACAGGGTGTTACCTACTTCTTTGCTTGACATTACAGTGGGGAACCTCAATCTTCCCTTCTCTGAACTTGATAAATCTAACCTGAAAATAAACAAGAAAGAAGTTAAGGAGTTGTATAAAAATTTTAGAGAAGGTAGATATGACTGATCTCTGGAGAAAACTGAATGGGGATAAAAAGGAATGTACCTTCTTCTCAGAAGTACATGGTGCATACACAAAAACTGACCATGTATTAGGAAACAAAAACTTCACAATTCCATGCAGAAAGGCAGGAATATTAAATGCATCCTTTTTAGATCATGATGCAATAAAAATTATACTTCATAAATGGCCATAGAAAGATGGACTAAAAACTAATTGGAAAATAAATAATTTATTCCTAAAGAATGAGTGGGTCAAACAAGAAATCATAGGAAAAAAAAAACCAGTAACTTCATTCAAGAGAATGACAATAATGAGACAACATATCAAAACTTGTGGGATGCAGTAAAAAAAAAAAAAAATTAGGCATGCAACAAAAAAGCTAGAAAAAGAACAAATAGAAAATCACCAATAAATCTAAAGAAGAAATACTAAAAACCAAAGGAGAAATTAATAAATTAATGAAATTAGAAAACTATTGAACTAATAAATAAAAACTAAAAGCTAGTTTTATGGAAAAAACAAAATTTTAAGCACATAATAAATTTTATTAAAAAAAGAAAACCAAATTACTGCTATCCAAAATAAAAAGGGCTATTTTACTGCCAATGAAGAGGAAATTAAAACAATAATTAAAATTGTTTTTCCAATTGTATGGCCATGAATTTGAAAATCTTAGTGAAATGGATTTAAGCTTTAAATAAATAAGTTGCCCAAATTAACTGAAGATGAAGTAAAATACTTGAATAACCCCATTTCAGAAAAAGAAATTGAAAAAGCCATCAATGACTCCCTAGGAAAAAATCTCCAGCATCAGATTGATTAACAAGCAAATTCTACCTAATATTAAAGAATAATCGATTCCAATATTTTATAAACTCTTTGGAAAAATTGTAGAAAGAGCCCTACAAGATTATTTTTATGACACAAATATGATGCTGATACCTGATAGGTGCCACTTGATGCCAGCACCAAGTGTGAGCAGAGAAATGATAAAAAAGAACTGGGTCAGGTGGGCAGTCCAGGATAGAACTCCATTTATTGATACAATAAGCAAGTTTTTTATAGAGCAAAGAGACAAAGAAGGTAACTATTGGTCAGTATAACTTCTATTACTGCTTTGTTCAGTCCCATGATGTCAGGCAGATGAAGTCAGGCAAACCTTGAAGACTATCAAGTCCTTGATGTTTCATGCCAGATGTATAGTATCTAAAATGTATAATCTTGTAATGAGCTAACAGCTTCTGGCTAATATCCCAGAACATGGCAGAGCCCTGGATCTCAGGCTATCAGGCTGGTTCTCTTATGCTGCCACATCATGAGGAATACCTGGAGCTGGCTGTAAAGAATGGCCACATCACTAGGAACACCCAGAACTGGCTCCTGAATTCAGGATCAGATATTTTGGCTCCCTACATCCGCCTCCCCCAGTTAGAAAATAGTTTAAGGCATGTATCTCAGTGACTAAAGCCTTGACATTAAGAGCCATCATTCATGTAATACATGGTCCAATTATACAAAAGGCTACTATGATGATTAACGTAGGATACAAGTACATATTAAGAGCTAATATATTCTGAAATGGAGAGATTTTCTTTAACGTTTCAAGAATTGTCTTAGCTACTCCTTCTGGGTCAGTCCCAGTAATCTCACTATGTTCACTATCTTCGTTAATGTGATGGAAAGCCTTCATTTTCTTAGTGATGTTGGAATCATGACAGGCTTTCATTAAGCAGGCTATAATCCTGTCCCATGTAATGTTGGTCTAGGAGGAACTATGTAAGCTGGGAGTTACACAAATATAAGTGTATCTATAATCACATTGTAGAGACAATAGTGTCTACCTCATCTCCTATATATAATACAGACTGTTATAATAAATCACTTTTTGTCTTGGTGTCCTGATTGATTTTTTCCTGTGCCTGAAGTGCTTTGCATAAGTTTTTTGCAAGTTCCTTGGCATACTGAGCCATAAGAATTGTGGATTGCAAAAACACAGCTGAAACTGTAGCAATGGTAACTAAAGTAACTAAGGATATGATCCCTAATAGTAACAGACCTATGAAACATCTTTTTCATTTTAAAGCCTCACTGATTGAACTTAAACTATGCTCTTGGACAGATTGATACCAATCATGAGATAAATTAGTGGGAAAGAGAGCAAAAGACGGTTGTTCTACTATAATTACATACTGTTGATCTCTGGTAATACATTGTGTGAGATTTTTACAAGTAACGTTCCAAAATGAATTCTGACCTTTAAAAGTTATATTCATACATTTCCCAGTACTAGCAGCACAGTCAGTGTAAATAGAAGTGATTAGAAATGCTTGGTGAATTTTTAAACATGTTACAACTATAGATTTGTTGCTTTGATTTCTAGGACAGCAAAAGCTCTCCAAAGTCCTGGAAATTCTCATCCTTCAAGTGCCTGTGTTAAGTCCTCCAGAAAAGCTCCAATAAAAACATTACTGGATGTTTCATTTTCTCCTGTATCCCCCCCCCCCCCCAATTAAACAATGTAGGACAGGAAGGACAGTTTACAGTAATATTCTCTGCCCTTTCTAAATGACATTTATCCCAAGGAGGAAAATGAGGCCATTTTCTCATGTTGTTTTGACAGGGAGGCACAGAGAGATATCAAGTGAAATTGGATGTGGTGGTACCATTAAAAGTCAATTTGTTTACTTACAATAAATCCCGGATTGATCCTTTCTAGTATTATGAACACACTTTTCTTTAGCTACAAGCTTAATATATGGTACCAGGCAATGTACATGATTACAGAAACAGACAAGTGTGCGTGTTGCTAGTGCAGAAAAATTATGCTTTTGAGAATAATTCGTTGGAAATGGGCATGCCTGTTGTCCCAGAAGTTGCATTTTGTTAGTGTATATTTCTCCTATCTTATCTGTCCAAGTAATCGGCCTGAGCCAGGGAGGCAAAGGGAAGTAAGTCCAGTCCTGGGTTCCCTCCAACCCAGGCATAGTCAGTGAAAGTGTGGCCAAAGCAGCCATAAGGGTCCCCACAGACTTGGACCAAGACTTTCTGGAACACAGTTCATTCTTGGTTCTCTGCTTCCTTCTTTTTGTTCATCATCCTCTTCTTGTTTGGCAACCCATAGTCTCAGCATCCCCACTTGTCCGCCAAGAAACTCACATGTATGGACATTTCAGCTCCTTCTGGAAAGACACAAGCAAATCATTATCCCCAAGTTAATAGTGGGTCAGGACCACTTCATTTATGAGTTAATGGATTCTTCTACATTACCTGTGTTATAACATAATCCTTTGTTACCCCCTTGGAATTGTTTTTTTTTCTTTGCAGAGGTTCTTCCATCCTTATCTAATGTCAAAAAATTTATAATATATAATGCTATATCTATATTCCTTCTTGAATATCCTTTACCCACATATTCCTCTTTTTGTTTATCTAAAAATATTTTTGTATCTCTATTTCTTCATTCAACTATGGCTTGTCCTACAGGATTGGATGGGATATCTGTAGTATGTTTAATGGAAAAAGTAGTGCAAAAGGTGACAAAAGCTCGACTAGTATAACCGGGGGGTATTATCAGTTTTTATTTTTTTTAGGAGTACCTAAGGGGGAAAAGCAATGAAACAAATGATCAATAATGTGATGTGTTGCTTCTCCTAACTGAAGTGTAGCTACAGTGTATGAGGAGAAATGTCTACTGTTACATGAATATATTGTTAGTTTTTTAAGGCAGGATAATGAGTAAAATCCATTTGCCAAAGATTATTGGGGGGTAAGCTTCTAGGATTAATGGCTTTGGAAGAGGGGATAAGTATGTGTGGAAGGTATTTTGTGCATGACAACTATTTGTTGGACTTTTTGCTGAGTAATATGAAATTGTTCAACTAACATCTTTTGCACCTTGATTAAATAGATCATGGGCTTTTTTGGCTGAGTGAAGAGATACAAGAAGAAGTGTTGGATAAGTTTGTATGGTCAACTTATCAGCTATAACATTTCTCTTGTTGAATGGGCCTGGGGAGAGATGTGTGAGACTAAGCATGAGAAATATAAAAAGGATATTTTCAAAAAAAAAAAATAAAAACGATATTTTCTATTTCTTACCACCTGTTACAACTGAAAAAATAATTTATATAGCTCTTGATTATTGGAATAGCTGATATTTGCTGTCTTAATGTTGTTTACAATAGAGTAAAAAGTTTTTGCTATCAATAAAAATGTTAAGGGGCTGAGGTTGTTCTTTTAAAAGACATGTAACAATGAACAATTAATTCTTTTGGGTAGATGAAAAAGGGGTGGAAATAACTATTTTAGTCTTAGGGGGAACAAAATACATAGCCACCTATTTGTCAGTAGCATCAGTAAAAGAGGAAAAGGGGATGTTACTCGGGGAATAACCCATCGTTAATTGGAAATGAATTGTAAAATAAGATATTTATTTGTATTATCTAAAGGTCCCTGATACATGGTTAACAAAATTTTCCAAAAGGGATCTTCTTTGATTAATATTTCTATTTGGGCTTTAGCATAAGGTTGATGAATATGGACAGGGGGAGAGCCTAAGATGATGATAACATCTTTATTGCTTTATACATTAACACAGCTACTAGTTGAGGATAGGTGACTATAGTCTTTTGGTGTTGATATGAAAGATAAACCCATTCTAAGATATTTTGTTGTTGATGTATGGCCCAAAAAGGAGTTATGAGGGTGCCTAATATAGTCATTTCTACAAGGATAGTACTGTCTATTCAAGAAATTTGGCACAGCTGAATGGAATCTTCGATAATTTAAAGTTGTTTCTCTACCTCTTTAGTTAGGGTTCCAGGCGAATGGATGGTTGGGGCTCCTCTTAAAGTTGATGTGTTCCAACCTTAATATATGGACATATCCAATTTATATCTCCTTATAATTTTTGAAAGTCACTTAGAGTTTTTAAGTTATCCCTTCTAATTTGTATTTTCTGAGGCTCAATAATGTTATCTCTCATTTTATGTCCTAAATAATTGTATGGAGGTCCTAACTGAATTTTATCAGGGGCTATGACTAACCCATATTGAGATAGACTAACCTCGGTGGCTTGGAGTATTTGTGTAAAATTAATTTTGACGAGTGTGCACACAAAATGTCATCCATGTAACGGATGAAATATGCATGGGGATATTGATCTCTTATAGGTTGTAATGCCTGAGCAACAAATTTTTGGCACGTGGTAGGACTATTTGTCATCCCTTGTGGGAGCACCTTCCATTGGTATCACTCATGGGGAAACTCTTAAATTAATTGATGGAAGGGAAAAAGCAAAATAAGGACAATCATCTTCATGTAAATGAATGATATAAAAACAATTGTTTAAATAGATTATCCACAAAAGCCATTCTTTTGGAATCATAGAGGGATCAGGGAGGCCTGGTTGAAGGGCTCACATAGTTTCCTTTCTTTCATTTATTGCTCAGAGGTCAATGAGCATTCTTCATTTCCCTGATTTTTTCTTTATGGCAAAAATAGGGGAATTCCAAAGACTGTTGGAGGGTTCTATATGTCCTAAGGAAAGTTGTTGTAGTGTAATTTCTCTAAATGCTTGTAGTTTTTCTGTTGTTAAGGGCCACAGTTCCATCCATATGGGGTTACCCTCCTTCCACATAATTTTATCTGCTCTTTCTCATAGGTGCCTATCCTAAAAAAATGTGACTTTTTCTGAATCATTACATCCATGCCTTGAAGTATGACCCCTCCCCATAAATTAAGTGGTAATATATCTAAGATGTAAGGTTGAAAAATCCCAGATTTACCATCCTTCTCCCATTTTAGCCACTTGGCACTCTGCTGAGAAACTGCTATTGTTCCAATACCAGTAAGAGGGCTGGCTCCCTGTTGAATAGGTCAATTTGTAGGCCAATGTTACCTTGCAATTACTGATCTGTCTGCTCCAGTATCAATTAGCCTATTAAATTATTTTCCTTCAATTCTTATTTTCATTTGTGGTTGAGATTCAGAAATGATTTGTTCCCCCAAATCTCCTGGTGTACTTTTTTCCTGAACTACCAAACACTTGGCTCCCTTGGGCCCTTTTTACACATAGTACCATTGTTTTGTAGGGAAGTATATGCAATTGTGCCACCCAAGATCCTTTCAAAATATCTTGAACAGTGGGGGTGACATAAGCCAGAACAATAATTTCTCCTAAAAAATCACTATCACTCCAGGCACGATGACTAAGCCTCAAAGAGAGAGACCACTGTCTTAAAATGAAGCCTACATGTTGAGAAAGTACAGGGCCAAAAATCCCACTGGGTATGGTGCAAACACCCATACTGATCCAAATTCACACAGTGGAGGCGGCAGGTAAATCAAGCCCTGCCCTTCTGGTAGATGCATGATAAAGATGCTGGATAGTTAATTTGGAGGAAGAAGCATGTGTTCTTTTGGGAATATCTGAGATTGTGCAAAGCTCAGGGCTGCCCTGATTATCTGGTGGGGCTGGGACTGGACCCTTTTCTGCTTTCCCAACAGGGGATTTGCCTCTCTATCTGTTCTGGAGTGACATTCTGAATCTCAGTGATTCCCTTTCTTCCATCTTGGACATGGTGTGGAGAGCTAGCGTCTTTTAGAAGAAGGGTTGGAGTTTTTATTTCTCCCTTCCCAATAATCTTTCTTAAAATGTCCTTTCTTTCCACACTTAAAGCATTGTTATGCCTTCGAATTTGTTCCCCCTCTTCCCATAGCTGCTGCCAATACACTGGTGCTAAATGAAGCTGTCCCTACATTTTGACATCTCTAAATCATTTCCATAATGTTCATATTTTTTTTTCTTTCCCCTGCTAAAGCCTGTTTACAATCCTGATTACAATTTTCTTGAGCCAATTTCTCTAAGATAAGATTGCTAGCATCCATGTATCCTATACTTAGTTGGATTGCCATGGTTAGTAGACTAAGAAATTGTTTAAATGGCTTTTGGGGTTCTTGCATAATTTTAGTAAAAGAAGTTGTTTTATCATTCTTATCAGGCAACTTCATCCAAGCTATTTTGGCTGCATTCATAATCTTCTCATAAGCCTGTATTTCATATCTAAGTTGAGGGTTTAGCTGTGAGAAATTTCCTGTGCCTGTGAGCATTTCAAAAGTGATTCTTAAATTTGCTCTTTCATTTCTCTTTGCCTGTTCTGAACATAACTCAGAGAACTCTGTTTTCCACAGTAAATAATCTCCTCCCTCTAAGGCAGTTTTTGCAATGGTATACCAATCTATTGGGCAAAGAACAACTTGGGCTATAGTTTCAACCAATGTCAGAATGTAGGGGCTTGTTGGTCCATAATCTGCAGAGACATGTTTTAATTCTTTTAATATATTAAAATCTAAAGTAGCATGTTCTCTTTTAGCTTGTCCTGGGTTATTGGGGTCTGGGGTCTTGAGAACTGGTAGTGCTATAAGCATGTCAAGAGGAACATCTTCTCCACATTGTCTGGATTGCTTTATATTTTGTTGCACTGGGCTAAGAGTATCTTCAAAACCCTTTCTTTGTATTTCAAATGAGGGCAGTGGAGAAGTAAGAGGCAAATCATTTTCTGGTTCAACAAAATGCAGGGGTAGAGGGGTGGAAGGTTCAGGTTCAGGCAAAAAGGGATCATTAAACAACTAATCAGGCCCTATAGAAGCATCCTTTTTAAAAAAAAAAACTTTTTGTGCTAATGGTATATATTGTCAAGGCACTAAACAAAAATTTTAAGATATTTCATATCAAGCAGGCTTCTACCAGAAAAGAGTTAGGGGTCCTCTTCTCAATTCCTCTCACTCATTTGTTTTCCTACTATCTCCAACCTTTCTAAGTCTAAAGTTCCCTCTTGTGGAAACCACAGGGAACATTTATCTACACAATCAAGGTATTGGTCTAACTGTTGTCCTGTAATCAACAGTCCTTACTAGTGATTTTAACAGCTCAACATACTGTTCCCCATCTTTAAATTGTACCTGACCCATCCTGGCCAAGATTCCTGTTTCAGACTGGTGAAACGAAATAACTCTTACCTAGTATATTTGTGTACCTTTACTTTGTGGACTTGTGTACCCTTACCTTGTGTACTTGTGCCTTGTGGAGCTCCGGTGAACATAAGAGCAGTGTCCACAGTGACCTACCTTTCAGGTCTCTATTCACCCAATGTTGGGCCCCAGTTGATGGGGGCCACTTAATGCCAGCACCAAGTGTGAGCAGAGATGTGAGAAAAATGAACAGGGCCAGGTGGGCAGTCCAGGATAGAACTCCATTTATTGATACAATAAGCAAGTTTTTTATAGAGCAAAGAGACAAAGAAGGTAACTATTGGTCAGTATAACTTCTATTACTGCTTTGTTCAATCCCATGATGTCAGGCAGATGAAGTCAGGCAAACCTTGAATACTATCATGTCCTTGATGTTTCATACCAGATGTATAGTATCTAAAATGTATAATCTTATAGTGAGCTAACATCTTCTGGCTAATATCCCAGAACAGGGCAGAGCCCTGGAACTCAGGCTATCAGGCTGGTTCACTTATGCTGCCACATCATGAAGAATACCTGGAGCTAGCTGTAAAGAATGGCCACATCACTAGGAATACCCAGAGCTGGCTTGGCTCCCTACAGATACCCAAATCAGAAAAAGCCAAAATAGAGAAAGAAAATCAGACCAATTTCTCTCATAAATATACATGGAAATATTTTAAATAAAATATTAGCAAAAAGACTACAGCAATTTATCATGAGAATAAGACACTTTGAACAGTAGGATTTAATCCAAGAATGCAAAGGTGGTTCGATATTAGGAAAACTATCAGTCTAAATCATATCGACAACAAAACTAGTAGAAACCATATGATTTTTTCAACAGATGCTGAAAAAGTCTTTGACAAAATACAACACCCATTCCTATTAAAAACAATAGAAAGCACATGAATAAATGAAATCTTCCCTGGAATAATTAGTAGCATATATCTAAAACTATCAGCAAGTAATAAATGTAATGGGGATATGCTAGAAGTATTTGCAACAAGTTTGAGGGTGAAACAAGAATGTCTACTATCATGCCTCTTATTCAATTTAGTATTTGAAATGTTAGCTATGCAGCAATAAGAGAAGAAAATGAAATCAAAGGAATTGGATTAGGCAAAGAAGAGACTAAGCAATCACTCTTTGCAGATGATATGATGATATACTTAGAAAATCCCATAGAATCAAGTAAAAAAAAAAACTACTTGAGATAATAAATAATTTATCAAAGTTGCAGGATATAAAATAAGCTCACATAAATCCTTGGCCTTTCTATATATTTCTAATGAAGCCCATCAGCAAGAAAAAGGAAGAGAAATTCCATTTAAAGGTACTGTAGACATTAAAAAATATTTGGCAATTGACCTGACTAAACAAACCCAAGAACTATATAAGCACAATTACAAAACACTTTTCCCCCAAATAAAGTCAGATTTAAATAACTGGGGAAACATCAGTTGCTTTTGGGTAGGGTGAGCTAATATAATAAAAATGGCAATTTTATCTAAATTAAATTACATATTTAGTGCCATACCAATCACACTACTAAAAAAAAAATTATAGAGCAAGAAAAAATAGTAACAAAATTCATCTGGAAGAAGAAAAGGTTCAGAATGACAAAGGGACTAATGAAAAGAAATTCTAGGGAAGGTGGCCCATCCTTACCAGATTTAAACTGTATTATAAAAGAACAGATATCAAAACTGCTTGGTACTGGCTGAGGAATAGAGTAGTGGATCAGTGGTATAGATTAGGTATACCAGATAAGCAGTGAATGACTAGAGTAATCTATTGTTTGATAATTGCAAAGACTTCAGTTTCTGGGATAAGAAGGCACTATTTGAGGAAAACTCCTGAGGAAACTGTAAAACAGTATGGCAGAAATTAGGCATACACCAATACTTTATATCATATACCAAAATAAGGTCTAAATGGGTGCACGATCTAGATATAAAGGTTGGCACTGTAAGCAATCTCAGAGAGGAAGGAATAGTTTGCCTGTCAGATTTACAGAGAAGGGAAGAATTTATGACCAAATGAGATAGGGATCATTATGAAATCCAAAATGGATAATGTTGATTTCATTAAACTGAAAAGTTTTTCTACAAATCAAGTCAAAGTAACCACGATTAGGAGGGAAGCAGTAAATTAGGAATGGATTTTTACAACCAGGGTCTCAGATAAAGGCCTCATTTCTAAAATATGCAGAGAACTGAGCCAAATTTATAAGAAAAGAAGTCATTCCCCAATTGATAAATGGACAATGGACATGAATCAGTTGTTTTTAGTGGAAGAAATGAAAGATATCTATGAGCATATGAAAAAATGCTCTAACCCACTATTGAATAGAGAAATGCAAATCAAAACAACATGTCACCTGTCAGATTGGCTAACATGACAGAAAAGGAAAATGATAAATGCTGTAGAAGATGTAGGAAAATTGGAACACTAATGCATTACTGGTGGAGTTGTGAAGAGGTCCAACCATTCTGGAGAGCAATTTGGAACTATGTCCAAAGGGCTATAAAAATGTACGTACCCTTTAACCCAGCAATAGCACTTATAGGGCTATATCCCAAAGAGATCATACAAGTGGGAAAAGGATCCATACGTACAAAAATATTTATAGCAGCTTTTTTTGTGGTGGCAAAGAACTGGAATTCACAGGGATGCCCATCATTTTGGGAATGGCTAAACAAGTTTGGTATATGAATATAATGGAATACTATTGTGCTGTAAGAAATGAGGAACAGATGGACTTCATGATAACCTGGAGACATTTAAATAAAGTGATGCTGAGTGAAGGGGGCAAAACCAGGATAACATTTAGTTTATTTTTTATTTACTTCCCTCCTTAACTTATTTTTAACCTTATCCACTATGAAATTTCCTTAATGTGTTCATGCTTTCCCAAAAATTCTCGCAGTCAATTCCACACAGGAGATCTTATTATCTTTCACCTGAGCCAGAAGGACTGGTTTCTCTAAGCAGCAAATCTTTGCAGGTATATACATTTGAAAAGTTTCCATCTCTATTTATACAATATCTCATTTTCCTCAATGAGAGCATTCATCATTAATAGCCCTTCCTATAAATTAATCTTGATTCTCCCTACCCCTTTTTTTCTTACTTTTCAATGTGTTCATTTGCCTCCACTACCACCCTCTTGTAGACTCTCTTCTTTCTGAGAGGCTACAGGAAGTATTATCCCTTTATTTTTCACATCATACTTTCCTCTCTTCTTTCTCTCCTCTTCTCAATTATGCGCCATTCTACTCAGCAATTTAGTCTTACTACACCACTGATATACTTGTGTCAGAACAGTTTTATTGCATCAATTTAGTCATATAGAACAATAACACATTTTTATCAACAGTCTTTTATTATACTAATACAATTGTTTGATACACTTTTAGTCTATGATGAAGGAGAGATAGTTATTCTGTATTTCATGCTCTTTTATAAATTAGCAGTGATCAAAACCATTTGAGATTCTTTTTAAGGAAAGAGAGAGAGAGTGAGAGAGAGAGAGAGAGAGAGAGAGAGATTGACAGAGAGAGAGACAGAGAGACAGAGACAGAGACAGAGAGAGAGAGAGAGAACAGAAATGTAATAGACTATATAAAGGAGAATCAGAAATATTTGACACAGCAACCCAGGTTTTAATTAATATAAAACATAATTTACTTAGGAAAGAACTTTCTGTTTAATAAAAACTACTAGGGGTTAAAAACAACATAAAGGGGTAAGGCAGAAATTGAGCTTAAACTAACATTGCACATAATATTCCATAATAAATTCTAGATGCATATATGACCTCATTATCAAACGTTATAGTATATGAACATAAGTAGAGACACAGATTATAATACCTCTTACAATTATGGGTAGTAGATATATTCTTAACAAAATAAGGGGAGAGGATTCTGGGAAGATGGTGGAGTAGGTCAGAAAATTCCAAGCTGTCAAGATTACCCTCCACAAAAGATTTAAAATAGCACCTTAAGGGAAACAAAGTATGGGTGGAGATAAATAAGAATAGGGGCACAACCTCAATCTCCCTGGGACAATTTCAGAAGATAGGAAGAAAAATTTCAGGATGAGTGTTGGTCCCTGTGAAGGGTAAACACCGCCATGTTAGGATGCATTTTAACAAGCCTCAAGCTCCTTAAACAACAAGTGGCAAGCCTATAGGGTTTCATGGTTTGAGAGGCAGTCTTGGCTACAAGGAACATTTACCCCTGGGATAGTGAATGGAATTCAGTATTTGAATCCTGAGAAGGTCAAGGGAACCTCTGCTGACCAGGAATGCCAGACACAGCTGTGCTTTCAAGAGTGGGGGTAGGGGATTGAAAAATAACCAGTATACCTCCAGTGAGAGCAGTCGCATAGGGACAGAAAGCCCCTGGTTGTGGGCACTTGTAGGAGGTTGGAGACTTCCATTTAGCTCTAGGCTGGAGGGGAGAAGTGAAGATCTGGGACAAGAAGCTCTTTTTTCCATGTCCCAGGGCTAGAGGTGATTACAAAAATTAAACTATTACCACAAAAAATGCACAGGCCAAGGAGAAAGATTCCAAACATAGAAAGCTATTATGGGAATAGAGATGACCAGGGTTCATCTTCAGAGGAACATATTGAAGTAAAGAAACCCTCAAAGAGTAACATCAAATGGTCACCTTCCTAAAAAAAGAATTCATAGAAGATTTTTTAAAAAACACTTTCAAAATTAAATGACAGAGAGGTAAAACTAAAAAGAGAACAATCCAAAAAAAATATGTATGAATGGAAAATGAACCAATTAGAAAAAGAGACCGAGAATCTTAACGAAGAAAATAACACCTTGAACATTAGAATTGAGCAAAGTGAAGCCAGAAACATGATAAGAGATCAAGAAATAATTAACTGAAATATGAATAATGAAAAAATGGAAGAGAAATTGAAACATCTTATAAGAAAAACAACAGATTTGAAGAAAAGTTCAAGGAGAGAAAAGATAAAAATAATCAGAGTAACTGAATGTTATGATTAAAAAAAGAATCTTGATTCAATAATACAAGAAATAATTGAAGAAAATTGTCCTGAAACATTACCACCCGGGGGGGGGAGGATAGAAATAGAAAAAAAAACTGTATTAATCACCATTTAAAAGAGATCCTATGAGGAAAACTCATAGAAATATCACAGTCTAATTTTGAAACTCTCCACTCAAGGATTAAATAGTAAAAGTATCAAGATTAAAACAATTAAAATATGATGGTACCACAATTAGAATTATGCAAGACTTAGCAGGAGAAACATTAAAGAACCACAAATCTTAGATTACAATATATCAAAGAGCAAAAGAACTGGGGCTTTGGCCGAAAATCTCATTCCCTGCAAAGTTAAGTATTATTCTAAATGAAAAAAAAAATGGGCATTTGATAAACCTTCAGACTTTCAAGACTTTGTTAAAAAAAGTTCAGAACTTAATAGAAGATTTGCCCTAGAAGAACCATGAGAAATATAAGGCATATACTAAAGACTGATTATAATAGATTCATAAGGACAGCCTGTTTACTTTTTACACATATAAGATGTAAAATGTAAAAGATTTTTATTAATAACTGGATAGCTTATAAGAAAGACTGGGGCAAAGTTGAATATGATATGAATTTAAAAAGTAAAACCACTTAGGAACAGCTAAAATGAGTTAT
The DNA here is from genome assembly GCA_028627135.1 of Pseudochirops cupreus. NCBI lineage: Eukaryota > Metazoa > Chordata > Mammalia > Diprotodontia > Pseudocheiridae > Pseudochirops > Pseudochirops cupreus. Next base: position 277,602,496 of record CM053582.1, on the reverse strand, counting down.
TATTTCAAACAAATGAGGTTCAAGAGGAATAACTGATACAAGTGAATTAGATGGGGGAGGAAGACTGGTAGTTCTGGTAACCTAATTTCATCAGGAATGGGTTTAAGAGGGACCACAATACATATATATATTTAGAAGAATATAAAGGTCTTCTAAATTCAGAAGAAATAAAATGGTAGGGGCATAGGGAGGGGGGAAAGGACAAGAGACAGATCTTTAGAGAGGAGGCTAAAGGAATAGGTAAAAGGGTGTTATAGAAGGGTGTTTAGATTTTTGGGAATGGGAGAACAGAGGAGGGATCCTTGGAGGGGGGTATGCAAGTACTAGCAGGACAAGGTAGTAGCAGAATTAAAGGGAGCAGAATACGTTTGGGAAAGTATATGTCTACATATATATTTATAAGTGTATGTATATATTTATTGCTACAGAGAAACATATCTAAACTTTATTGTGGTCTTTGGGGGGAAGAGGGAGGAAAAAGAACAAAGTAAAAAAGTGTGCAGCACAGAACAAAAGAAAACTCACAGGGAAGCAAAGAAAAGATGGTCAATTTTCAATACAATATGTTTTATTTATCACACAGTCCCTCTTGAAATGAAAATGCATCATATTTTGAATTTTCTGTTCTGCCATGTACACGACATGCTTTCCCCCCCCTTTCTGACTTTGTATTTAAAGTCCAGTATTTAAGTTTATGACATGTGTTTGTTTCTTTTCTCTATTCTGAATTTGTGTTCTGGCATTTGAGACAAAAATATTTTTTTTTAATTAAAAAAAAGAAAAGAGTAAATTACAGAGGACAAAATAGGTAATTTTTATTATATGAAATTAAATGGATTCTGCATAAGAACCATGAACCTTGTAGAAAATTGAAATTTTGGGGGTGGCTAGGTGGTGCAATGAATAGAGCACAGGCCCTGGAGTCAGGAGGACCTGAGTTCAAATCTGGCTTTATACACTTGACACACTTACTAGCTGTGTGACTTTGGGCAAGCCACTTACCCCCAATTGCCCTCCAAAAAGTGAAAGAAAGAAATTTTTGACTTGGGAAAATGTATCAAATATTTGAGTTAAGGGTTTAGTACTCAAGATCTATAGATACATTAATAATTACACATATATGTATATCTATAAAGATACAGATATGGATATATCATGGTGTCCATGAACAGGGATTCAATGCAATCCAATTAAAATAAATAAGAGGCTGTATATCTGGGGTTACCAATATGAAAAAGGCAATTTCTGCTCTCAAGAAGCTTACAATATAAGTCAGCTAATATAATATGCAAATGGAAGTTGAAAAGCTGGGGTGAGCGGTATGTACTGAGGGGTAACTGGCACAGAGAAATAATGTTCCATGAAGTGGAAATGAAGTAGAGGTACTGATGGAAAATGGAGTTGCCTACTATTTTCCAACTTTCTTTTTAAAGGAATATATTTTGGAATTTATTTTCCACCCTCCACCCCTCCAATCAGAGGGGAAAAGCAACTGAAGGAATTGAGGTGCTGAATAGTCAAAAAAATGACTACAATCAATCTATAGACGGATATGATTTCTGGTGATGAGCTTATCCTAAGGGTGGCATGATGATCTATCGAAGTGAAATGGAGAAGAGCTGCTGATGAAAACTGGAGAGTGAGGCAATTATAGCACCAATCTACTTTACTCTGGCCAGAAAACACATAGATTATTGAGATCACTTCTGAATGTCACATTTTAGAAAGGCATTTGGTATATTGAATAGCATCCAGGGAAAGCTAAATACCTTCATTAAAGTCCCTAAGATCAGGCTTTTGAAGATTGTTTGAAGGATCTGGAGGAATTTCCCCTGGAAAACTGACATCATAGTGGACCTGATAACTGTCTTCAAATATCTGAATGAAGGTCATTTCAGCGTGGGATCAGAATTTTTCCTTAGCCTCAAAGAATAGAACTATAAGGATAGTTAGATTTCAGCTTGATGCAAGGAAGGGATCTAAAAAAGTAGAGATATCCAAATATGGAATGGGCTAAACAAGATTAAAATATAATTGGGAAATATTTGAGAAAATAAATAAAAATAGAACATATCTGCATCACATTAACAGCAAGATGGCAGATTTGACATTTTGTCTGATCTGTACTTCCTTTCAGGTCTCTCCAAAACAGAAATTAGTCATGAAAGATGATGTAATTGCACTTGTTTCCATAATCTAGGTCACTCTGAATCCAAAAGAAAGGGGAAAATAAAAACACCTTAAGAACTGATTCTCACTAATCCTTAGCTCACTCCTCCCCCACTTCCCCCATTAGTGACAGTAAGGTTGAACTAGTATATCTAAGAGTACAACATAGGCTTAACTTGAACACCACCCACATACCCTGGTCTCGCTTCAATCTTTCCAGTAATCTGGATACTGTAGTATAATAGGTTACTTCTACATCAAAAGAAAGTCTCAAAGTGCTTTTTTTTGTTTGCTTCTCTGGCAACTTAAAATGCTATATCTTATCATTTTATTTTTTTAATTGTTCACAAGTTGTTCATTAAAATGTGAGTTTCTTGAGGGCAAAGGCTTTCACCCATCTTTATATTCCTAGCATATAGCACAGTTTGGGCTACCTAAGAATAAATGATTTTTGGATAGATTCATTTAAATAAACTAGTGACAATAGAAAAGAAAATGATTAGGTATGGTATTTTAATATGCAAGAGAAAAAAACAAATGTAAAACAACTACATGGGTCTATGTTACTGGTCCTAAAGCATGATACTCCTTATAAGAGCTCTATTCCTTTGCATTGGAAATGTCCTATGTCTTGAATTTTTTTCTTCCTCACTTCTGTCCCTTAGTTTCTTTGACTTTCTTCATTTCAGGTCAATACTGATCTTTTGCAAGATCCTTTTCCTACCCTCTCCTAGCTATTGCTACCTGTAGTGCCAATGCAATATTTACAGGACTCACAGTCACAATAAAGACCGTGACTATGAGTATCACATGACATTCTATTGTAAAATAAACCAAACTCTCTAGATAGCAGACAGAACTAAAGCATTTGTTTAGACGTCAGAAAACCGAATCGCAAAACCAGTAAGCCAATTCCATCATAGTATCAAAGATATTCAGAAGCCATAATAATGCTGAGAGCTACAACGAACCTTCCCACAAACCAGTACAAGATCAAGATCAAGATCAAGATTTACTCACAAACCTCTCTGTCTCCTTACCTGGCTCCTCTCTCTCGCATTGTCTGGCTAGCTCTGACCAGATTTCTCTGTGCTCTGCTTCCCTTCAGCAAACTTCTCCCACCACTGGCTTCATGTGACTACATTCAGCCTATTAGAGGGCTGAGTATATCTTTACATTAGGGAAGCTTCCTTTGGGCTCTGCTCCACTCTTCAGAAAATTCTCTCCATCACAGGCTCGATGTGACTACACTCAGCCTATTAAGGGGAAGAGTTTACTTTCAAAGCACGGGAGATCTTCAAACTCCCCCTAGGTCTATTAAGGGGCAGGGAAGTTCTTCAAATTCCCATTCCCATTACAGTACCTTACCTCTGTCTACTCTAAAACAGTGGGGGACATCAACTGTAACCTCTCAGTACTTGAAAAATCCAACCAAAAATAAACAAGAGTCTAAAAAGGTAGATAGAATATTTGAAAATTTAGATATGACAGACCTTAGGAGATAACTGAATGGGAATGTAAAGGAATATATCTTTATTTCATCAGGACATGGTACCTACACAAAAATTGACCATGTATTAGGGCATAAAAACCTCAAAATCAAACGTAGAAAAGCAGAAATTTTAAATGTATCCTTCCCAGATCGTAATGCAAAAAAAAAAAATGCATTGAACAAAGAGCAGTGGAAAGAAAAATTAAAAAATTAATTGGAATATAAATAATCTAATCCTAAAGAATAAGTGGATCAAACAACAAATCATAGAAACAATCAATAATTTCATTTAAAAGAACAACAATGAGACAACATTTCAAAATTTGTGGAATACATCCAAAGCAGTACTAAAGGTAAAATTTATTTCTTTACATTTTTACATCAACAAAATAGAAAGAGAACATATCAGTGAATTGGACATGGAACAAAAAAAAAAACAAACAAACAAACATAAAAAGAACAATTAAAAAGCCCCAATTGAGCACCAAATTGGAAATCCTGAAAGTCAAAGGGTAGATCAACAAGACTGAAAGTTTAAAAAAATTGAGATAATAAATAAATCTAGGAATTGATTTTTAGAAGAACCCATAAGATAAATAAGCCATTGGTAAACTTATGTTTTTTTAATGAAAAAAGATAACCAAATTACCAGTATCAAAAAATTAAAAGGGTGAAATCACCACCAATGAAGAAGAAATTGAAGCAATCATTAGGAAATATTTTGCCCAATTATATATCAATAAATCTGACAAGCTGAGTGAAATTAATGAATACTTATGAAACTATAAATTACCCAGAATAATAGAATGACTAAATAGATCAGAAAATAGAATGCCTAAATTAACCTTAGAAAAATAAATTGAGCAATCCATTAATGAACTCCTTCAGGAAAAAAACAACAACAAAACAGGACACGATGAGTTAACAAGTGAATTCTAATAAATAGTTAAAGAACAGCTAATTCCAATCATATATGATGTATTTGGAAAAGTAGACAAAGAAGGAGTTCTACAAATTCCTTATATGAGAGAAAACCAGTGCTGATAACTAATTCTGGAAGAACTAAAACAGAGAAACAAATCAGAGACCAATTTCCCTAGTGGATATTGATGAAGAAATTTTGAACAAAATGCTACAGTAATATATCAAAAGATTATATGCTATAACTGGGTGAGATTTATAGCAGGAATGAAGGGTTGGTTTAATATTAGGAAAACTATAAACATAATTGACCATATCAGTGACAAAACCAACAGAAATCATATGATTATCTCAATAGAACTGAAAAAGTTTTTGACAAATACAGAACTGGTTCTTATTAAAAACAATCAAAAGGCTAGGAAGAAAGGAAGTATAACTTAAAATGATAGGCAATATTTATCTAAAATTATTAGCAAGCATTACCTGTAATGGGGATATGCTAAAAGCCTACCAGAGAAATCAAGGGTGAAGCAAGTATGCCCATTATCACCCCCATTATTCAATATAGTACTAGAAATGTTAGCAGTAGCAATTAGAGAAGAAAAAAAAATAATGGAAGGAATTAGAATGGATAATGAGGAAACAAAACCATCACTCTTTGCAAATGATATGATAGTATACTTAGAGAACCCTAGAGAATCAAGTAAAAAAAAAATCTATTTGAAATAGTTAACAACTTTAGCAAAGTTGAAGGACATATATGATAAACTCACATAAATCATCATCTTTTCTTTATACGACCAACAAAGCCCAGCAACAAGAGATAGAAAGAGAAATTCCATTTACAGTAACTGCAACCAATATAAAATACTTGAGAGTCTACCTGCCAAGACACACCCAGGAACTCAATGACACAATTACAAAACACTTCTCATACAAAATAGTCAGATCTAAACAATCAGGAAAACAAATCAATTGTTCAGGGGTAGGCCAAGCCAATATAATAAAAATGACAATTCTGCCTAAACTAATTTCCTTATTCAATGCCATACCAATCAAACTACCGAAATTTATTTCATAGAGCCGCAAAAATTAACAAAATTCATCTGGAAGAACAAAAGGTCAAGAATATCAAAAGAATCAAAAAAACAAAACAAAACAAAGGAAGGTGGCCTGGCAATACCAGATTTGAAATTATAATATAAAGCAGTAATCATGAAAAACAACTTGGTTCTGGCTAAGAAATATATCAATGGAATAGATCAGATCCACAAGATACAGTAGTCAATGACCACTGTAACCTAGTCTTTGATAAACCTAAAGACTCCAGGCTTTATGATAAGAATTCACTATTACATACATACACACAGACACACAGACGCCCATACACTCCCTATCTTTTGGGAAACCTGGAAAACAATAGTGTTGCTTGCACTCACAGCAGTGAGAGTGGAACTAAAGAGTTCTTGGGCCAGATCAAGAACATTCATACATTTATTGCATGCATGCTAATCAAATCTCAAATAAGCATCTAAGGCTCCAAGTTTTTATACTATAGCTAAAGCAATTACATCATACTTTTTCATGGGAAACTTCACATAGTTTGCTATATGAGGAGCCTAACTTGTAACCTTCAGGAGCCCATTCACATAGGATACCCTTGCTTTCTTGTCTCATGTGTTACTTCTCAAGTGGCCAGAATGTTTCAAGCCTCCTTTGCATGGGAAGAAGTAACAGGAAGGGGGGAGGGGCAGTGAGTAAACATCCTGAGATAATGGGCCCAGGTGGGTGGAAACAGGATCAAGGGGGTCCTTGGTCTGGACTCACACCCTTGGCAGACCCCTCAGAGCCCACCCTCAACACAATAGGAAACAACCTAGGCATAGGCTAACATGTTACACTGTATACCAAGATAAGGTCAAAATGGGTACACGATTTAGATATAAAGTGTGACATCATAAGCAAATTAGAAGAGCAAGGAGGATTCTACCTGTCAGATCTATAGGGAAAGGAAGAATTCATAACCAAACAAGAAGGAGAGAACATTACAAACTGTAAAATACATAATTTTGATTATATTAAAATGAAAAAAAGCTTTTGTACAAACAAAACAAATGCAACCAAGATTAGAAGGAAAGCAGAAAGCTGGAAAACAATATATAGCAAGTGTCTCTGATAAATGTCTCATTTCTCACACCATTCTGGAGAGCAATGTGGGAACTATGCACAAAGGGCAACCAAACTCTACATACCCTTTGATTCAACAATACCACTACTAGCTAACCCTAACCCTGTCTATTGCCCAAAGAGATCATAAAAAAAGGGAAAAGGACCTACATCTAAAAATATTGGAAATTAATGGGATGCCCATCAATTGGGAGATGATTAGCAAGGTATGGTATATGAACGTAATGGAATATTATTGTGCAATAAGAAATGTGCAGGTAGATTTCTGAAAAACCTGAAAAGACTTGTACAAACTGAGTCAAAGTAAAATGAGCAGAATCAAGAAAATGCTGTACACAATATCAGCAACATTATGTGATAACCAATTTTGAATGACTTAGCTCTTCTTAGCAACACAATGATTCAAGACAAGCACAGTGGACTCAAGAAGCAAAGTGCCATCCACACTTTGGAAATGGTCTCTAAATATAAATGGAAGCATATATTTTTCACTTATTTTATTCTTTTTAGTTTTTTTTTTCCTTTTGATCTGTATCTTCTTTCACAACAGTGACTAATATTATAGCACATGTATAACCTATATCAAATTGCCTAACATTTTCAGAAGAGGGTAGTAGAGAATAGAGGGAGACAAATTTGGAACTCAAAATCTTCTAAAAAATGAATATTAAAAGTTGTCTTGACGTGTAATTAAAAAAAAAAACGAACAACAACAATCAAAATAAAAAGCATAAGAGCAAGAACCCAGCCCTGCTTCATTTCATTGGCAACTGGGAAAGCATGAGAGCATTATCTACTGTCCAGAACCCACGCATGAATGCCATCCCCAAACTGATGTACAACACTTATGAACTTTTCTGCATAACCATTTTTCCACATGATTTTCCGCCTGCCCTCATAATTGGCATCAAAGTCTTTGGTTAGATTGATGAACACTGTGTACAGATGTTGGTTTTACTCCAGGCATTTCTCCAGGGGTTGTCTAGAAGTAAACACCACATCAACAATTAGTTAGCTCTTTCTGAAACCACTTGGGCTCTCCAGTAGAAGATTAACTTCCAGGTCAAGAATCAGGCTATTAAAGAGGACTTTAGGTCTTGGCCTCTCCCCCCTCCTTGCATACTCTTCTGGCCACCTACACCTTATCCAGCTCCTAGAGGCTTAGTGCAGGTCTGCTGTGGCTGTGGCCTCCTGCATCCCTAGTGCCACTGACCTCCACCCATTTTTGTCAAACATCCCCCCCCGCAGAGGAGGGAGCACGAGGTCAGGATGCCCCCTGCCATTGTGCAGCCACGTGACTATGGCAGAGCCAGCGGGGACTTTGGCTGGCAGGGGTGGGAGGGATCTAGAGAAACTCTAGAGAGCCAGTGTGGGAGGGGCACTGGGAGAAACCCTGGCCACACAGGGTTTGGGGGCCACAGGAAGAGACCTCAGGGGGCTGCTGCTCAAAGGAGACCTTAGACAGGCAGAGCTCCTTAACAGGTCCAAAGTGGAGAGAATGCTTGGTGCCAAAGAGGAAAAGCTCAGGGTCCAAGTTCACAGATAGAGACCTGGAACCCAGGTCCTGAGACTCCTCAGTGTGATGGTGACCCAGGCTTCAGCCAGCATTCCTTTTGGACAAGTTATTTTTCATCTCCAGTCCTCAGTTTCTTCATGTCTAAAATGGGACTTTGAATTCAACCATATCTAAAACAAAACAATATTATCAGAAGGGGCAGACCATGCCAATATGCATCTGATGGAATATCTCCTCTGTGACCTCCAACTTTTGCCTGAAGATCTCCCTACCTTCCAAAGCAGCCCCTTCCAGCCTTGGAATAATTGCAATTATTAGGAGTTTCTCTGCATATCAAGCCAATATCTGCTTCTTTGGAACTCCTGCAAATGGATGAATAAACACTGAGCCACCTGGGCAATGTACTGCCCTCAGAGGGTGCAAAGACAAATAGGAAGGTCTCCACCTTCCAAGAGGTTATGTTCTGTTGGCGAACCCAACATCTGATCTTAATGGTATATAAAGACAGGGATGAGTACTGTCAAATGTATGGAAATGGATACTGATTTAGAAAACTGCAAAGGAACATTATGTTTTATTTTATTAACAATTTCCCAATAATATTTTAATCTTGAAGTTTCCTCAGTAGTTCTGCTGTGGGGAACTCCCAGGTGAGGAAACTCCCTCTACTGATCCAGGTGATACCTCCTCTGAAACCTACGATCATTGAGTAGTTCAGTGAATTTCTTACAATTAAGCAACTAGTGTATATCAGAGAGGAGACTTGAATCTAGTTCTTCCTGGCTTCAAGGCCAAGTTTTCACCTAATACGGTAGGATGTCTTTCCACATACTAGTTTATATATGGTGGTTTTTTACAGAGGAAGGCACTACTAGCAGCTGGGGAAGGGTGGATCAGGAAAAGCATCATGCTGAGCACAACCTTTGAACTGGAAATTGAAGGCTATTTAGGGATTCTAAAATTTTAAGTGAGGAGGGAGTGCATTCCAGGCATGGGCTTTAGCCCATGCAAAAGCATAGAGAGAGGAAATAAAAGTAGTGTGAGGAAAAGTCAAGAAACCTAGTTTGGTCAGATTGTAGAATGCATCTGGGCCCAAGAAGAAAACACTGTGCTGGCTCTTGGGGGTCACTGTTTCTATTTCTTGATGTTATTAACCATCTTTTAAAATAATACAGCCAAGGTTATCTCTAAGGACCTTTTCAGGCCTGACATTCTATGAAATAACTCATGCTTTTATAGCCAAGGCACTCTGCATACATTATCTCACCTAATTTTCACAGCAACTCAAAGGTAGGCACTCTTATTCACATTTTGCAACTGAGGAAACTGAGGCACAAAGAGGAGAAAGTGACTTGTCCAAAGTCACACAGCTACTAAGTGTCAGAGGTCAAATTTGAACTCAGTTCTTCTTTACTCTAAGGGATCATCTTGAATCATATTTATCTATATCTTGCCTCTGGACCCAAATGGCTTCAGAGGAAAAAGTAAGAATAGTGACTTTGTACAGCCCTGCCTCACTTAAATACAATTCATTTTCACATCATGGCAGTATTTTTCTGATATCATGGTCCTCTTGGAGAATGAAGGACAAGCAACAATTTTCACCCTAAATACAGCTTTTTTTCCACTCCACCACCTAGCTGTCTAATCCATCGATCTATTTTTTTTCAAACATTCAAACATGTGAATTAAGATAAAAATGAAAAGTAATAAGTAAAAAATGAGGTAAGGCAGTAAAAAGTTATAATTCATAATAATACATTTCATAATAAACATAACTGGTGTTTATTGTATTGACCAATTGTTGAATTACTCCACTTCAGTATTTTTAAACATACATCTGAAAAAAAAATGAACATTTGTCCTGATTCCCAATGTAGTATAAAAGCCTGAAAATTCAAGGGAAGAAACAATTTCTTCTTTTTTCTTTTTTAAATTTTATTTTAGTTTGCATGATTCATTTCCACAAGATTTGGAGTTACATATTTTCTCCCCATCTTTCCCCTACCCACCACCCCAAAACAGCCATCCCAGTGTGTCCCCCCTCCCCTAGTCCATTCTCTCCTATGTCTTCCCCCCTCACCCTTCTGAATTTTTGGTAGGGCAGGATGGATCTCCCAACCACAGTGCCTGTGTATCTCAAGTTCCAGTTGGATGTAGTTAATAATAATAATGATAATAATAATAATAATAATAATAATTGCATATA
>CM053582.1:277573506-277591502 GCA_028627135.1 Pseudochirops cupreus | reverse complement strand
GAATATTTACAAAAATATAAGTTGCCCAGACTAACTGAAGGGGAAGTAAATTACTTAAACAACCCTATCTCGGAAAAATAAATTGAACAAGCTATCAGAGAACTCCCTAGGAAAAAATCCCCAGGGCCAGATGGATTTACTAGTGAATTCTATCAAACATTTAAAGATCAATTGATCCCAATACTCTACAAATTATTTGTGAAAATTGGTGAGGAAAGAGTCCTACCAAATTCTTTTTATGATACAAATATGGTACTGATACCTAAATCAGGGAGAGACAAAACAAAGAAAGAAAATTATAGACCAATCTCCCTCATGAATATAGAAGCAAAAATTTTAAATGAAATATTAGCAAAAAGACTACAGCAACTTATCACGAGACTAGTACATTTTGATCAGGTTGGGTTTATCTCAGGAATGCCAGGATGATTCAATATTAGGAAAACCATCAATATCATTGATCATATCAACAATAAAACTAACAGAAACAATATGATTATCTCAATAGATGCAGAAAAAGCCTTTGACAAAATACATCCATTCCTATTAAAAAAATGAAAAAGTATAGGAATGAATGGAGTTTTCCTTAGAATACTAGGTAGCATCTATTTAAAGCCATCAGCAAGTATTATATGCAAAGGGATTAACTAGAAGCATTTCCTAAGAACAGGGGTGAAACAAAGATGTCCACTATCACCCCTCTTGTTGAATCTGGTACTAGAAATGTTAGCAGTGGCAATTAGAGAAGAAAAAGAAATCAAAGGAATCAAATTAGGCAAAGAAGAGACTAAGCTATCACTTTTTGCAGATGATATGATGATATACTTGGAGAATCCTAGAGAATCAAGTAAAAAACTTCTTGAGACAGTAAATAAATTTAGCAAAGTTGCAAGATATAAAATAAACCCACATAAATCCTCAGCATTCTTATATATTTCCAACAAAGCCCAACAACAAGAGATAGTAAGAGAAACCCCATTTAAAGTTCCTATAGACTTTATAAAATATTTCGGAATACATGTGCCAAAACAAAGCCAGTAGCTTTATGAATGCAACTACAAAACACTTTTCACACAAATAAAATCACATCTAACTAATTGGAAAAACATCATTTGCTCATGGCTGGGCCTAGCTAATACAATAAAAATGACAATTTTACCTAAATCAAATTACATATTTAGTGCCATAACAATCAATCTACTAACAAATTATTTTATAGAACTAGAAGAAATAGTGACAAAATTCATTTGGGAGAACAAAGAGTCCAGAATATCAAGACAATTAATGAAAAGAAATGCTAGGGAAGGTTGCCTAGCCATACCAGATTTTAATCTGTATTATAAAGCAGCAGTCAACAAAATGGCTTGGTACTGGCTAGGGAATAGAGTAGTGGATCAGTGGAATTGATTGGGTACAAAAGACTCTGTATTCAATGATGATAGTAATATACTGTTTGATAAGCCCAAAGACCCCAATTTCTGGGATAGGAACTCACTATTTAACAAAAACTGCTGGGAAAATTGGAATATAGTATGGCAGAAACTGGGCATAGACCATCATCTAATGCCATACACCAAAGTGAAGTCTAGATGGGTGCATGATCTAGGTATAAAGGCTGATACTGTAAATAATCTGGGGAAGCAAGGAATAGTTTATCTGTCAGATTCATGGAGAAGGGAAGACTTTATGACCAAAGAAGAGTTGGACAGTATTATAAAAGGCAAAATGGATAATCTTGATTACATTAAATTGAAAAGTTTCTGTACAAACAAAGCCAATGTCACCAAGATTAGGAGGGAAGTGGGAAATTGGGAAAGAATATTTACAACCAATGTCTCTGATAAAGGCCTCATTTCTAAAATATACAGGGAATTAAGTAAAATCTGTAAGAATACAAGTCATTATGAAGTCCATCTCCTTCCCATTTCTTATAGCACAACAGCATTCCATTACATTCATATACCATAACTTGTTCAACCATTCCCCAATTGATGGGCATCCCCTATATTTCCAGTTTTTTGCCACCACAAAGAGAGCTGCAATAAATATTTTTCAACATATTGGTCCTTTTCCCACTTCTATGATCTCTTTGGAATACAACCCCAAAAGTGGTATTGCTGGGTCAAAGGGTATCCCGTTATTTATAGGTCTTTGGGCATAGTTTGAGATTGCTCTCCAGAATGGTTGTATCAGTTCACAACTCCACCAACAATGCATTTGTGTTCCAGTTTTTCCACATCCTCTCCAGCATTTGTCATTTTCCTGTTTTGTCATCTTAGCCAAACTGGCAGGTTAGATGTCATACCTAAGAGTTGTTTTGTTTTGCATTTCTCTAATCACTAGTGATTTGGAACATTTTTTTCGTATGTTTATAGATATATTTAATTTCATGTTCTGGAAAGTTCCTGTTCATATCTTTTGACCATTTATCAATTGGGTAGTGGCTTGTATTCTTATAGATTTGAATCAATTCTTTATATATTTTAGAAAAGAGGCCTTTATCAGAGACCCTGGTTGTAAAAATTATTTTTCAGTTATCCACTTTCCTTTTAATCTTGGTAATATTGGCATTGTGTGTACAGAAACTTGTCAATTTGATATAATCAAAATTATCCATTTTGCATTTTGTAATGCTCTCTAACACTTGTTTCATCATGAAGTCTTACCCTCTCCATAGATCCAAAAGTTAAACTATCCATTGCTTTCCAATATTGCTTACCGTGTCAGCCTTTATACCTAGATCATGCACCCATTTCAACTTTATTTTGGTGAATGGTACTAGATATTGGTCTGTGCCTAATTTCTGCCATGCTGTGTTCCAGTTTTCCCAGCAGTTTTTGTCAAATACTGCATTCATATCCCCAAAACTGGGGTCTTTGGGTTTATCAAACAGTGAATTAATATAGTCATTGGCTGCTGAGTCTCATGTACCCAATCTATTCCATTGATCCACTACTCTATTGCACAGCCAGTAGCAAGTAATTTTGATGACTGCTGCTTTGTGGTACAGATTAAAATCTGGTTTGGGTAGGCCTCTGTCTCTAGCATTTCTTTTCATTAGTTGCATTGATATTCTGGACCTTTTATTATTCCAAATGAATTTTGCTACTATTTTTTCTAGCTCTACAAAGTAATTTTTTGGTAGCTTGATTGGTATGGCACTAGGTATGTAACTTAAATTAGGTAAAATTGTCATTTTTATTATATTAACTCTACCCAGTCATGAGCAAGTGATGTTTTTTTTTTCAATTAGTTAGATATGACTTTATTTGTGTGAAAATTGTTTTGTAATTGTGTTCATATAAATTTGTTTTGGCAGACAGATTCCCAAATATTTTATAATGTCTAGAGTAACTTTAAATGGAATTCCTCTTTCTATCTCTTGCTGTTGGATTTTGTTAGAGATATATAGAAATGCCAAGGAATTATGTGGGATCATTTTATATCCTGCAAATTTGCCAAATATTTTATTGATTTGTTTATTGATTGGTTCTCCAGGATTCTCTAGGTATATCATCATATCATGTGCAAGAGTGATAGCTTAATCTCTTCTTTGCCTAATTTGATTCCTTCAATTTCTTTTTCTTCTCTTATTGCTACTGCTAACATTTCTAGTACCAAATTGAATAATAAGGATGATAGTGGACATCCTTGTTTCACCCCTGATCTTACTGGAAATGCTTCTAGCTTATCCCCATTACATACAATACTTGCCGATGGTTTTAAATAGATGGTAATCATTTTCTTAAGGAAGACTCCATTTATTCCTATACTTTCTAGTGTTTATTATTGGAATGAGTTTTGTATTTTGTCAAAAACCTTTTTTTGCATCTGTTGAGATAATCATATGGTTTCTGCTAGTTTTGTTGTTGATGTGATCAATTATATTGATGGTTTTCCTGATATTGAACCACCCTTGCATTCCTGCAATAAATCCTACCTGATCAAAGCGTATTATTCTCATAATGATTTGCTTTAGGTTTTTTGCTAATAATTTATTTAGAATTTTTGCATCTATATTCATAAGGGAAATGGGTCTGTAATTTTTGTTTTCTGTTTTTTTCTTCCCAATTTATGTATCAGTACCATATTTGTGTCACAAAAGAATTTGGTCGGACTCCTTCTCCAATTTTCCCAAATAGTTTCTATAGGATTGGAGTGAATTGTTCTTTAAATGTCTGGTAGAATTCACTAGTAAAGCCATCTGGCCCTGGAGTTTTTGTTCCTAGGGATTTCATTGATAGCTGGTTCAATATCTCTTTCTGAGATGCTGTTATTTAAATAGTTTACCTCCTCTTCAGTTAGTATGTACAACTTGTTTTATTGAAAATATTCATTCATTTTACTAAGATTGTCAAATTAATGTGGATACAATTGGGCAAAATAATTCCTAATTATTGTTTTAATTTACTCTACATTAGAGGTAGATTAACCATTTACATTTTTGATATTCCTAATTTGGTTTTCTTTTTTCTTGTTTTTATCATATTGGCTAAAGGTCTACACATTTTATTGATTTTTTCGTAATATCAGCTCTTAGTTTTATTTATTAATTCAAGAGTTTTCTTAAATTCAGTATTATTAATCTCTCCTTTGGTTTTCATTATATTTAATTTAGTATTTAATTGGGGATTTTCAATTTGTTCTTTTTCTAACTTTTTCAGTTGCATGCCCAATGTTTTGACCTCCATTTTCTCTATTTTATTTATGTACACATTCCAGGATATAAAACTTCCCCTAACAACTGCATTAGCTGTATCCCACACCTTTTGGTATGTTGTCTCATTATTGTCATTATCTTGAATGAAGTTATTGATTGTTTCTATGATTTCTTGTTTGCCCCACTCACTCTTTAGGATTAAGATATTTAGTTTCCAGTTAGTTTTTAGTCTATCCTTCCTTGGCCCTTTATTACTTATAATTTTTATTGCATCATGATCTGAGAATGATGCATTTTATATTTCTGCCTTTCTGCACTGAATTGTGAGGTTTTTACGCCCTAGTACATGGTCAATTTTTGTATATGTGCCATGTACTCCTGAGAAGAAGGTATATTCCTTTTTATCCCCATTCAATTTTCTCCAGAGGACTACCATATCTATCTTCTCTAAGGTTCTATTTACCTCCTTAACTTCTTTCTTGTTTCTTTTGAGGTTTGATTTATCAAGCTCAGGGAGGGGGAGATTGAAGTCCCCCACTAGTATAGTTTTGCTATCTATTTCTTCATTTAACATCCTTAATTTCTCCTTTAGGAATCTGGATGCTGTACCACTTGGTGCATGTTTAGTAATGTTTAGTAACGATGTTGGTTTATGTTCAGTGGTGCCCTTTGGAAGGATATAGTTTCCTCCCTTATCTCTTTTTATTAGATTTATTTTTTGCTTTTGTTTTGTCTGAGATAAGGATTGCTACCCCTGCCTTTTTTTTTTTTACTTTAGCTGAGGCATGATATATTTTACTCCAGCCTTTAACCTTTACCCTGTGTGTATCTGCCTGTTTCAGATGTGTTTCTTGCAAATAGCATATTGTTGGATTATGGTTTTTAATCCATTCTGCTCTCCATCTCAGTTTTGTGGGAGAGTTCATCCATTCACATTCATAGTTATGATTACAGTCTGTGTCTTTCCCTCCATCCTATTTCCTCCCCTTTTTATGCTTTTGTTTTTCCCTTTTCCCTTCCCTTTCTTAAGAGTTTTCCTTTTGATGGCCACCTCCCTCAGTATTCCCTTCTTATCAGCCCCCTTCCCTTTTCATACCCTTCTCTCTTACTACTTCTTACCTCCCTTTTAACTCTCCTCCCTTTTCTTGGCCCTTCACCCCTCCTATTGTCTGTAGGATATGATAGATTTTTATGCTCAATGTAGTATCTTATTTCTTCCTCAAAACAAGATTGACCAGAATAGATGTCATGCCATGCTCCTCTCCCTCCTCTCTTTCCTTTTATTATGATGAATTTTATGTCTCTTCTAGACAGAATCCTATAGTTAACTGATTGTGTTATTTCCTCCTTGCACCAGAACTAATGAGGGAAAAGCTCATATAATGCTCATCTCCCTCTCTTCTTTCCCTGTACTATAATGTTTTTATGCCTCTTTGTGTGGCATAATTTACCCTTTTCTGCTTCTTTCTTTTCTCTTCTGCCATTGCAGTGCCTTTGCAGCCCTTATTAATGTTTTTTATCATCATTTTGTGTAATTTATTCGCACACCCTCTACTTACCTATATCCCTTTTAGATGTCACCGTAGGTATAGAATTCATGATATTAACAGGTATCAGCTTCCCATATAGAGATATAAACAGTTTGCTCTTATTGAATAAGAAGTTGTGTGTGTGTGTGTGTGTGTGTGTGTGTGTGTTTCCCCTATTTTCCTTTCTATGTCTCTCTTGTGTCTTGTAATTGGAGGTTGAAGTTTCCATTGAGCTCTGACTCTTTCTTCAGGAAGGTCTTGAATTCTATTATATCATTAAATGACCATCTCCTTGCCTGGTAGATTATGCTCAGTTTTGCTGGATAGATGATCCTTGTTAACCTGAGCTCTTTTGCCTTGCAAAAATCATATACCATTTCCTCTGATCTTTCAATGTTGAAAATGTCAGATCCTGTGTGATCCTCACTGTGGTTCTGAAATATCTGAACTGTTTCTTTCTGGCTGCTTGTTGTATTTTCTCTTTTATCTGAAAGTTCTAGAATTTGGCCACAACATTTTTGTGGACTTTTCAGTTTGGGATCTCTTTTAGGAGGTGACTGGTGGATTGTCTTGATTTCTATTTTAGGTTCTAGGATGTCACAGCAGTTTTTCTTGATGAGCTTTTGGAAGATATTATCCAGTCTTATTTTTTTCATCATGACTTTCTGGTGGGCTAATAATTCTCAGGTTATCTCTCCTGGATCTCTTTTCTAGGTCAGTTATTTTTCCATGGACATATTTTCTCTCTTTTTCTAATTTTTCAGTCTTGATGTTCTCTTTGACTAATTCTTGGTTCCTCATAGAGTCGTTAGCTTCAATTTGGTTGATTCTAATTTTTAGCAAATCATTTTCCTCAGTTAGTTTTTGAAGCTTCTTTTCCATATGTTCAGATTTTATTTTTAGTTCACGCATTTTTATTTTTAAGGAGCTGTTTACTTCATTGTAATGATTTTCTAATTTTGCAATTTTGACTTTGAAAGAAGTGTTGATTTTATTTTCTACTTCTCTAATCTGGATTTCAAAGTTTTTTTGAGCTCATGTAAGAATGATTTCTGTGCCTGAGACCAGTTCATAATCCCTGTTATGGTTTCAGCTGTGGGTGTGGAGTCAGTACTGTCTCCTTCTGAATTTGGTTCCTCCCTCTCACAGTAATAGGACTGCAGGGTCTTTGTCTTTATAGCCTGCTTTTTTTCCATTTTGAGGCAAGACCTTAGCAACATCCTTCCTCCAGGGTTCCTAAGCCTTTACTGTTTAATTTTTTTCTCTGGGGCAATAATTACTGTGTTTTTAGGGTCAGAGTGTGTGTATGTGGGGGGGATTGGAGCAGCCAGGGTTCACTCTGCCATTCTGGTCCCTAGAAATTTAGGTAGGGTTTTTTTAATTTCCCGGCTGTGGATGGGTAGGTAGTCCCAGGAGTAGCTGTTGCCCCTGCTGCAGGACCTGCCTTTTTCTCTTACCCAGCTCTGTCTGATCCCTGCCCTGTGGTGATAGGCCTGGGAATGGCCCTTGTGGTCAGTGGACCAACTTGCCACCACATTGACCAGGCCTCATCTGGGCCTTGGAGTGCCTCGTTTTCTGGGCCTCTCAATTCAATCACTCTTTAGAGAATTTTGGAACTATGCCCAAAGCCTATCAAACCATGCATACCCTTTGACTCTGCAATATCATTACTCTATTCATATCCTAAAAGACATAAAAAGCAAAATGGAAGAAATTATATATACTAAGGTATTTATAGCAATTATTTTCTCTTGGCCAAGAACTAGAATTTGAGAGGATATCCATCAATTTGGTAATGGCTAAAAAAAATTGTGCAATGTGATTGTTGTGATGGAATGCTATTATGCTGTAAGAAACAATGAGGAAAATGTTCTCAGAAATACCTGGAAAGACTTACATCAGCTGATGTGAAGTGATATGTATTGTGTACAAAGTAACAACAATATTGTAAATTGATCACCTGTGAATGACTTAGCTATTCTCAGCAATACAGTGATCCAAGACTACTCTGAAGGACTTATGCTGAAAAATTCTATCACCAGAGAAAGAACCAATGGTGTCTAAATACAGATTGAAGCATTCAATACATACAAACAGAAAGCAATTATCCTATCATTGTTAATTATAATATCTGTGCAAATTATTAGCTCAAATTAGTTAATTTAGATATGTTTTGAATAATTAATTTTCTGGGTTATCGAAGATGTGGTCACATCTGTCTGACATTGTCTTCTATTCAGAAACTTAAAAGACAATTTCTGCCATTAGTTAACTCCAAGAGAGCTAACCAACTTTTAAAGTGCTTTCATGTACAGCAAAAATGAAGTATTTGCTCTGATGTGGTTTCTTTCTCAGGTGCTCAGTTCTTCTAAATAACAATAAAGTAAGATTGGGGGGGGGGAGGAGTTTAATATGTAATGTCCAAACAAATATGAGTAGCAAGGGGAAAAAAAAGTTTGTGTCAAACAATTATATAGAGATCTAATCCTGACTCATTACATGTATTTGAGCTAAAAATGCTCGATGAGTAAAAGACTCACACAGGAGACTAAAAAGGGATTTGTTATAAGGAGAAATTACACACACTACAAAAAATGAGAGAAGCCACAGATACATCCACATTAAGTTGATGTTGCTACTTATCAGAGGTATATAGTTTATTCACCTCCTTTTTTACCCCTTATGTTCTGTTATACAAATCCAAGAATGTTTGCAAATATTGTTAGGAGGGCAAATCCTATCATTCTAGTATTTCAAGGCAAATAAATATGTAACAATTTTGAGGAAAATCCTAAGCCTGTATGACTTGTTGAGAGCCCAAATACAGTTTAGAATCAATAACAAACTCCCAAATAAATGCATAGCATGCATTTCTACACCAATATCTATATGTATCAATCCTAAATGTACAAACCTGTAAAATGAGTTAATACATTTTAAACTAAATACATAAAATGAGCTTAATTTTTGAATTCCTACATTGCAGGGTATTTGTGAGGATAAAATGACATAATATGGAAAGAACTTTGGAAACTTTAAAAGTGCTATATAAATGTGAACTCTTTTTAGTAGTGACAGGTATATTGTTGATAACATTGCTCCATTCATTTTGATAAAATAAAGGCGAAAAAAGTCTTTTATGTATCCTTGATAGCCCCATGCTGTTTTTTTCTTAGATGGGAAGATGGTGATAAACCATCCTTTTAATAATAAATTCTCCAATATTTTCAAAAATTAAAGTCAGATACACTGAACTTGAGTGTAAAAAATTCTTCCTCTCTTTTTTCTGAAAAATTCCTCAATATCACTTACATTTTCCAAAATTTTTAGCTCAATGTTAATTTTCTTTTTCTTTGTGGAAGGAGAAGGTAGGGCAACTGTAGCTAAGTGACTTGCCCAAGGTCACATGGGTCGTTTTTATGTTAAGTGTCTGAGGCCAGATTTGAACTCAGATCCTCCTGACTCCAGGGCCTATGCTCTATTCACTGAGCTACCTAGCTGCCCCTCAATAATAATTTTTACCCATCCTCTCAGCACCTCAGAATTTAGTTCATCTAGGCTTAGTGAACATGAACTCTTAAAAGACACTTGGGCACTCTTTTACCTCTTCCTCATTTATTTTGTATTTCAACTTCCTTTCAAACATTTCTGTTCTATTCTTCTCTGCTAACAAAGTTTTCAGCACATTAATAGGTTTTTGTTTCAGACCCATTCTGGCTTTTTCACCTCTTGGATAAAATTTTTTTCATAACAATTTTCCTATGTTTGTGTGTGTGTATGTATGTGTAACAAAATGAAAAAATATGCTAGAGTTGAAAGACACAGTATCCTGTCTGTCAAATAGTAAGGAGGCCAGTGTTGCTGGAGTAAAGTGTAAGAAAACTGAAAAGGTCTGTGTGAGGGAAGAAAGGGGTAGGGCATTAAGGGGAGAGATAGTACTTTGAACACCAAACTATGGATTTTGTAGGTGTGAATTTCCTTCCTTTCTGCTAACAAAGGACACCGTTTTAACAAAATGATGTCAAAATAGTTTTCATTATCCTTGAAGCTGAGGCCTTGCAAATCAACTGTCTTAATCTCACAGGTGCTAATTTACTCTAGGATAGACTTTACAGCAGTGGTTCTCAACCTGTGGGTTATGTTCAATTTGTAACAATGAAAATACATCCTGCACATCAGATATTTACATTACAATTCATAACAGTAGCAAAATTACTGTTATGAAGTAGCAACGAAAATAATTTTATGGTTGGGGGTTACCACAACATGAGGAACTGTATTAAAGGGTCGTGGCATTAGGAAGGTTGAGAACCACTGCTTTACAGCTTGAAGAGGCCTTATTAACCTAAACAAATGCCCTCAGGAAAAAAAATCGCTTAGCAGAAGTTCTACAAATACTAAGATTTGGATTCAGACCTTCTGACTCCAAGTTCAGAATTCTTTCTCTTACCTCAGGTTGTCTCCAGGGTTATTCTATCATCTCCAGAATGGCACATCAATTTCCCCTTTGCATGTTTTTTCCCCCTCTAGGCTATAATCTATTAGTAGATAAGATTATTAAAAACAATCAATCTTCATCCCTTAGCAATTTCTTGAAAATAACATCGAGCATTCTACCTCTAAGCAATTACTTCCTACTTTGTTAGAAACATGCTAGGCATTCTTATTCCCCCCCATTATTGCATCTATTTTCCATTAGTCATTAGGTAGGAAGAGTCTAATAATCTAGATCTCACAGTGATATGTGCTGATCATCATTCCTCTTATCTCAGGTGGAGAAGAAGAGGGATTCTGCCAACAGATCAGAGTTGGAGAAGTTCTCCCACCCCAATATTAGAATAATGTCTATTGACTTTAAAAAATGTATATAACAGTGCTTCATCTGAAGACATCAGCTAATCCTGAAACTGAAAATGCTGAGTAATAAAGTTTCTATTGAGGAGCAACCTCAGCTCAACAGAAAAACAGATTAGAAGCAAGTCATCAGAGAATTAACCCAATGGATAAAATTAACCAGGTGTGATAGGTAAATTCAGTAAGGTCTTAACTCAGCATAGTATAGATTTGCTTAGATTATCAGTGGAACCATTTGTGCAACACAGAAATCAGGACATTCCCAGAGCTCTGTCAGAAGCTTCCAGATATAAAGAAATATCAGAGCCTGTGATTCCAGAGTTTTTTATTTGTCTGGGTCATATATGTTTCCTTCTTATGTGCTTTACTATTCTGGGATTTTAATGTATATGTACTCCTTCACACACCATAAATTTCTTGGTTAGCATATATGATTAAGGTTTGTGGGTGGAATATAATTTAAATATTTACTGTGTTTGCTTAGAAAGGACCTCACCAGCCTTCTAGTATAACTTAGATCTGGAAAAGAGTCCTTTCTACCAAGGAGTGGTAACCTTTTTAATTCCTAGGGGATCTATGTGAACAGAAACTATTTTGGTTTTGTACAGTGATAATTGTTAGAAACTTTTTCATTACTTTGATCCAACTTCTACCCATTTATCCTTTTCTTTGTCCTCTATAACTAAAGGTTATAAGTATAATCCATCCTGCATGTGACAACCCATAAAGCTCATGGATAAAGCTCTCAAAATCTCATTAGCTTTCTTTACATTGAGATTCTCAATCATCCTAAAGAGTAGGCAGTCCTTACATTATTATCTCCATTTTATAGGTAAGGAAGCTAAGGCCCAGAAAGGTACAGCTTTTACTAATAAATGGCAGATCTGGGATTCAAACAAGTTCAGTGCTCTCTCCATTTCATCACAACTGGATTTCTAACTTAGTTTCCAATTTCATGACTTATGATTATTGAATACTATAGCTAAACATCTAGTGGTGATCCCAGAGAAAATAAGGAAGAACTAGCACGCCAGCAGTACTACAGTGAGGTCCCCAATACAGAAGGGAGTATCAAAGAGAAGATTCTCACTATCACACACTTAACTGTCAAGAAAAATAATCAGAACTGAACATTTTTAGCCTTCTGTCTCCCAGAATTTCTTATGTGTGGCATGGTGCTTTGTGGCTTGTCAAAATGAGGTAGGAAAAAATGATGTCCACTCCCTTCCTCATGATTTACAATAATAGTTATAATAGAAGGTCTCTCCAAAAGTACTTGCTAAAGTAGTAATTTCAGAAAAAGGGTTATGTCTTTATATCTTCCACTACTCTGGTATACCTATCCAATGATGTCTAGGCCCTGGTTGACAAGGATTTATTATTAGTAGATTTTATAGGAATCATGTCAATATAATGATTTCCCTTCACTAATAATACATTCCTATGAGTGAACCTAGAGAACAATCAAATGGGAGGCTTCAGGGAATATGCAAATAAATCGACACCATTTATAAGATTATAGTTTTTAAAAAGTTTCTACTGGGTGTGGTCTGACAATACTGACAAAGAAAGATATATAGAGAAATGAGCAAGTGCTCATAATAATTAAGGGACTATAAAATAACTATAACAGAATCAGTCTGACCCTTTGCCAAATTTTCACATTACCAGTTTCCCTTTTCCACATTAATAGCTGATAGTATAGGTAGGCACAGGATTTCACTCACTGGGAGGATAATGGCATGCCAAGGAAAGGTATAAAATGCTCATTACAAACTGATTTGGGGACTGGAACTTAAAAGCTGGCAAACTAATCTGAGTGGAACAGCTGAACATGTCACTAGGGATTTGGTAAGGGCTGTTTTGGGTTGTACTGTGAAATCTAAGAAATTTCAAGTTGTTACCATCCTGTGTGTGTGCTTGCAAGTGCTCTCAGGCAGAAAGCAGAGACTGGAGGCGTGTGTGTAAGTTATAGTGAGACAAATGCAGGCACAATGTAAATGTCCTAACAATTAAAGCTGTCCAGATGCATAGACTACACAAAGCAGGGAGGCATAATGACATTGGATCAGATTAAGAATCCCAACAGATCTTGACAGGCTTGAATACTAGCAAGCAGAAATTGAATAGGAACAATTATAAGATATTTCATTTAAGCTGAAAAACATGAAAGAAAACTGAATAGACAAGAATATATAAAAATATGTACTGGAAGGTAGAAATCCAATTTTGTAGAAGTCTGTATTAAAGAACAAAACTAGAAATTTTATGTAATACCAAGTTTAAAATATGTAAGTAATATCAAGTGTATGCCACCCAATCTGCTATGATCTTGTCATCTTAGGCTAAAGACATAATATTGATCATAATAAGGCCCAGAAAATGAAATGATACCACCATATTCTTTGCAGTTTAGACAACATCTAGAATAAGGGCTCTTAATTGATTTTGCCCAATTCTTCAAGTAGAAAGAATTATATTATCATTTTGTCCCTTCCACTACCTCAAACTATTAAACAATTAAAAAAATAAATGAATGAATTCATGTCTATATAGCCAAATGAATTCCTTTCTTACATAAACTATTTCAGAAAATCTCTCTTCCTCATTTTAAGTTCATCACTATATCAAGCGGTAAATAACCTATTTCATCTTCTCTTTTTGTATAAAACAGGGATTATTAATTTTGGCATGTGTCATGAACCCATTTGGCAGGTTGGTGAATCCTATGGATTCTTTTTCAAAACAATGTTTTTTAAAAGTATAAAATAAAATGGAACAAAAGGAATCTGATTATATGGAAATATAGTTATCAAAAACATTCATGAGTTTTACGAACTCTAGGCTAGGAACCTTTCATCTATTGTGTGTGTGTGTATGTGTATGTGTGTGTGTGTGTGTGTGTGTGTGTGTATGTGTTCAGTTGTAGGTGCCACACTGTGGGATAGTAAAGAAAAAGTTATTATTATAACCACTAAATGGCTAGATATTAATTGGGGAATAGGGCGTGTAGAAAAGAGTAATAACTCTTGTATGAGGGTTGCCGAGAACTTTTCAGGGCTACTTTGTACCTCTGGTGTCCACATGATTCACCAAACTCTCATCTGTGACTCTAAGAACCTATAGCAGGCCCAGTAGCCATAACCCATTAGATCACTTGAGAAAAGAGGCTAAACCAGGTTGAGGTTAACTGAGGGGTCTTAAACCCATCAGTGATTTAAAGGAGTGTTTGCCTCAGGTGTGTGAAGACTTCCTCCAGTAAAATGGAGAGATTAGAACGGTTTGTTGCAATGGCCATGAAGACAACTGAAACAAGTGCTTAGGGCTTGGTCAGACATTGAAGACACTGAGATCATCCATTGTATCCAGGGCAGTTGCCAGTTATCTTCACTTTTGCCTTGCCACTTGACCTTGTTGACTCTGGATGAGAAGATGAGGCTGAGGACTTTATGCAACTCTCCCTCCCCTAAAGCTAATTTATGTGTGAGTCAAAAAACAATATCCATGCCATTTTACCATTTTTATCTACCTCAAATTCCCATGGTGACTGGCAAGCGATGAAACATCTATTACTGGTACATTGGGGGCTGAAGTCACAAACCTGCACACAAGTGGTCCAGGAAATAAAGTTATCTTTTCAGTGGACTGAAACAGCAGTGATATTTGACAGCCCTCAGTTGTCTGAGTAGCCCTTTTCAAGGACTGCATTTTTCACTGTCTGGTTTAAGGAAGGGGCTAAAAAAAAGATGCTCAAAATTGTCTGCTTCGCCCAACTCACATGCTTGCTACAACAGATAGTGATCCCACACTGAGGCCAATACACATACACACACACACACACACACGCACACAATAAAATAAAAATAAAAAATAGAAACATTTGCAAAGATGATTCCACCCACCATGGATCCATAGAATTTGTTCATGCTTATGGACAGCACAAAATCTAGTATACCTGAAAGATAAACAGAATTGTTTGCAAGAAAACTCAGGAGTTGTTATAACCAAATAGCAGTCCTAAATGAAATACAGCTGACAAGTGAAGACCAGATTCCTGAGACTAGAACTGGATACATTTGTTTTGTTTTTTCCTTCCACACTGGCCTTAGTGAAAGGGAGTATCAGAAAGCTGGTCCAAGTTTTACAATCAAAACTAATCTAATTGACAAGCTTGTATGCCTACCAAAAAGGAATTAATGACTCATGACAATGTGATTGCCACTTGTAGGAAAGCATCATGCCATCATCACCAACAGATATGCTCCCACCATGATTAACCCTTATGACATCAAAGAAAAATATTGTGAAGACTTGGATATGCTCATCATCAATATGTCCAAAGAGGACAAGCTTATAATTTGGGGTGACTTTAATGTAAAAGTAGACACAGGCTATCAGACATGGCAAAGAGTCCTTGGGAGGAATGGAGTCAGAAACAGCAACAGCAGCAATCACTTACTACTGAACGCTTGTTTATATCATGATCGACTTAGCACCAATAATGTCTTTCATTTGCCTAAATGCAATAAAACTGTATGGATTCACTTTTAGAGTAAATACTGTCATTTAACAATCTATGTCATTGTAAAGAAAAGACACAGACAGGATATGAGATTACTTAAGGTGATGTGGGATATAGAGTGCAAATTCAACAAGGGTGGTTTCCCCAAGGCAAGACAACTACCAGAAGACTCAAAGTTAACAATTAGGCTGTTTCTCTAGACATGAACAATACATTTCTAACTTGGAGAGAAAGCTCAGCAAACACATAGTAAGGAACAAAAGAACAAAAAAGAAATGAACAAATTTCAGAGACTGTGTGTACATCATGGTCTTTCCTCATCTGGGCCAGAAAATTCATAAAGGTCGAGATTGGTTTGAAGAAAATAACGAGGAAATTTAGAAGCTGTTAAATGAAAAATGAGGACTCCAGGGGATTTTCTGACAGGATAGATCATCCATCTCTAAAAAGTTAGTGTTTAACTCCATCTAAAGTAAAGTCCAAGCCATGCTTAGAGAGAGGCAGGATTCTTAGCTGAGTAAGAAGGCAAATAAAATTCAAATTTGCTCTTGTCATAACAATCCAAAATAGTTTTATGATGCCCTGAAGGCTATTTATGGACCAAAGACTTATAGTGCATCTCAAGTACTCAGTACTGATGTAGCCACATTGATTAATGATTAAGATATGATCCTGGAGAGATGGGCTGAACACTTCCATCATCTTCTCAACAGATTGTCAGCAATCAATGCCGAAGCCATTGACTATCTCAGGTTAAAACTGATCCCTCTCTAGTCAAACTTTGAAATGAAGATGATTTGAATGTCATTAGGATTCTCATTTGTGGAAAAGCTATAGGTAATAATTCTATTACAGCTGAGATATACAAGGCTGGGGGGGTCTACTGCTCATAAAAAACTGAAGGAAAT
This sequence comes from Pseudochirops cupreus, assembly GCA_028627135.1. NCBI lineage: Eukaryota > Metazoa > Chordata > Mammalia > Diprotodontia > Pseudocheiridae > Pseudochirops > Pseudochirops cupreus. The sequence continues at coordinate 277,575,029 of CM053582.1, read as the reverse complement.
GTTTTAGTTATATGGCAAGAGGAAGTTATCCCCCAGGAGTTCAAAGTTGCTTCCATTGTCCACCTATATAAAGGAAAAATAAATAGGTTGTCCTGTGACAGTCACAGGGGTATCTCAGTCATGGCTTGCAAGATTCTTCTTGGAGTCCTCCTTTTTATGTGTGAATATACTGTTCACTATCAAACACTTAATATAAAATAAAATAATATTTATATATTTTCATGGCTATATAAGAATCTCAACTAAATATTGCCCCTCCCCCAAAAAACCTCACTTAATAACAATTTATATCTCAATGAAATACTAATTCATGAAGCTTTTAAGGGAAACTGGGAAAAGAAATCAAGAAATCTAAATCAGAACAAAACAAAATGGAAATGTTTTCTGTCTATTACAGCTAAAGGTATGAAAACCTTCCCTCATTGAGAAAAAACATTGACAGGATTCCACCAATACAGAATTTGGTTAGTATGATTCTGAACGTGCAGATGAAACTCAAAACCTAGAGTTTATCTGTTGACTTGACATTGCATAAAAATGTAGAGAAGATATGGGAACTGGCTGAAAGACAGGGGCTCTAGGAGTCATTGTTCAGGAAGCAGGTAAAGTAGATACCTCCATCACTTAGATGTCACTCCATGAATTGGTAATTGCAGATTCAGATTTGCAGAAATCTCAATAAAGGTAGCTTTGCATCACTTTGAAAGGGAAACATAAACAGATAAACACTGAAGAATAATATGAAGTTGAAGCAGGAGTGTCTGCATAAATGATTAACAACAAAGGCCCTTAAAAAATTACAGGGAGGACTCAATTATAAATTTAATTTGCATTAATACTTTCTACACTTTAATAAGTTTAGACAGTCAATAAAACAATAAATTCAAACTGATTTGTAGTGCTTGCTGATTTCTCAGGTATAAATACTCACAATTAAAATTAAACCATCAGCTCTGGAAACTATTGACCCTACAATTGGTCATACAGGTTACATAAACGGCAGAATTTTGGGGAAAAAATGAGACCTACCTTCAGAGCAATATGATATTTTTTTATTATGTAAAAAGTTTGAAATTGTTTCTTCCCGGGGGGTGGAGCCAAGATGGCTGTAGCAGCAGCAACATATCGCAGCTCTCACATAGCCACCCCAAAATACCCATACAATATGACTAAACTAATCCTAGAAGTCAAAAATGCACAGAAATATACCTTCCACTAAAGTCAGCTCAGCTACGAGGAACCATAGCAGCACTGTGAACCGAAACCAGCCTGGCCTGAAGTCCTGGCTGAGCCCTGGGGATGCCTGGATGGGAGGAGCCAATGAGCCTCTCTGATGAGTGGATTAGTAGCAGCTGCAAGCAGCGTTCAGAACTAGGTAAGTGGGAATTGCAAAATCAGGATAGAAAAGCAGTCTGGCTGAAAGGTCTCCAGGGTGGGAAAGCGAAAGGCAGAGGTTTTGCACCCGCCTCCACGTTGCAGCTTCTGCACCCGGGGCCTGCAGACAGCAGGGGGACTAAGCAATT
>CM053582.1:277552295-277573006 GCA_028627135.1 Pseudochirops cupreus | reverse complement strand
CCATAGCTCTTAGGGAGAGGCTGGGAACTCTTCCTATATACTTCCAGCTGACTGGATAGTGAGGACTCCAAGACTGAGGCCCAAGACGGCGATCCTGATCCAGGCTGCTCAACGCGAGAGCCCTGGCCTGAGTTCAATCGCTCAGTCCCCCTGCTGCCTGCAGGCCGCGGGCGGGAAGCTGCAAAGCAGAGGCGGGTGCAAAACCTCTGCCTTTCACTTTTCCGCTCTGGAGGCCTTCTGGCCAGACTGTTTATCTCCCCCTTTCACAATTCCCATTCACAGCTGCCGCTAATCCGCTCACCTGAAGCTCCTCTGCTCCTCCTGTCCAGCCGCCCCCAGGGCACAGCTGCGGCTTCAGGCCAGGTTGTTTTCGGTTCGCAGTGCTGACATGGTTCCTCATAGCCGAGCTGACTTTACTGGGAAGTATCTTTGTGTGCGTTTTGGAGTTCTAGGATTGGTTTAGAGTCCTGTTTTATTGGTTTTTTTGGGGTGGCTATGTGAGAGCTGCAATATGTTGCTGCTGCTATGCCGCCATCTTGGCTCTGCCCCCACTAATCTTCTTTTTAAGGTGTTATTTTCCTCAATATTTTTTCTGTCTCCTTCACCAAGCTGTTGAATTATTTTTCATGATTTCCTTATATCCCTCTCATTTCTCTTCCCAATTTTTCTCTACTTCTCTTACTTGATTTTCAAAATCCTTTTTGAATTTTCCATGACCTGAAAAGAGTTCAAATTTTTTTCGAGGATTGGATGTAGGAGCTTTGTCTTTGTTGACTTGTTGTCTTCTTCTGAGTATGTGTTTTGATCTTCATTATCAGCATAGTAATTTTCTATGGTCAGAATATTTTTCTGTTGTTTGTTCATTTTCCCAGTTTGTTGCTTGATTTTAAGTCTTTCTTAAAATAGGGCTTTGCTTCCAAGGTGGAGAGAACATGTTCCCAAGTTTTAGGGGTTCTGTGCAGTTATTTTCAGATATGTCTTGGGACCTATACATTTTCAGTTATTTGAAGGTGGTATGATGTAAAGAGAGGAATTTGCTACTCTCTTGCCATGTGCTCTGGTTGTTGAGTTTCCACAAGTTCCCTTTTTTTTCCCTGGAACTGTGAAGAGTGTCCCCACTGTACTGTAGTCACAAGCTTTGGTGCACTAGTGCTCTTCCTTGCCCTGGGACTGCTACCCCGGACTGTGCCCAGGATCTCAGTATGGAAAATGCAACAGAATCCTGCATCAGTTCTAGCAAAGGCAACCTGTGTAATCTCCATTTGACACCCTTGCCATCTGTTGACTGAGAGGTCCATAAGCAGCTGCTGTTGATGGCTCTGTGACTGCCAAGGTCTGCTCCTGGTTTACTGGGTTTTGGTCTGTGCTGATGCAGACTGTACTGGACTGTGTTCCACTCTCATCGAGATATAATAGACCTTTCTTCCTGATTCTATTTTGTTTTTGTCATCTGTGGGCTGAGAAGTCTGGAAATCAGCACTGTTGCCATTGATTTAGTTGCCATGAGGCCTTCTCCTGTTTTGCTGGGGCCTGGTCTACACTGGTGTGGTCTGCACTGGACTGTATTCCTTTCTTACCCCATAGACCTTTACTGATGACTTTCTAAGTTGTCTTGGGCTGGAAAATTGCTTCACTCCATCTTTTTGTGTATTCAATTGCCCTAGAATTTGTTGAAAGTCATTATTTAAAGGTTTATGGAATGTTTGTGGGGTGAGCTTTGGTGAGTCCCTGCCTTTACTCTGCCATCTTGGTTCCTTCCCAACCTCTTTATTTCTAAAACAGTAACAAGCTGTTTTGGTGAGTATAGTTTTGTAGTTAATTTGAAATCTTGTATTGCTAAGCACCGTTCCTTCTTTTTTTTTTCAATAATTACCTTGATATTTTTTACTATTCATTCTTCCAAATGAACTTCATTATTACTTTCATCTAGCTGTACAAATAATTATTTATTTATTTCATTGGTTTAATATTGACCAAACAAATGAATTTTGGTAGTATTGTCATCTTATCTTCTATCGTCTTGGCTCAACCATTAGCCTTTTAATAAGTCTTCAATTATTTATATCTATCATTGTTTGTGCAAGAGTATTTGTGATTGTGTCTGTATTTATTGTGTGTATTTTGGCAGGGAGATTCTCAATTATTTTATAGCATCTATAGTTATTTCAAATAGATCTTCTCTTTTCGTCTCCTCCTGATGGATTTTGTTCATATTATACAGACACGATCATGATTTACTTGCATTTGTTTTATATGCTGCAACTTTGCTGAAGTTGTTAATTGTTTCAATTACTTTTCATTGATTTTTCTAGGGTACTCAAAACAAGCCACCATCTCATTTAAGAAAAAATGATAATTTTTAGCTCTGTGTATTCTTTAAATTTCTTTATCTTATTTTTTCCTAAAGCCAGCAGTTTTAGCAACACATTAAATATTAATGGTTATAATAGACATCCTTGCTACACCTCTGTTCTTATTGGAAAGATGTTTAGCTTACAATCATGACAAATAATGTTGGATAATGGTTTCAGATAGCTAATATTTATTATTTTCAGGAAAGTTCTGTTTATTCCTGTGATTTCTAGTATGTATTTTTAACAGCAATGTGTTGTATCATGGCAAAAGTTCTTTGTCTGTCTGTTGGTATTGTGCTGTGATTTTTTTTTATGTTATTAACATGGTTGGTTATGTTTATTATTTTCTTACTAGTGATGCATCTCTGGAATCCTGGTATAAATGCAGCCTGGATATATTGTAAAATTTCTGTGATGTGTGCCTATAGTGTCCTTGCTTAGATTTTGCTTAAAATTTTTTACATCATTATGTGTTAGGTAAAAAAGATTAGTTTTCTTTCCCAGTTTTCAGGTTCCCTGGTTTTGATAAAAAGACCATTTTTGCCTCAAAGAAGGAATTTTGTAGGATCTCTTCTTTTCCTATTATTTATATAATTTATGTAATATTGGAATTACTTGGTCTTTAAATATTTAGTACAATTTGCTTGTAAATCAATTTGTTCCTCAGTTTTCTTCCTTCATTGGATATGCTTTCACCATTTTCTAAATCTTTGGGAGGAGATTTGGTAGGGGCACTAGATTGTAACTCCTTTCTCTTGCTATTGTGACATTTTGACTTCTACCCCTGAGAAGTACCTTTAATTTTTCTATGTCAAACAAACATAAAAAGATATCTCTCATGAGGGAAACACTTTGAGTCACTCAGGACTAGTGAATTAGTTCAAAACATATACACATACACCCCCCTAGTAGATGTCTATTAAATAAGTATTTGGTGATTGTGTTGACACATGGCTTTTCAAGTTTTGCCATGAACTACACTCAACATTTCTGGAATTTCCCTCTACTCACATGATTATGATCCTAGTTCAGGCCATCATCCTCACTCACCTAGTATATTTACTGTAGCAGCAAGCATCCTTGCATAAACTGGATAGCTGCTAGCACAAATTCTTTCATCTGCTTTTCTAAAGGAAAGCAACTCAAAAAGGAGTTAACAATTTTATTTAATCAAATGTTTATCATTTACCTAGTTCAGGGGGGAAAGTTAGCACTCTGAACTTCAGAGAATACGAACAGAAATTACAAGAAGACAAAAATACAGGCAAGGAAATAGACAAGCAGACAGGGCTTACAGATGTATGACCATTACATCCATACCTAGTTACTCACCAGAGAAAGAAGCATCAACTTCTGCGTTTTCAAAGTCAGAGGGCACAACAGCTGACCAAAGTCTCATCTGGCCAAATCACACAACTCTTCCCATGAGTGAGCCTCAAAGCAAAACCTCACTTCAGAGGTATATATAGCCTTCTTCAGGGTCAGAGAACATCACAATTCTTATGATGCACTGTCCAATCATGAAGTAACAAGGTGGGGACATTCCTTAAAAACTAGCCTCCCACCACAGGCTCCTTGTGACCACATTCAGCCTATTAGGGGGCAGAGTATATTTTCAAATCAGGGAAAGGTCCCAAATTCACTTAAGCCTATCAAGGGGCAGGGAAGATCTTTAAATTCCCATTACCATTACATTTGCCTAGATCTTTAATCAGATTCCTGACATGCAGAAATTCCTTTTTTTCTTTTCAATCTGTTCCCATAAAATTGACAAAATAACCTAGCTAAAGTAAAAGACTGAGTACATCTTTTCCACATTCAATAACCTTGAGTGACTCCTTATTGTCAAACTACTCAGTTTAGCATTGATTCCACTCTATCTTTCCAGGCTTATTTCATGTCATTTCCCTTCACATAATCTATATTCTGGTCAATCAGGTCTATTGGCTATTTCTCAGATCAGTATTCTACTTCTTTTCCCTAGGCCTTTTCATGGACTCTTCTCCATGTTTAGAATGCATTCTTTCATCACCCTTACCTCTTAGAAGGAATAATTTACTTTAAGGATCAGTTCATGAATTGTATCCACAATAAATATTTACTGATTGGTCTAGCTGTTAGTGTTCTCCTTGAACTCAAATGACCATATATTCACTAATCTCTCTCTCTGTCTCTCTCTCTCTGTCTCTCTCTGTCTCTGTCTCTGTCTCTCTCCCGCTCTCCCTCACTCCTCCTCTCTGTATATGTATATATGTGCATATATATGTACATGTAAGTATACACACATATGTGCACATATGTGTTGTGCATATATAACATACATACACACATATATAGTTGTATATATGCATGTCAATAGTTGTATATGTGTATGTATGCATACATGCACACATACACCACTCATGTATGAATATGCATCTTTCAAAGAGTGTTTCATAAATACTTTTTGGATTACATTGGACTGGGTTGCTGATTTCTAGCTCTCCCTATTCCTATATATTCTTGCAAAAATTCTTCATACGTTATATAACTATAAATTTCTTGGATGGTTCCTTTATACACCCCTTCAGTCAAAAATGAGCTCTGAAGATCTTGTCCATCAGGCTTACCCAATATATCTCCTTGATAATATCTTTTTACTTCTTTTTGTGAGCAAGTCATATCCAGTAATATATTGTAGCCTTTAACATCTATCATTATCCTTTGGATGACATGCAATTTAAATTCTTATGAGACAGTGATATTATAGTTAATAATTATAGAGAATGATGATCTCAGAAGAATCAGAAGCACTGGTGACTCAAGGGGAAAAGCAGAAATGGAAGGGTGGGTGTGTCCCTGTGTGTGTTTGTACATGTGTGTTTGTGTATGTGTTCTGTATGTTTACACAAGTATGTGTAGGATAGAACATATTACTACCCATTACTTGTACATAACCAAAAAATAAAAAATAAAAGATACCATCAAGGGTATATAAGAGACAACACAGCATGGTGGAAAGTATACTAAGCTCAGAATTGGGAAGACCTAGGTCTGAATCTTGTTTCTGACAAAAAATGACTGTATGACCCTGGACAAGCTCTTTAACCACTCAGTGCCTCCCTCTACCCCAGCCAGAAAAAAATATATATATATATATAAAAGATTAGAAATTGCAGAAACATATTATTATGAATTAGAAGACAGAATCATTTTTATCAAGGAATTACCTAAAGCAATGAATTACTATGACAGATTCAGATTAGGAGAAAAGGGGAAAATGTGTATGTGTGTGCATACACACACACATACACACATACTTATATATATTTAAATTATCATATACATAATTAAAATCTCATATATTTTGAATGTGTATGTGTATATATACATACACACATATAATGACTAGAAAAGGAGGTGGTCCAAATATGTAGTGAGAATGAGATACAGCATATATAAAATCTAGGTGATATCTATCTATCTATCTATCTATCTATCTATCTATCTATCTAATTTGATGTCAGAAGACCCAGATGAAGGTTTTCAATGTATGGGGTGGGGCATATATGATAAGGTCTAGTAAAAGGTTTGGATATAGACATAGACCATAATTACATGGTTTGATGTGTGGTCTAATTGTGATATGAGTTGGTAGAGGAAGAATCCATACTGATAAAATCACACATTCATTAAAATCTCACTTTATTTAGCCCATAGGAGAGCACAAGCTCTTCAAATACAGTGTAATATTTAACTAACTTCACTTATGATATATCTTCTAGGTTAGTTCTGCAGACTGAGCAGTGTAGCCATTATGATCCATGTGTAGAATCTTGGGCATGTCCAGTTAAGTTTTGTTACTTTACAAAAGAAATACATCAAACTCCTGACCCTAGCAGGCACCATTTCTGCTCTGTTCTATGTCTTTCTAATTCATCTAAATGTAGTTACCAATGCCTGGCTACTGAACCATTTCATTGTTTTGTTTACCGGGCCTATCAAAAGTACATATAACTTTATATTTGCATTACTAATTCACCTCATTCAAAAGGCATTGACATTTCACTGGGTTTTGAATTGCTATAATGCTCTCTGGCATTTGGGTTGATTGACTTATATAAGTTCATATATAAGTTCATACTAGCAAATACAGATAATGCCAAATCACACTATCAGAGATGTAAGCAATGTAATTCCCTGCCTCCCGAGAAAAGCACCCCCCCCCACACACACACAGAGTAGATTATATGCCTAGTAGATACATCATCTTGATCTGGTAATCTTTCAGAATTCATTTTAGTATAGACTATTGTAGTTGAGCTTTCTATACAGAATTTAAGTTAATACATCTTAAAACTACACTAAGAACATGTCTTTCCTAAAGAATGATAAAATAGATAAGATTTAGATAGTTAATCAGGGTTGCAAACCAATGTAATTATATGATTTCATTTGGACCTCACAACAACCCAGTGAGGTAGGTGCTATTATCATGCTAATTTCATCAGTGAAGAAACTGAGACTGAATGGTTTCTAAGATCTTAAGATTACTGATTATAGAAGAAAGAGATCTGCAGTCCATTTGAAGTCAACTTCCTCATTTTCAAAATGAGAAAAATGAAGCAAAGAGAATTTAAATAATTTGCCCAGGATTATACAACTAAGAAGTATCTGAGAAAGAATATATGTGAAATTCTTCCTGACTCCACATGAAAGACTCTACTCATTTAGCCACACTGCCTCCTTAAGCTAAGTACACCATTTCCTTTTTGTTAAATTAATATGCATTATACATGTATACACACTGGTATCCACAAATACATACACACACATATATTCATATGCACACAAACATACACATGCATATACACAGATATGTAGGCTGCTTAGAACAGCATATGTATATAAATATATATGCATATACACACACATACACACACACATATATGAAAGAACTGAAATAGTCTCATAGTCTCTTTTCCTGGGAGAAACAGAAGATACAAAGAAACAAATGCATGTGACTGACTTTTAATATTGTAGTTTCTCTGTTTTCATAGATGGTCTACTTCAAAATAAAGTTAAGGAGAACTAACATTGGCCTCTACATTCTGTCATTTCTCTTGCCCTTGTCACAAATCTCTGAGTGAATTTAATACAACAGGATATTCCTGATACTTTCTTATTTTGTTATCAAGAGTTATGATGATGTTTTCTGATTAAGGTCTAAAATGGAAGATCTTCACTAACTATGGCATTAATTAATTTTTGGGAAGAAAAAAAATGCTGAATTCACCTGAACTTTAATAACAATAGTGCTAGTGACAGAATCAGGATCATTTTATTTTGAAATAGAAGGTTTCTTAGGGACCATCTCATCCAATCTATACTGTTTAAACAATCTTTCTAAAGCACAAAGGCCAGTTAGGTGGGACAGTCAATAGTGTTGCACTTAGAGTCAAGAACACATGAGTTCAAATATGGCCTTATATATTTACTAGCTGTGTAATCCTGGGAAAATAAGTTGATCTCTGTTTGCCTCAGTTTCCTCATTGTAAAGTGGGGAGAGTAACAGCACCTACCTCAGAGCGTTTCTGTAAGGATCAAATGACACAATATTTGAAAAGTGCCTACCACAGTGTCTGGTCTATATTAAGCTCTATATAAATGTTACTATTATTATTATTATTATTAATATCATCATCATAACCATTGATTTTGGTCATCTAGTCCCTTTTGAAGACTTATAATAGGAAAGAGGCTACTACTTCTCTAAGCAGCTCATTCTGCTTCTGCATAGATCTAATCATAAGCTAGCACTTCCAATCCTTAAGTCATGTTTAAATCTCTTTCTCTGCAACTGCTGCCCATTGATCCTAGTTATTTCTTCTGAGACAAAGCAGAATAAATCTAGTCCTATTCCTACTTGACATCTTTTCAAATACATGTGGACTTCTATGTGTATTATGCTGAGTTCTAGGCATTACATTTCAAGAATGTCATTGATAACCTGTCAAACATTCACGGAAGTTAAAGAATCTTGATATTTTATTATGAGAGAATTAGTTAGAGAGAGTGGAAGCATATACCCTGGAGGAAAAAGACTTAGGGCAAGCATGATAGCTGTCTTCAAATATCTGAAGGTGCATGAAATGGAAGAGGCTTTCAGATTACTCTACTTGACCTCAAAAAGCAGAACAAAGACAAATTAATGGATACTTACAGAGAGGTAGATTTTGGATTTTTGTAAGGAAAAGCTTCGTAATATTAGAGTCCTCAATATGTGGAATAGGCTAGCCCAAGGATATCCTTTAACAGAGGGCTTTGTCAAAAGTTAGATGACCACTTGTCAATCAATCAATTAACATTAATTATGTGCTTACTATATATCAGTGTAATAGCAACCACACTGGCATACTCAGGGTGGCTGCTAGCAGAGGTTCTTAGATCTGATTTGCTAGGAAAGATAGCTGTTTAAGGGGTCAACAATCTTTTTAAATTACATTCAGTAGTTCATGAGAAAAGTCAGCATGCCAAACTTCAGAGAAAATACAAGCAGAGAAAATACAAGTAGAGAAATAAAGACCAATAGACAGGGCTCTGACTACCTGAATCAAAGCTATATTGCTATACACTTTACATATATCCCTGAATCAAGAATGCCTTTACATCTGATCAGTTGGGGAGCTCTTAACACATAGCAACTCAGAATCTGAACCAGGGAGTCATAAGATCCTCATAAGTGAGCCCCCAAAAACCAAATGTCAACTCAAAGTAAATGTACACTTCTCAGAGCCAGAAGGCATCACAACCATTGTGACTAAGCACCTAATTAAAAATTAACAAAAGGTGTGAAAGCTTTCCTACAAGCAAACTTCCTCTAAACAAACTCCCCTCCCCCAAAAGGCTCTGTGATTCAGGATGTATCACAGCTATGATCTGGGCTAGGGCTCAAAGCAGGTCACATAGGCCTATTAATGGGCAGAGAAGATCTTCCTAACCCATTAACATTTCAACCCATTTCAGTTGTGAAAGCTTGGGAATATGAGTGTTCACTGCATTAACCATGTGTACCAACTTCATGGTTACTGTAATGACTGACTTTCTGGCTCTGGGACTTGGTTTCCTGGTATTTGAAAAAGGACTTGAGGTGGATTAGACACTGTGAGCTTCAATATGGAACAGGAACTGCATGGAAGTCTGGACAAGGAACTGGGAGCTGTATGCTTTTGAACCCAGGTAACAGTTTGGTGGATTTAGGTAGGAGCTAGGACCATGGAAGAGGAACCATGGAAGCTGAGAGCCTGCCTCAAGTCAAGAAGAAAAGACCTCTCCTTGGGTATTTAATGCTGACTGATGAAATTGGAACTTACTTGTGACCTAGGGGTGGATGGCCTTTGTTCTTTCCACTACCCCTTAAGAGGGTGCTTAGTAATTACTGATAAAATTGTAACTTAATTACACCCGATGGGTGGAAGACTTTGCCTTTTGTACTTTGTGACTGAGTTAAGGACTTTGAGATTGACTAAATGAATGTACTTTTCTTAAAACTATGTGACTGCTTTGGTGAAAACTATTTGGCCATTTTAAAGATAAGTTGTGAAGTTATAACATTTTGAATGCCGTACTTTGATTTCTGTGAATGCTTTGCTCTGATTTGTTACTGAATAAATAGAGAGTTTGCTGTACTATGTAATCAAAACCTTGAAAGCTGTTCACAGCAGCAGTCCTCTAGAAATCTTCTTGTGTTTGGCTTTACAAATGGGGAATTCTTGGGCCACATGAATATGAAAACACGGCTCATGAATAAGCACTAAAATGCTGAAGAGTTGAACTTTGGTAACACTACAGTTTGGGTTATGCTCCTGATGAGTAAAACTTAATACTTCCTATGAGTAAAAATATACATTAGCAAGGTGATGTAGGGTTGCAAACTGATCTTATTCAAAATTGTTATGATGATCAGTTTTATTCAGAGACTAGCAAACTGAATGATGTATCTTCATCCTTTGGTACCATAAGAAAGCAAGATACACCAGAACAAATTGAAAATAATAATTCACCACCTTTTCAATGACACTGGTCAGTATAGTTGGCAAACTGCAAATAGTTATGAAATAGATTAAAGGTATAAATACATTCGTGATATTCCATTCCTAGTTCACAACAAAATTAAAACTTGTTCTCCCCAATAGTCAAGAACTATATGTTGCCTTTTTGAAGTTTTACTTTCTATTTCAATGCACAACAATATATTGCTGACAAGGGAAGAACTCTAAAAAAAATAATAGCTGCATTTCTAAGGCTGGTTTAGACAAAATAGAGATATAATCAAAGACTTAGTTTGAAGAGAAAAACTAAAAAAAAAAAAGGAGACCTTCATAAGACTTTGAAAAAGCTTCATTGCATGAAAATTCCTAAAATTATAACTAATAATAATGGATATGACAAAAGCAGTACAAAAGTCACTAATGATCTTTAAAAAGAGATGATCATATTTAGACTAAAACTATAAAAATCTACTTTGAGTTTGGCAGCAAGAATCCATCTATGAAACCAATGATACCTAGATAGAGTAACGTAAAGGCTTTGAAATATTATATCAATAGCTAGGTGGTACATGTAAAATCTGAGTGTCATATGCCATGATTAAAGGCAATAAAAAGAAATATTAAGAATGGAATCTAGAAAACAGAAGTATATTAGAAACTCTTAAAGCACTTAAAAATTAAAAGAGAAAATGAAAAGGCCAAGATCATATGAGTAGATAAAGGAGCAAATGGAACAAAATAAATAAGTCAACATCAATCTAATATTAGACTTGAGAAGCATTGAAATTAAAGAGGAAAAAATCTGTCAAATAAGGAGAGTGTGGACAGCTTCAGGTCACTTCTATAGCCCTAACTCCAAAACAATGTGAGTACAAAGTACATCAAATATGAAGCAGAAAGCTGATATAAAATTAAAATAATGTAGTGTATGCTATAATATAGTATATATAACAATGACAGAATGGATATGTGCAAGGAAATGAATAAAATTTTGGCTTAGCCATAAAACTAGAAAATGATGGGTTTAGTCAAAATCCATTATCATTGGTTCAGATGCTTCAAAGTGGCTTATGATATTTGGAAAAGCAATGCTTCATCAATCCCTTTGCAAATATTATGCCATTTTCTCCTAAAACATTGCATATTCTCTAAAGATAACATCATTGCTCTCTCTGAGCAAAAATCATTTACATGATGAGAACCTTTTTGCCATGTGTTCTCAACATTTGTTGCTCAAAGAATGTTTATAAACATTTAAATGAAATCAAAATATCATGAGGCACAACGATATGTCAAAACGTCACACACTAGGCTGGAAGGGCAAAGATCAGCTCATGAATATAGTAATTATTATATAAACCACTCAAAAGTGCGTTAACATTTATACTCTCTTTTTTATTAAAGCAAAGACTTTGCATCAATTTCACACTCATGCTATAAATCCTCAGAATAAATCTGATCATATTAAGTCTGTTAGTATCTTTGAAATCCACATGGGAAACTTCTCTTTATATAAAAAAAATGACATCCAAACAATTTCAAGAAAATGTGACATAAAATGTGAAAACTTTAAGGAGGTCAGTTTAAGCTTACCAGAATTCTGATTGGTATAACTGTATTATCACTCCTGAATAGAACTGCCTGTGGTTTTAAAGTCAGAATAGAAGCAGATACAAATAATCTCTGTAATTTTTTTCTGTCACTAAAGTTGTGCTGAAGATGCTCTAAATGAATTTATGTCTAAGATGCTTCAAATCAATATATACCTGGGATCAGCTTACATACAAATACTTATTTGATGGCAAAAATCAGTCATTCCTATCCACCTGTGCCTTTTTAATAGAACGATATATAATAAAGAACAATAGCAGGAGAGTGATTTGTTCTCAGAACTTTTCTTTTTGAATTTCATCAATAAAAGTGAGACAAATAATAATAAGGAGAATAATAGTCACAATAATAAATTTAACATCTATATAGTACTTAAAATATGGAAAGCAATGTCTGATACTATCTCAAAAAATCTAAAAACTTTTCAACAGATGAGCAAACCAAGGTATATGAAAATAAAGTGGTCACCACACTTGGAGGATTTTAAGTCAGAGATTCTGATATGTTAGCCACTTTACCATGTTGCCATGAGAAGGGAATGGGCGTAGAATATAGTCTTCTGTTTCAGGCCCTCTTTTTCAAATTCAAGACACGAGAGTAGGAATTATGATATGAATTAAAGTTGAGGCAAATATTTATTTTAAAATAGTTGACATGAAAGTTGTGTTTTAATACAAATCAATTCGGCAAATATCCATTTGGTGCCCACTATTTACAATATGTTGTGTTGGGTACTGGGAATGAACAGATGAAAACTATATACTCTCTATCGTCAAAGAGTTAACCATGTTACCTTGAACTACTTCACTTGAACTTCATTTTCTCACTTGTATGAAAAAATTACTGAGCTCAATCTCTAAAGCTCCTAATATTCAGAAATTTTAACAATTAAAAAACATTGTAACATTCAAAGATGTTAAGTGTAGTAGAGTACTGACTACATTTTTTACAATGATCAATACATGAATACAAGCAATTTTTCTTGGCAAAAGGGTTTCTTAGTGACTTTTCTTTCTAGCTTCTACTGTGATGAGAATACCAGAAAAGGAACATCATTAAAGCCATATAATTAAAAGTAAAACACAAGGAAATGGGCTTTATTCAGTTTGGGGTACCTGGGTTGTTTGTGAAACATATTTGACTCTTTATTGCCATTTTTGCTGTTGAGTCATTTCATTCATTTCTGACTCTTTGTGACCTCATTTGGGGTTTTCTTGGCAAAATTACTGGATTGGCTTGCCATTTACTTCTCCAGTTTATTTTGCAGATGGGGAAACTGATTCAAAGAAGGTTAAGTGTCTTGCCCAGGTCACATAGCTGGCAAGTGTCGAGGTCAAATTTGAACTCACAAAGATTAACCTTTTTGATTTCAGGCCTGCCATTCTATCCATTTTGTCACCTAGTTGTCAGCCAATAAACATTTTATAAAAGCCTAATATCTGTCAGGTAGTATGCTAGATCCAGGAGATACAAATATAAAAATGAAACAATTTCTTCCATCAAGAAACTCATCTGTGAACTGATACAACCGTTCTGGAGAGCAATCCGGAACTATGCCCAAAGGGCTATAAATTATTGCATACCCTTTAATCCAGTAATACCACTTCTGAGGTTATATCCCAAAGTGATCATAGAAGTGGGAGGAAGACCCATATGTACAAAAATATTTATTATAGCTCTCTTTGTGGTGGCAAAAAAAATGGAAATTAAGGGAATCCCCATCAGTTGGGGAATGGCTAAACAAGTTGTGGTATATAAAGGTAATGGGATACTATTGTGCTATAAGAAATGGGGAGGACATGAACTACATTTTTACCTGGAGAGGCTTATACACATTGATGCTAAGTGAGAAGAGCAGAACCAGGAAAAATTTGTACACAGTGACAGATACAACCCATATGTGACAACCAACCTTGATAAACTGGACTCTTCTCAGCAACACACAGTTATAAGACAGTTCTACAAGTCTCAGGATGGAAGGACATGTCTACATTCAGAGAAAGCTCTATAAAGAACAGAGTTTAAATGGAGACTGAAGCAATCTATATACTATTGTTCTTTTCTATGTTTGGTTTTGTTTCTTTTTTCCCATTGTTCACTCTATTGGTTACAACCCTTCTATACTACCAGACTAATGTGAAAGTATTTGCAGATCCTATATTTGATTGCATGCCACCATGGGTGGGGGGGAGGAGGATAGAGAGGGGAGAAAATTTGAAACTCAAGGGATTCTGGAACTGAATCTTGTAAACTAAAAGTAAATAAACAAATCAATTTTAAAAATGAAAAATAATTTTTGTTTGCTTACCAAAAAAAAGAAAGAAAGAAAAAGAAACATCTTTAATTCTTAATTATTCCAAAAACCTCAGTCCTAGACCACAGAAAACAAATTCTGTGTCTTATTTTAGGCTTTTGGAGGTATCATTTTTTCTGAGTAAAAGATTGTTTAATTATATCCAATTTCTCTGACAATATTTTAAATATAACCTTTCCCCAATTTACCTAATGGAATAAATGATACTCCCCATCATCACTTCAAGTTCTGTTTTTTTTTTATTGCATGTTCTCTGCTATCTTAACCTCTTTCCCTGAATATTCCAAGTCTATCTCACTATTTCTGTTTTGCTCTCTGTTGTATATTAGCAATTCTCTTAAAGAAAGCATGATTTTCTCCAAGTTCCAGTGTCATACTTACTGCTCTCTTTCATTGACATTTATTCCACTGTCCACACTCCCAGGGAGTATAGTGGTTAAAAAAAATGTGGAAGGAGAATGATAGAACTTCCACACAACTCACAACAGGCAGTTGAGATGCAAGATAACTGAGACAGAAAAGGGCACAAAAAGGCAATTAAAATTTTATTTCTTTTTTATTTAGCTCTAGGCACTCAAGTGATGCAAATCCACATGCAGCAGAGGCAGGAGAGGGACTTGGATAAAGGAGATTGAGAAATCTCAACAAAAGAACTAATTTTATTTTTATTTGGCTTCAGACACTGTAGCTATTCAGCAGAGACATGGTGTTTAAAACAAAACAAACCCTAAGGCCCTATAGACACTGACTTTCAATGTGCCAAACAAAGTAGCTACTTGTAGTAGTTGCGTTTCAAAATGGCATTTTGCCTAATGGAGAAAACAAAGTAAGACCAAAAAAATAAATGTCTTCCTGAAATGGATTGTGTGATTGCTGAAGATGTAGCAAAGGCCTTATGCTGTAACCCATAGGTATTTTCAAGAAGAAAAATGGTGAATTTGGGAGAGAAAAATCTCTGTAGATTAAGATATAATTATGGATTTTTAAATTAGGAAACATGTGTCTATGGGAAAAAATCTATAATACTTTCATTCATAAAAAGTGATTTTTAATGAGTACAGTGCCATGCATCTGGATTTCTGTGAAATTGTGATCAGATAACAATGTTTCATTCCTCTGTCTGAAGCTTTTCTCCCTTGAAACTTAATATATGAAATGTGTTTGTACTCACTTTCACTCTTTCATTATTGTATTGATGGGTCAAAACAAAACATTAAAGATAAATATAGATTTGGATAAAGATACAATAAATATATAGCAGAATTATCTGGGTTTACTCTCTTTTCTACTTTTGTCAGATATGCATATGGCACAATGTAATAGAAAGAACTCTTGGAACTGGCAATTAGAAGGCCTGATTTGTATCTCTGATTTTGTAGTAAATAGTAAGTTCCAAAAAGGCAGGGTTTGTTTTATAATTGTTTTTTATTTCCAGAACTGTGTACAAGCCCTAAGTAAGTGCTTATTGATTGATTCATAACTTTATTAAATGAGACAAATCATCTGGCCTATTAGTCTGAGTCTCAGATGTAAAATGAAGTAGGTATACAAGACAACGGAAATATTATGATCCCCTTCCATTTAAAAATTCTATTATCCTAAATCCAAATCTTTTTCAGCTTGTTTGCTGTTGAGACATGTTGGAGAATAATTGATTATTTCTTTGCTTTAGCATTTTCATCTGTGAACACAGAATAAGTTCTATGTCACTTACCACAGAGAGTATGGAAAGTGTTTTGTAACAATAAAGTGCTAAATAAATGTCAGCTGTTAGTATTATTTAACCCCTAGAGATTTTGTAATCAAAAACACAGATTTTTGCACTTCTTAAAATTAAAAAGAAGAATCTATTTTTATGCTTTCTTTCTCAGCGACCAATTTATAAGAATACATTAAAATAATCATTTCATAATTAAAATGATTATAAAATTAAATAAAAAAAGAATCATAAAAGGTAAAAATAGGCTGATGTAATCCAGTTTTTTTTTTTTGCTTTTTTTTGGAAGAATGTGGAGCAATTGGGGTTAAGTGACTTGCCCAAGGTCACATGGCTAGCAAGCATTAAGTGTCTGAGGGCAGATTTGAACTCAGGTCCTCCTGACTTTAGGGCCAGTGCTCTATTCACTGTACCACCTAGTCACCCCATAATCAGTTTTTAATTCTGTCAGGTGCTGCTACCTTTTTCCTTAACAATAATAAATAATAAAAAATATTTACGTGCATTATGCATGGTTTATGTTTGTTTATATGTGGGCATGCAGTTTTCCTGGACAGAATATATGCTTCTAAGAGGTGGAAGTATTTTTGTTTTTTTGTCTTATTTTTTTAATTGTTGAAGCTAGTTCAAGGATTAGCTCACAGTAGACACAATGAATTCTAATGGATCAAATGATTTCAATACTGAATTATACACCAGATTATAATCTACATGAGTAATGGATCATCCTTCATCTTATTTTTTTCTATTCCTTAGTTATTTTATACATAATATACATAATTATAAATATCAATACCTCAAGGTATTTTATACATATTAATTAAATTAATAGTAATATGTGGGGCAGAGCTAAGGTGAAGTAGAATCAGTAACTCAGTCTCTGAACATTTCCCTCCAAACAATTTTAAAATAATGCCTCAAATTAAATTCTGGAGTGGCAAAGACAATAAAAGGTCATGATGAGACATTTTTATAGCACAAGGCAACTTAGGAGGTCTGCGGGAGAGGTCTATGATAGCAGAGGTTAACCTGTGTCATGGTACATGCAACTACAACACTAGTAGCAGACCTGGGAGGTGACTACAACAGAGGCTGCAGCCAATTGGGAGTTCTCAGCCTACTCTCAGACATATTTAGCAAAGATATTAGACAAGAGGTCAGAAAGATACTGCAGAAAACCCTTTGCAGGCGCTGGGTGCAGGACCCTGTTGCATTGCCCATAAGTGGTTCCTAATGGCATTTCTAATGAGAAGAACATTTCAGCTTGGAACAGAAAGAAAGCAGGAGTTCTGATCTCAGTTCCAAGGCAGAAAGGAGCATTAGTGCTGGAGGCTTCAGGAGAGCAGGGGCATGGTCTTAGTTTCAAGGCCAAAAAGATTACTACCTTTTGCAATTACAAGGGAGCAAAGTCCTTTCCTGGCTAAATACTAGGTAATAGGCCACTCATTCTGGGGAATGAGTGGGTCATAGGACAAATTGTGAAAAGAATAAATAATTTCATTAAAAATGATAACAATGAGACAACATGCCAAAATTTGTGGGGTATAGCCAAAAAACTTGAGGAAAATTTTACATCTCTTTATGCTTCCATCAACAAAATAGAAAAAGAGCAGATTCATAAATTGGACATTCAATTAAAATAGCTAGAAAAAAATAAATAAAAATCTGGTGATTTGAAATCCTGAAAATCAAAAGAGATATTAATTAAGTTGAAAGTAAGGGAACCACTGAACTAATACATTAAAACTACAAGCTGGTGCTATTAAAAAAAAAATCTAAACCATTGATTAATTTGATTATAAAGAAACAAGAATATAAAATTATCAATATCAAAAATAAAAAAAGGGAATGCAACAAAATGAAGATGAAATTAAAGCAATTACTAGGAGCTATTTTGCTCAGTTATATGCCAACAAATCTATCTCAGTAAAATGAACAAATATTTACATAAACATATAAATTGCCCAGATTCAAAGAAGAAAAAAATAATGTTAAAACTCACTCTTAGAAAAAAGTTATAAATGCATTCCTTAAGAAAAAATCTGCAGTACCAGGTGGATTCACAAGTGAATTCTAACAAACATTTTAAAACAATTCTAATAATATTTAAACTATTTGGAAAAATAGGCAAAGAAGGAGTCCTACCAAATTCCTTTTACAATGACAGATTGATGCTGATACTTAAAATAGGAAGAGGAAAAACTGAAATAAAATCATAGACCAATTTCCCTAATGAATATTGATGAAAATATTAAATTACATGCTAGCAAGGAGATTATAGCAATATATCACAATATATCACACTGTAAATACATGAAATTTGTATCAGGAATGTAGGGAAGGTTCAATATTAGGAAATTTACCAAAATAAATGACAATATTAATAACAAAAGCAATAGAATTATATTATTACATGAAGAGATGCAGAAAAAGGATTGATAAAATACAAACTAATCCTTTCAAAAAAATACTAGAGAGCATAGGATTAAATGGTGCTTTCTTTAAAATAAGTTGTATTCATCCAAAACCAAAAGCAAGAATTAGTTATAATGCAAATAAGCTAGAAGCCTTTCCAAGAAGATGGAAGTGTGAAGGAGATGTGCCTATTATCACTAAAATTATTAAATATTGTACTAGAAGTGCTAGCTATAACAATAAGAGAAGAAAAAGAAATTGAAGTAATAAGAATAGGCAATGAGGAAACAAAACTTTCATCCTTTTCAGATGATATAATAATGTGTTTAGAGAATCAAGTGAAAAACTAGTTGAAACAATTAATGACATTTGCACAACTGCAGGACATATATATACTTAAAAGAATCATACGCATTTTTATGTTACCAACAAAATTCATAAAAAAGAGACAGAAAAAAATACATTCAAAATAAGTGCTAACAGTATAAAATACTTGACGATCTTCAAGCCAAGATAAATCCAGGAACTATATGAACACAATTGTAAAACACTTTTCATGTAAATAATGACAGATCTCAATGGTAGGGAAAATATCAATTGTTCATGGGGATGCTAATCTACTATAAAAAAAAATGAAATTTTAATTTACTAAATCAGTGCCACATCAATAAAACTACAAAAAAAAAAACCCAGTTTTTATAGAGATAGAAAAAAATAATGCAATTTATCTTTTTTTTTTCAGTCAAGAATATCATGGGAATAAATGCAAAAAAAAAAAATGGAAGGAAGGAAGGTAACCTAGCAGTATTAGATTTAAAACTGTATTACTAAGTAGTAATCATGAAAATAACCAGCTACTGACTAAAAAACAAAGTGGTGGATCAGTGGAATAGATTAGGTACACAATGCACAGAAAGTTATAACCAAAATAAACTAGTGTCTTATAAATCCAAAGGACAAAGCTTTTGGGACAAAAACTCTCTATTTCAAAAAATTTATTGAGAAAAATAGAAAGTAATTGGCCAGAAAATAGGTATTGGCCAACATGTTATATGGCAATTAAAGATGAGGTCAAAATGGTTGCATGATTTACATATAAAGGGTGATATCATAAGAAAATTAGGGGAGAATGGAAAAAATTACCTTTCAGACCTAAGGATAAAGGAGGAATTTGTGACCACACAAGAGATAGAAAGGTTTACAGAAAAAAAATAAAGTATGTAATATTTTACAGACAGTATGAAATACTTGACAATCTTCTTACATTGCAATAATTACATTATTTTGGGGTGGTGAGGTGGTGCAGTGAATAGAGCACTGGTCCTGGGTCAGCAAGACCTGAGTTCATATATGGCTTCAGACACTTGACACTAGCTGTGTGACTGTGGGCAAGTCACTTTACTTCAACTGCCCTCCCCGTGCTCTCCAAAGAGCAAAAAACAAGGTATTAAAAATTACATTTTTAAAGGTGTTTTTTTCAGACAAAAGTAAGGTAGTGAAGATTAGTAACAAAGCAGAAAACTTGGGGAGAGGGCTGTGGTACAGCAAGTTTCTCTGACAAAGCCCTCCTTACTTAAATATTAAAAAGAACTGAGTTAAATTGAAAAAAAGAAAGAAAAGAAAAAAAGTGCATTATTTCCCAATTGACAAATGGGCAAAATATGAACAATTTTCAGAAGATGAAATTTGCATTTCTTTAATTAATAGTGATTTAGAGTTTTTATATAACTATACACAGTTTAATTTCACCTCACACTTATCATATAGACTAAAATGTTGGAGAAGGAAAGTGATCAATGTTGGAAATGACATGGAAAAATAGGGACACTAATGTACTGGTGGTGAAGTTGTGAACTAATTCAAACCTTCTGAAAAACAATTTGGAACTCTGCCCAAAGGGCTGTAATAATCCTTTAACCCAGCAATATCATTCCTAGTTCTATACTGCATACAAAACAAATAAAAAGGAAAAGGATGTATATACACACATACACACATACACACATGCATATACACACACACACACAGACACACACACACATTCAGTTATTTTTGTGGTGGCAAAGAATTGGAGTTTGAGTGAATGTCCTACATCTGTGAAATGGCTAAAGAAGTTGCAGCATACTATTGTGATGGAAAATTATTGGAATATAAAAAATTATGTGAAGATGATTTCAGAAAAAATCTGGGAAGACATATATGAACTGATTCAAAATGAAGACCAAAGAACCAGGAGAACACTGTACACAATGACCACAATGCTGTGTGAC
>CM053582.1:277536748-277551795 GCA_028627135.1 Pseudochirops cupreus | reverse complement strand
TTTTTTGCTGGCCCCTGGAATAAGGGTAATTAGGGAATGCTGTAGGAGTTGGTGCTCCCATTATCAGCAACCCTTTGGAGAAGACTAGACTAGAATAAAGTAAGATTATTAAGCCCTTCAAAATTGACTTTCTTTCTGACCACAACAAGAGTGAATTTGTGCCATCAGTCCTCCTGTATCCTCGAGTTTATCTATCTTACAACTTTAAAAGATGTAGAATGAAATATATTGGCATGACCAACAGCTTAAATGGGCCTGAAAAGAATTTTATTTTCATTTATTTTTATTCATTCATTCATTCATTCTTTTGTTCATTCATTCATTTGTTTGTTTGTGATTCCTGCCTTCTTTATTTTTTAATTTATTTTTAATTTTCAACATACATTTTGCAATGATTTTGAGTTACAGATTTTCTCTGTTAGGAAGACGGCAACAACTTACTGCATTCAGTCAGAGTAATTCTACTAATCCTTGGTTTATTTGTGAGGGGAAATAGCCACAGCTACTCATATATAAATATAAGCCTTTAAAAATGGGGTGGTATAGGGTTGTGTCTGTTTTCCTTATTTTGATTTTTTTATATCATAAACCAAAATGAAAGAGAATAGAAAATATTCTATATTTAGTGTTCTTTTTAAAGATATTGATTAGCACATAGAAAATATATAAAACAACACTATTAGGGATGTGTGAAAATAAAATAAGATATTCCAAAGTTCTATACTTTTGTTCAAATTAAAGACTGAAATTAGATTTCTAAAGTTCTTGAACAAAATATTTAATAATAATAAAGTGGAAATGTCCTTCAAATATTAGCAGACTGTAATTTAGGCTTAAATCATATCAAGCAGCAACTATATAATAGTTGTTGAATTGAAACATTTTGTAGTCTGAGGGGAAAAAAATAAACCAAGAATTCATAATGGCTTAATTCACTTCGATTGTGTTTTTCATACATTTACATTCCAGCTGTGAAGAAAACTATTGTTTATTCAAAATATGTTACATCAAAATTGTTTTAAATTGTTCAAAAGGAGCTTAAGTCCTTTAAAGAGAAGGTATTAGAGAGAGGAGAAAGTTGGGGTAAAACATGAAAGTGCTTTTCCTTTGAAATTATAATGCACAATGCATCATTTTATCCCATTTATTATCACAGATGCTAACTATTGCAATGGAAATGTTCATTATACCTATACTTCTCAATTCATGCAATCACATATGTTTCAAATCAATTCATGAAACAATTCCCTCCTCTAAAAATATAAACACCTTCAACCTTAGCTTTAAAGGTTCTGACAAGGCTCTTTCAATCTGGATTTAAGGTTCTCTGTCTTCATTTCTATAGTACTGCTAAATATTTCCTTCCAACATGGTCCTCAGGCAAGTCTCTGTCAGTCAATCAGCACCACTCTGTTGTAAATAGGCCAATCTTGGTTGTGTCTTAGGATCAGAGTGATGGGCAGATTCCCTGATGGTTTTTTTTGGCTTTTTGTTTTGTTTTGTTTTTAATTTTTTAATTGTGTTTCTAAGTTTGGTGTTTCTAAGTTGTTGTTTTTTTTTTAACACCACATAATTAATTAGTAGGGATTTTTTTTAACATAAATTACTGATAATATTGTTACCTTTTTATTGATGGTCTTTTATAACACAGAATTCACATGTGCTTTTCATTTGTGTAAGAATGCACACTGCTTTTACTAACTATATTGTATGACAGAGTTTATTTTTAATGCTATAGAAAAATATCACCCAAAACAGCTCAAAGAAAGGCTTAAAGCAAAATGGAATTTCTAATAAGAGGTTGGCAAACTTATTCCTATTTTCTTATTAAGGAGCTAAAAGCTGTTCTCATCACAGGCATAGAGAATGAAAAGAGAAAAGCTGGATAAGAGTAAAAATCAGGAGGATGGAAAGTAAAAGTAAGAAGATATCTATATTTGTTAGGGCCCCCTCTAAATACCTGATTCCTCACTTCCCTAGGCCTGGCCTCCTAAGATAAAAGAAATTCTTAAAAAGCTACATTTCTTGATAGATTTTATATACTGTAGCTAAAGCACTTGCATCATACTTTCTCAAGGGCAACTTCATATAGTTTGCAACATGAGATACCTAACTTGCAACTTTGCCAGAGGCTACTCCCATGGAAAGCTCCCCTGCTTTCTTATCACATACATCACTACTTTATCTATATCATTCACACGGCCAGGGTTTCAGGATGGCCAGAATGTTCTAAGCCCCCCTTTAATGGGGGATGAGTAATGGCCTGGATACACACCCATGGGATGCAGACCCCTTAGAGCCCTTGATAGTGCCCCCTACAGAGGACTTTGAAGCATTCTTGTTGAAAAGACCAAAGTTGAATAGAAAATTTGACTTTCAAATAAAAGAATCAAGAGAAGCATGAAAAGGTAAACAGGGAAGAGAAATCATAAGGGACTTATTAAAGCTGAACTGTTTACATTCCTACGTGGAAAGATGATGTTTGTAACTCATGAGGCTTTCCTCAATATTATGGTAGCTGGAGGGAAAATATACATAAATACATACATATGTATATGTGTGCATGTATAAGTATGCATACATGTGTATGTACACATGTGTACATACACGCATACACATACATATACATACACATGCACATATACACACATGCATACATACATTGAACTTCAATTCCTTAAAGAGTACAAATGGTCAAATGTACTTCTCTTTCTTATCCTCATATCATCTTGAATGAAAAAGGTACTAATTATTAACAAGTGGATGGCAAACCTAAAAACTCATTTATCTAGTTGCATGAGATATGAAGTTGAACACAATTATAGATTAAAAATAGTAAGATTTTTTTATACTCATATTCCATTATATTAGCTCAAATATTTTAGTGTTAATCTCTTAATTAATAGATTTGGTATTGCAATGACAAACTTCCACTGCTCATCTGCACAGATTATAGAAATTCCTAATGAATGGAAAAAGGAGAGATATGGTTTTGATAGTAACAAGACTGACCCCTCACGAGCATAGTAAGCCATAACAGTGGAACAGTACTCCCTAAGCTATATTTGATTCCAGGCAAGAGTCACAGTTAACAAGCTGTCATACAGCAAAGTTGCTCATTATTCACAGGGTATCATAGCCAGGCTCAGAATTAATCAGGTGAGAAAATCTGTTTCAGAAATGAAAGAGCACAATGAGAAACTGAGTTATGACCTTACCTTCTCCTATGCAAGGTTGTCTCCTCAATTGTCCCAGACATAGACATCCATCTGTAGCAGTTCCCAAAAGACTCTCTCTTTGGGCAGCACACCGCATTCCTTTTGAATGGTGGACTATTTATTGGCTTCATGACAATTCAGACGATTATACCTGAAATTAAAAGTTAGGACAATATCAAATTATAGTCCCATGAGATTTAATCTCATATAGCTAGATTTCACTAATCACAGTTTAGGGCTAGTTATTTTTTATAGTAACTATGTTGTTATTTTTCTCAAGTTGCAATAACATTTAGCAAACACATCTTATTTATTTTTCATTTATAAATTATGAATAACCTACATTCTGGAGAATCACACATACAATAAATACATAATAGTTGACTCATATCCTCAGAAAATCCTGACTCCAGTA
Source organism: Pseudochirops cupreus (assembly GCA_028627135.1). Taxonomy (NCBI): domain Eukaryota; kingdom Metazoa; phylum Chordata; class Mammalia; order Diprotodontia; family Pseudocheiridae; genus Pseudochirops; species Pseudochirops cupreus. The sequence goes on along the minus strand of CM053582.1, from coordinate 277,548,162 downwards.
AGTCTCCAATCTGTACTGCCTATTATGTCCTGTGGCAAAAATGTGAAACTATTGAATGTAAGGTCTATTGCTACTAAACTGCCTCAATAATGTAACTTCACTATGTACTATTTATTAGCATATACAATTTCATAAATTTCATAAGTGATGGTCAAATAATTTCAGACAAAACTCACCCTTTACTATAAACAAAGTTTCAATCCCACCATTTTTGCTGAGTTTACCTAGTTTTTCAAACATTATTACCTTAGAAATATACAAAAAGCAATAAGCGGAGTTGACAAATTTTATGACTTCAATGAAATTTACAGAAAAGAATAAAGTAAAAGGGCTGTGCTATTTTTCTCCCAATAGTAAGTTATGATTATTATCCACTTTAAAGCAAATATATGCCATTAAATACTTAACAGTTTTCAAAATTTTACTACATTCTTTCAACAGAGCAATTCATAATCTTACAGAATTTTTATTAAAATTTTTCATAACATTTCTAATAACATAGTTTCCTGAATTTCATAATACAGGGGAAAAATTAGAAACACTACAATAGCATATACAGTATCATGTATTTAAAACATGAAAGAAAAATTACTACCAGTCAGCTGGTGTCAATTCAATTGAATGCATTTCCAAATAATCCAAGAAAATCATTCATTTATCACTTTTGGCATTGCATATTGATTTTATTCAAAATCATTATGGGGTACTTAAGTTATAGAATACTTAAGCTACCTGATTTGAGTTATAGAGTACTTAAGTTAACTATCATTTATATAATGTTTTTCATGTGAAATAAACTAATTATCATGGTAATTGATCTTCACAACAACGATGGGAAGTGAGGGCTATTGTTACCCTTTTTACAATAGGAAACTACAGTAAGGAGAGGGGAAGTAATTTGCCATAGGTCATACAGCTAATAAATTTCTGACACCAGATATGAACTCACATTTTCCTGATGATTGTATTTTCCCAGCATATTGCTTTAATGCTAAATAGAAAGTGTATTAATGTATTCATGCATTAATTCTTGATGTACCATAATTACACAAGGAAAACACTTTTCACTATAAATGAGATCACATTATGCTTTAGTTTCAGGACAAACTTCAACCAAATTAAAAAATGGATTTACAATCACATATGGTAACACACAAATTCTCCATTTTCCCAACATCTATTAGCTCCCATTCTGTTGCATTTAGTTAATTTGCTTTCAAAGGTTCTTGGTGTCATTCTTACCTCACCATAACTTTTTTTTCGTGATATAATTTATAATCACCCAATGAGTTAAAACAATTCCTTTGTGTTGTAATTATGCCTCCCAGATACTTTAAGAGGCTGGATAAAGTGCATGCCTCACCTTTACCCAGGTTTTCTACCATTCATATACCTCAAATCCTTTAGGGGGACAAAGGTGGGAGAGAGGTTCCATGTGACAGTCACACATCCAATTCCTGCAACTATCAGTCCCTAGAGAGACCTTTATTCATGAAATTTATGCTGCCCAAAGCCCACATGGCATCTAAAAGCAATTATCCTTCACTGTGTTCCAAATCTTGTGCACCTCAATGATCTAATGAATTCTGAGAGATATAGTCCATAGACTCTCTTCCTTTCAGAGATGACAAACAACACTAATATAATGCTAAGGAATAATTCATTTATCTTGAAGAGATAATACAATTTTGGGTTGCTTCCCTGGCAATGAGTATGAAAGGTGGGGCACAGAAAAGAGTGAATGATCATATAAGCTGAGCAATTAATGTTAAATTTATGATCAGCTGATAGTTTGTTTACTTTTAGTCAATGGCCTAACTGGCAGTATTTTTTTCTTTCTTCAAATTAATTTGTGCTATCTCTTTTCTTAAATGATTAGCTTGTCACATAGGCATATCTTGGAACGACTCAGTCATATACATAACTATATTCTTAAATCAGCAATAGCAACAACATACTTAGTTGAAGTTTGTCTATCATAGAGAAAATTTTAAATCCTAATTTTGTGAAAAGCTCTCCACCCTCATATTAGCATTATGGTTGGGAATAGGGAAAGTGAAATATCAATAAAAATACTTGACATTTATAAAGGACTTGAAAGTTTACATAGTACTTTATCTCCTTATAAACAAATCTCAAACCTCAGACATTTAATAGTTATGTGACCCTGTATGTTATTTAACCTGTTTACCTCAGTTATTTCAACTGTAAAATGGAAATAACATCACCTAGTTCACAGAGTTGTTGTGAGGATCAAATGAGATGATTTTCATAAGGAAATTAACACAGTGCCAGGTACATAGTAGATGCTATATGTAATCTTATTTATTCTCTTCCTCCTTCAGTCTCAAAATGTCATTTCCTCATTTTAGAAACAGACTATAATACAGTAGAAAGAGTGCTAGATTTTTAAGTCATAGGAATATGGGATTATAGATCTAGAGTTGGGAGAAACTTTAAGACATCTAGTCCAAATTCTTTACTTTATAACTGAAAAATTGAGGCCTACGGTGGTTAATTACCTTGCTCAATGTAATAGAGTTCATAAGTAGCAGAGGGAGGATTTGAACACAAGTCCTCAGATTTCAGATCCAACACACTTTCCACATTACCTCCCAGGACCTAGGTTGGACTCATGTTTTGCCCCTTACTAATTCTCTGAATATAAGCAGCTCACTTACTCAAACTTTCTGGGCCTCATTTCCCTAATCCATAAAATGAGAAGTTTGAGCTAAATTACTTTGTCACTTCCAGATCAAATGAGATAATATTTGAAAAGAGCTAAGAAGATTACAATTTAGCAATACACTAGGCACGTAGTAGGCATTTAAGTCCTTTCTTCCTTCCATCCTTCCATTCTTCCTTCCTTCCTTCCTTCCTCCCTCCCTTTGTTCCTTTTTTGCTTCCTTCCTTCCTCTTTGAATATTTATAATTTTATAATTCTATGAGGCTCAGAGAATTATTTGGTTGGCCATGCTTACAGAACATGGTAGTCTGTACAGAAATTTATATTTCTGTCCCAAGACTCAAAACAAAGGGCATATTTTTTTTCCATTATGCCATACTGCTATCTTTTCAATTGTATTATTGTAATGGAAGTTTTAAAAAAAAGAATTCACACAGATAAATGAGTTTTGGGAAGACAGAGTCAGGCAATATGTATATATTGAACATCTTTTGAAGACCACAAAATAAAAAGAAATCAAGGCATTGAATCATCTAGGAGGGAAATAAAACCTAATTTCTTTAAGGAATGTGAGTAAAACATTATTAAGTCATCACTTAGTTGTTGGTGGTTGTTTTTTTTTTTTCTTTCAGGTATGAAAATAAAAAAGTTGGATGCTTGAGGATTTAAGTAAACCCTTAACATCTGTCATTAAAAGAATTTTCTACAGTATCTTCAGACTCAGACATGCTTGCCAAACAGATATTCCTAGGTTTAGGATTCTCAATTTGTTTTCCATTAAATCATGTGTCATATATGAAACTGCCTTTATGACCTTTAAAAAGATGCGCCCACTTGACCCTGCTAGCTCATTCCATCTAGAGTGTAATTGCATTTCTAGTTCTACTCTAAGGTCAGATATTGCATTTATCCTGTTAACTCTAGCTTTTAAGTGGAAACTTATAGGGAGCATCCCAACTTTACTAGAACTTCAGAAGGCATCATTCAGAATGGGATGTATGACTTGTCTTACCCTTTGTATTATTGCCTGTCTAACTTCTAGTTATTAAGCATGACTGATTGGGGGAAATCATAGCAATCAAATATAATAAATAAGGGAAATTAAAATTGGAGAGGGAGATCACATTAGCATCAAATCACAGAGAAAAAGAAATCTCTTGTCTAGCTCTGATCATGGGCAAACGATAGTTTTGCTGTCTGCAAAATAGGGATAAAAATACTTGTACTACTCACTTCACGTTGCTTCTGTAATAATACCTTGAAAACTTTAAGGCACTACTTTAAAGCAAGTAATTAATAGCCATATAAATACATTGGAAATGGATAAATCAGGGTAAATACTAGCTTCTCCAAACAACTAATCATTTTATATAATATGCATATATGATATACATAAGGATTTCATTAGAAATGAAACTAGATCTAGATGAAACTAGAAACTAGATCTATCTATCCATTTATTATATGTGTTTTATTAATTATTAATATTAATGGAGATCTTAGACCAAAATCTTAACACATTTCTGTTATTGTATTGGCTTAAAGAGACTTTACAATCTGTTCTTCCCATCTTGTATACTATTTATACTTGACTGTGTTATTGCCTTATTTTCTAAAGTATTTAGTGTAAGATGTCATTAAGTCCATAGTCCTTTATTTCTGGAGGGATTTTCCTGAAGGATATGAAACTTTGATTTCTAATTCAAATCTTTTGGAAAACAAGAAATTTGAAGCACATACTATTTTTCTCTGTAGTTGCTCAAATTACTAAGTAATATGTCATACATCAACTCCATTTTCTTAACTGCATTATCATTTATTATTTACCCATTTTTTCTTATTCTGCAAAAGCAGTTTGAGAGAAAAACTAAATAATTTGAATTATTTTGTGGTTCTTGAAGAATGCCACCACAATTCAATTGTTCTTCAACTATCAAAGAAAGACTAGGTGTAGAGTTTGTTAGGGGACAAGGAGCAGAGGTGGTAATCATGATCTCAGACAAAGTTAAGGTTAAAGTAGATATAATCAAAAGACAAAAATAAGGTAATGAAACTATGCATCAGCCATATTTATCAATGTTGTTTGGACTATTAAAAAGAGCTAGACAGTATAAGATGGGAATATTGTTGTGGAGTAGGAAATTTTGAGTACATGGACTTGGAAAAATATGGAAAGAGTTGAATTTATGAAGGAAAAGGCTATCCACCCTCAGAGAAACAGGATAAATAAGTATAATATGGTTTTATATAGATGTATATAAATGCATATGTCTATATATGACTGTGAAAACTGATATCTAAGCATATGCATATGTAAGAGCATATATGTATGGGCGTATGGGTGTTTATGTATATATGAATATCTTTGTGTGCATATGCCTATATATGTATGTATATATATGCATAGTTGTATATAATATGCTTGTGTGTGTATACACACACACACACACACACATGCACATACGTATACACATATACGCATGGGCACATGTGTGTATGTCTCTGCGTGCATGTATCCATGCTTAATTGTAGCTTTTTGGTGGGGTGAGGGAGAGGAAGGTAAAAAAAGAATGAAGTAAAAGAACAGAAAAAGAACAAAATAAAAACTGCACAGCAAACAACAAAAGAAAACTTAGAACAAACAAAAGAATAGATAGAAATCTCAATATAATGCATAGTATTTATTACATAGGCTTTCTTGAAATGGAAATTAATTATTGTATATTTTGAATCCTCTCTCACATTCTGCTGTGCACAGGGTAATATTTTTTTTCTTGTCTTATTTTGTCTTATTTTTAATTTTTAGTATTTGTTTGTTTCTTTTTTTTTCTTATTTTGTGTTTAAGTTAAAAATTTTAAAAAAATTTAAAAAGAGAGCTCCTGGAGTCGCTAGGTGGCACAGTGAATAGAGCATCAGCTCTGGAGTCAGGAGGACCTGAGTTCAAATTTAGCCTTAGACACTTAACACTTACTAGCTGTGTGACCTTGGGCAAGTCACTTAGCTCCAATTGCCCTGCCATCCCCTCTCCAAAAAATAGAGAATACCTTTCTTGCCAATAGGTAGATGGGACATGAGTCATCACGTGGATCCAAATCACTTTTTCCATACTAACAATATCCAAGGAGTGTTTTTTTAATAGAAAAAAAGTAAAAAGAAAGAAAGAAAGAAAATACCATATTGTGATATCCTTATTTAGTAGCCAAGTAAGATTGGAGTTGTTCTGCTTTAACATTGTTCTTGGTCTCATTCTTATCCATACATGCTTATAGTTGATTTCACATTTAACAACTGTCCTAAAAGATACCTTCTTTTTGAAGAGTGCCTGTAACAAAGTGGTGTCATTTTATGTAATCAAGTTCTTTCACTATGTGCCTGATTAGAATGCATTTGATTTCAATTAACCCTCAAATGCTAATAATTATACATGTTTGTTCAAACTTACCTCCCCGTCCCTTGTTCAGCCATTCTGCTTCAGACATTTCTGTGTTTGCCATACACTTTTTGCCTATTGTCCTATCAATGTTTTTAATATATAGAAATGCAATACAAAATAATGAGGAAAAAATAACATATTAACAAAGAAGGAAACATGGGTATTATATCCTTCACCAAGCTAGAAATTTTGTCACTGTGGATATTACATCTTCAGATCTATCCTTTTTACTAATTAAAGATTTTCAATTATTCATTATTAATTTAATAACATTAATTTATCAATAATTTCATAAATTAACTTAAACAAAATGTGTTTGATTTTTCACAGATCCAATGTTTTCCATGGCATTTTTTCAGAATTATTTATTTTTGATATTTTTTTTATCTGAATCTTCAAATAATTGCTTATCAATATCATAATAATGGGAACAGTTCTTGTCTTTGTTTTTAATCTTAACGTTTTGGTTAGGAGACTGTGGAAAGAAAAGCCATTAAAAGTTATGGGCATTTTTATAGTTGCTCTAAAAACTTTTCTTCTGACCCCATGGAACTCTAAACAGTCCATTATATCCTATGAAAAGAAGAAGATGAAGCTGAGTATCTTTTTTTTTTTTAATATTGTCTTTACAATCTACTCCTTGGAAGCAATTCCTTATGATGCTAAAATTGGGGGGAAGGCATAGCCCTTCCATATAATCAGAGGATCTAGAGCTAGAAGGGGTCTTTGAAGTCTCCTAGTCTGCTTCACAAATTAACAAACAGAGTTATATAGTATTGATGATTTGCTCAGGGTCATGCAGGTTCTAAAGAGTAAAGTCAGGAGTGAAATTATTTCCAGTTTATGCCAACCTAGGACCAGGGAGCAAGTCTGAAAACTGGCATGAGTAATGAGTCATAATGGCTATGAGTGCTAAATCACTCAATCAATCAAAATTCATTAAGTACTTAATGAATAATTGAATGAATAGATGAGATAAACAAATGAAGGGATGAATAAATAATATGGATAAATCAGTGCATTTGCTTTTCTCCATTGTCGATTTTTTATGCCTAAATACTTAAAGCTTGGTAGCTATTTTATCCCAAACAGTAAAAAGTCAATTTAATTTGCATTATAAGATGAGCCAGCCACTAACTCAGTAATACCAACTAGCTTGGGCATACAGAGTAAGTTTAATTTTCTCCCTTGTGTTTGTGCTGACACCTTCCCCGCTTACTCATACACCTGGCACATTATAATCTTGTCAATGTAGAATTACACACCTTCCCCATTTCATCCCCCTGTTTCTACTCTCCTCAAAATAGAGCAAATACAATAGAAATAAAGTTACCATCTCCTGGGGTAATCTCCTTCCCACAGGTTTATCAATTCACTGAGGAATCAATCCACCAAGCAATTTCAATGTAAAGAAAGCATTCTTTACAGATGAGTCCTAAAGATTCTTTTCACAGTAAAAATCATTAGCAAGGATAATTAACTAAGACTGTAGTGATGAATAGCCCTGCAAAACAGAACAGTGTAATAAAGAACAGAAACCACTAATTATAGAAAGAGACCACTGAAGCTACTAAAAAAATTAATTCAACATTGCTGCATAGACTCCACATAGTTGAATATGTTTGCAATCAAAACAATAAGGCCTTGTCATAAATAATGCTTTAGGGGCTATTCCAGGTACAAGGAAATGTGTATATGTGAATAAAGTGATTTGTGATCTATTGATAACAGCGTCTAGTGAAAATTGTTCTAAAAATTAAGCCTACCTAAACATTTCAGATAGTAATTCCCATGACAGCACAGACCTCCCTTGTTTTTCCTAATTATCTTTGTTGATATTACAGTGAAGATTCTTTTCATGTATGGAATAGACCTCTGATGACTTCTATGGTCCCTTCTAACTCAAATCCTTTGATTTTCTGAATACATATATAATGCAGAGAACTTGAGAAGAAACTCAGATGATTAGATTATAAAGCTGGCAAAGTTATTCATCCATAAATCTTCACTGTATAGAAATAAAATTATGTTTTCATATGCGTTTGCTGCAGTATTTGCTCATTGGACTCGTAAGACTGGTTTTTCTCCCTGGCAATGAGATTGGCTAGGAGAATGAAGATGAATCTTTATCTTTCATTTATTTTCTTCAAATCACGTGAACAGCCTAGGCATATTACTAAAAAACAAACAAATCAACAAAATCACAGGATTGTAGCTCTAGAGTTGAAAGCATGGGTGTGTAGATAAATGTATAACATCAATTCTTTAGGGAAAAAATACAATTGAATGCATTTTTAAATTTTATCTCAATACTCACTTTTTATCCATCACTTTAGTAAGTCTAGACAACCAACAAAACAACAAATCAAATTCTGAAGAATATGTATACTAATAGATGAGATGCAAATTCTAACACTCAAAATTTGATAGATTCTCAGGAATTGTTACAGAATAGCTCTAGTATTCTCCTGAATTGAAGTGACCATAGAAGCAATTTATTCAGAATTATACATTTTATAGATGAGGAAATTGAACTTGAGGTATGGAAATGACTTAACTAAGGTCACATAGGGAGGTGAGAATCAAGATATTAATGTAGGCCCTAGTATAATCAAGCCAGTGTTTTTTTCATCTGTAGCATGTCACTGCCCATTGGTCAAAATTTCTTAAAAGGGAATAAAATAAAAGGTATTTAAATAGAAAATAACCATAAAGAAATTCACTAGAAGATACTTTTGAGAATTCTTCATTCTTGACTTTTGAAAGAAAAATTAATGTATATATAATTAGCTAAATTCAAAGACTGATATTGAGGTAAAAACTGCTTCAATCCCCTAACAACATCATAATCACTACTAACAATTTACCTAGCACTTAAAGAACTGTCCACCAAAATATGACTGAGTTAGGGTGGCTATGTGGTGCAGTGAATAGAGCACCAGTCCTAGAGTCAGAAGGACCTGAGTTCAAATCTGGTCTCAGACACATGAACTAGCCATGTGACCTTGGGCAAGTCACTTAACCCCATTTGCCCTGCCTTCCCCCTTCCAAAAAGTAAAAAAAAAAAAAAAAGACTATGACTTCTAAAAGCAACTTTTCCTCCAGTACTAGATATTATCTTTCCTTTGAAAAAGAAATGATATAAATGAGAAACCAAAAATTCAGGTATTTAAACATGATAGCTAATATCAAGTTATTTAGAAACAACTCTTCAGCATAATTATTACCCTTATACATTCACTGTAAAACAAAAATGATACAAATAAGGTACACTTATTGATAGCACACTTCAGATTTGCTGATGACAGAATTCAAAGACATAGAAATCCAACTGGATAATGAATTCAGGATCCAAAAAGATATAAATGAGCTTAAACATTGGATTGAACATAGTGAGATAAATTTAGTGGATAAATTTAATGGATAAATGTAAAGACTTATAATAGGGCTCAAAAATTAACTTCATTTTTAAAAAAGCAAAGAGGCTAATTAAGAAGTAATTTGTCTTGATATAAGGAAAATCTTCTGAACAATTAGAGTTATTCAAAGGTGAAATGCACTGTTTGGGCAAATTATGAGTCCTCTTCATTGTCAGTGTTTAAATGATGGTTAGATGACCACTTTGCAGGCTTCTTATACTAAGAATTCCTTTTGGGGGTATGGTATCAACTCTAACTATGGATCTATGGCTGAGATTCTAGCAAACTCTAAAACTCTGTGATTTTGTCTATGGGGGTTCAACATTAAGGAGCCAATCTCCAATACACAATGACTCGAATACCATGCCAAATAGACTAAATTCTTTATGTATTGAATAGATACAATATCACTATTGACACAATAGTTATCCAGAAGACCTTCTTTCTCATGAGCAAGAAAGAACTCTAGCCAAAGCAGTCATAATATCCATCTGATATTAGTAAGTAGCTGAAAACCATGAATTAGCACACTTTAATTTTCATCATGAGTTAAATCAAAGCCTTAGAATAAATTCTTTTCAAATACTCATCATATGCCTTGATACATTGATCATCATAATGCATCAACAATACTGGAGCTTGAAATGAATCCATTGATGGTAGGGTATATTTAGAGAAAAGAACTTTCCATTTTCATCACTGTCATTTGGAAACCATTGTCTTTGTACCACTAGACTTGCAGGCTGTTGTCTTCCATACCTTAGCATTTAACCCTAGCGTCCTTGTTGTCTCCCAAAGGATGTTCACATCGAGGTATTTCCTCTGGGTCAGCCTTTCTCACTTGTCATCTAGTTAGGTGGTAGAAAGTCTTTATAAGGAAAAAACAGAGGCAGTCCCCTTTTCTGTCACCCTGAATTGAGCTGTTTATTGCTCTCTGGTGCTACCACAGACAGTTCCCCATGTGAAAGAATAAGCTTGTATGGGTCTATTCATCTTCTAAAATCATTTAGCAGCAGAAAAAAAAAAGTAATTTGCTTGAATTGTTCTTGCAGTGATCTTTATAATTTGTTTCTCTCCTTCCTTCTCCCCATAAAAACATGAAGACCTGTGTCTTCTACATTTCCAAAATATTCCTCTTTTTCTTAATTTAATTATTCATAACCAAGGAGTACAAAGTGGTGCTACAAAAAATTCATCTTTCTTGACGTATACGTGAATCATGACCTCATCAATTTTGAATCTTTACTCTTATCCTTTTTTGTTTTCATTCAGTTTAATTTTTTAATTCTTGGTTTCAGAGCTTTTAGTCAATTCATGACTGTTCATAGTACTTCTCTTGTGTAACTTTTCTTTAAAGTAGGAAGTAAATCTATCAACTGATAGTTTTCCAGTGAAACTGGACTGTACTATAGAAAGGACAGCAATAAGCAAAGCCAAATTCAACAGATTCTGAAAAAAAGTCTAGAGTACCCAAGTCAACTTTAATTATTAACATTACTCATAACTTGCTCAAGGCCGCTGTCCTTCCCTTTATTTTTTTTAAAGTTCTTCTAGGATTGAGGATTTTTTTTTATGTTAACCTTTCATTCTTCTTTTCATTTTCTTATTTAGATGATTTTGGAAGCAGGGAACGCTTGGAAATTCTGGGTGTAAATCATAAACTAAGCAATCCTCCATGTATTCTCCCAGTCTTTCTGATAGAAATGTCTCCTGCCTATAAATAAAGGGGTCACAGCAATACCACTGTTGGGATTATATCCCAAAGAGATTACAGAAGTGGGAAAAGGTCCCATATGTGCAAAAATATTTATTGCAGCTCTCTTTGTGGTTGCAAAAAACTGGAAATATAGGGGATGCCCATCAATTGGGGAATGG
>CM053582.1:277522685-277536248 GCA_028627135.1 Pseudochirops cupreus | reverse complement strand
TTAATAATAATACTTATTATATATGTATATTTAACATTTGATTAAATATAAAAAATATATAAATACATATATATTTATGTATAAACATATGCATATATAAAATATACATAAAGATAAATATATAAAATATATATAAATATAAATATATGTGTGTATATATATATTTAATATATTTATATACATATATTTATTTAACACTTGATTATAGAACTTCAGATTCTAGATTCTTTCCCTTCCTCCCTTGTCACCCACCCCCACTAGAAGGACAAGCAATTAAATACAGGCTGTACATGTGTAATTATGCAGAACATCATCACAGTGGGCATATTGTGAGAGATGGATTATATGTTCCTCCTACCTATCCCACCTCCCCTGTTCTATTCTCTACCCTGTCCCTGTCCCTTTACAGAAGTGTATTCTTCCAGCAGCCCTCCCCACTACCCTGTGCTGCCCTCTGTCATCCTACCTCTCATCCCCAACCCCCCTGCTCTCCTGTGTGACAAGATACACAGTTTAGAGTTTATGTCATTCCTTCCCTAAGCCAAATTCAATGAGATTAAGGTTGACCCTTTCCCTTTTGCCTTCTTGTTCTTCCCCTCCATTGTAACAATCATCTCTTGCCTCTTTTATATGAAATGATTAAACCCATTTTGTCTCTCCCTGTCTCCTCTCATTCTAATCCTCTCCCACCTCAGAATTTCACCTTTTAGAGTATCATCCCTTCCTGTTCAATTGACCCTGTACCCTCTATGTACTCATATATACACACACTCATATATGTGTTTGTATGCATATATAAAACCTCCTACATAGATATATGTTTATGTATATGTATATATACATTTGTATTCCCTTTGTCTATCCTCATATTGAGAAAAGTTTCATAAGTTACAGTTATTGTTTTTCCATGTTGGCATGTAAATAGTTCAACTTTGATAAGTTCCTTATGATTTCTTTTCCATGTTTACCTTCTCATGCTTCTTGTATTTGAGTGTCAAACTTTCTTTTCAGTTCTGTTTTTTTCAGCAAGAATGTTTGAAAGTCCTCCACCTCACTGAATGACCATATTTTCTCCTGGAACATTATACTCAATTTTGCTGGTTAGGTGATTCTTAGTTTTAATCCTAGCTCCCTAAATCTCCATAATATCATATTCCAGGCCCTTCAATCCCTTAATGTAGAAGCTGCTAGAACATGGGTTATCCTGATTGTGTTTCCACAGTGCTCAAATTGTTTCTTCTTCGCAGCTTATAATATTTTCTCCTTGAACTGGGGACGCCAAAATCCGGCTATAACATTTCTAGGAGTTTTCTATTGGGGATCTTTTTAAAGAAGTGATCAGTGAATTCCTTCAAGTTCTATTTTGCCCTCTGATTCTAAAATATCAGGACACTTTTCCTTGAGAATTTCTAGAAGGATGCTTTTTAAGTTCTTTTTTTTTTGATCATGGCTTTCAGGTAGTCCAATAATTTTTTAAATTGTCTCTCCTGGATCTATTTTCCAGGTCAGTGGTTTTTTCAATGAGATATTTCACTTTGCCTTCTCTTTTTTCATTTATTTGTATTTGTATCTTGATTTCTCATAAAGTCATTTCTTTCCATTTGTTCCACTCTAACTCTGAAGGAATTATTCTCTTCAGTGAGCTTTTGAGATTTTTTTTCCATCTGGCAAATTAGACTTTTTAAGGCACTCTTCTCCTCATTGGCTTTTTGAACCTCTTTTGCAATTTGAGTTAATGTATTTTTTAAGGTGTTATTTTCTTCAGTCAGGTTGTTGACTCTCTTGTCATGAATTTCTTGCATCATTCTCATTTCTCTTCCCAATTTTTCCTCCATTTCTCTGATTTGGTTTTGAAAATCTTTCTTAAGCTGCTCTATGACTTATAGACAGTCTTCATGTTTCTTGGAAGCTTTTAGTGTGGGAGTTCTGACTGTGTTGTCTTCCTCTCATTCCATGCTTTGATTCTTTTTGTCCCCAAAACAGCAATTTAGAGTTTGATTGCTGTCCTTACTTTGCTTCCTTTGCCTGCTCATCTTACCAGTCAATTACTTGATTTTTTAGCTCTGTGGAACTCTGCTTCCAGAAGGGGAAGTTCTGTCTCAAATCACTGGGATTTTCTCAGCTGCTGGATGTATTAGGAGGCCACCATTTTTTTTCACATTCCCCACCAGCTTTGGCTCTCTGAAAATGCACCCCTGGACCACCACCCAAGACCACAATCCAGATCCTGGTCCCTCAACGCAAGAGCACTTAGCCTCTGAATGATTGCTTGCCCTACCTGCTGTCTGCAGGTCAGGAGCTCTGAAGCAGCCCTGCAGAGGCAGCTGCAGGGCCATCAGTTCTGCCACATCCTTGCCATGGAGGCAGTTTGGCTGGATCACTTTTCTCCCCCAAATTCAGCTGAGTTCCACTGACCTTTCACTTTGTCCTTGTTTCTTTTTGGGTGATAGTTCTGGAAACTGCCACAGCTGCCTCTGATCCACTTTCCTGAAGGCTCCAGCTGTAGCTTCTCCTGGCCACCCCAGGGTCATGCTGTGGTTTCAGGCTGGTCTGGTTTCAGCTCCCAGAACACTGTGATGAGCCCTTCCTGCCAAGCTGCCTTCAGTGGGAGATGTGTTTTTTCCATATTTTTGCAAGTTCTGGAGCTCTAAAATTAGTTTATAGTCAAATTTTATGGGTATTTGAGGTGGCTATGTGGGAGTTGTGGAAGCTCACTGCTTCTATGCTGCCATCTTGGCTACCCCCTATGTCTTGATAGTGTCATTTAAGAGAGTCACTGCTCCTACACTCCCTTAAATCCCCTCAAGCCTCAATGGGGGAAGGTTAAGGCAAACACAGATTAATATGTACTTAATACATATTTATTTATTAGCTAGGTTGTTTGTTTTTTCTTTTTTAATATGGGATAGACTGAATTGTCAAGTCAGTGTTAACATAGACAGCTTTTACTGTCTTTTTCCTCTTTAAATATATCTTCTAGCTAAATATGTCTTTAACGTTTTTGGTATTTGAAAAGTCTTTTTAATACTTATGAGTTCTACAGTAATAAAAATTTTTTTTGCTTATTTTTGCTAATTTTATTTGCTAATTTTAAAAAATCTTAAAATAAATATTTTTATAAAGGCATAATATAAAATATAAATTTTATAAATATTTATTTTATAACCCTGCATGAAAAAGTTAATTTCACTCAATCATAAATGACATTCATCTGGTAACTATTTTTTAAAAAATCCAATTTGTCCTTTAATAAAGAAAAGTGCTAGTGGAACCAAAAGAAATTATGGAAATCATACATTGTGCAACATTAATACTGGTGACATTAATCAAAACCAAGGAGAGTGTTTTTAACATGAATTTGAAATTTTATCAATTTGACTTTATATCTTTGCTATTCTTGTGCTATTTTTTCTTTTCTATTAAAATTTCCTTGAATGTCACTTTGGTGAAACCATATGTCCCTCATACATAGTCCTAATATATGTGATCTTTATTCTATCACAGAAGTCATTGAGAGAGATGAATAGGACAAAACCACTCAATCTTACTACAAGTGGCAAATTAGAGTTTTAAAAGTAATTTCTTACGAAGTCCACATTACACATAAATCAAGTATTTCCCTTTTAGGTTTATGGTGCATAATGATCATCCTAAAATTTTGTTAAAATATTTGCTAATATGAAAACAATGGAAAAAAGTTGATTTAGAGTAGCAAAATTCAGTAAAAAACATTGAACTATTGAAAAATTATTTCAGCCTTAAATGTTCAACCTATGCAATTAAATGCCACTGGAGTTCATTGAAAGAAATAGTATAGTTGGAATAAAAGAGCATAGATAATTTTATGGTCACTAATGCCATTAGTAGCCATTGAAGTTATAGTAAGTTCTATCAAATTTCATATTATAAAATATAAGCTACAAGGGTCAGTTAGGACTTTTCTCCTCTAGGTTTACAACAGTGGAATTCATTTGCTATATTTTAAAAAATCTCTTCTCTTCCTTAGAAACAGAAGTTTTAGTTTTTCTTGGAGTATGGGGAAAGGTATATAGCACCATAGAAAGTTGCAAAGGAAAATGATGATAGTCCTTGACAACAAATTTTTGTAATCTAAGAGCACAAATATTGTGAGTCCAAGTGTATGATAGGCAGACTGAGAACTGAAGGGATATAAATACTATTATAGTTGATTCTTGAGATCATTGAGAAAGACAACCTTGTTAAGCAAAAAGTAAAGGCATACTCAAGCGATTTTTTCAGATGAAGATAGAGTTAAGTGGGTCAGGGAAGTGTAATGGTAATAGGAATCTGAAGCTATTCCTTGGCCTTTAATAAGCCTAAGGGAATTTGAAGACCTTTCCTGATTTGAAGATCTTCCCTGCCCCCTAATAGGCCAGATATAATCACATGGAGCCTGTGATAGGAGGGGTTTCTTTAAGGGTGGAGCAGAGCCTACAGGAAGCTGGAAGTCAGAGCAGCCAGGGGTGGGATAGAGAGGATACACCCAGGTAGACAGCTGGGTTTGTGAGTGTTGGTTTGTGGGAAAGCTAAAGGATGGTGTGGTGTCATGCTGTGCTATGGTGTGTTAACTTCTTTGCTACTGTGTTGGATTTGACTTTCTGATGTTGAGATTCGGTTTTTTGGTGTCTGAATAAAAGTTTTGCTTCTGTCTTCTATATGGAGAGTCTGTTATATTGTGTGATTTAGAACTATGCCAGATTATTTACAGTTGCCATTGGCACTGTGAATATTGTGTTGGTGCTACAGGAGGGACTATTACAAAATAGCCCAAATAAGTAATGTTATTTCTTGTTGCCTTTTGACACATGATAAAACTAATTCAGTAAAGGCCTTTCATTTGCCTCTGCAACAAGAAACTGTGGTGCTGCACTGTCCTTGACTTCTGCTTTCAATTATGGTGAGAATTTCTATATTTTTAATATTAACGTTCTATATATGTCTATTGTTGGTCAATAATTAAAGATCTAACAGTTATTTTCCAATATGTGAGCTGTTATTTAGTGAAGACCTATAAATTATATGGGCAGCTAGGTGGCACCATGCCTGAAATCAGGAAGAACAGAGTTCAAATCTGGCCTCAGACACTCACTAGCCATGTGACCCTCAGCAAATTATTCAGTCCTGTTTGTCTCAGTCTCCTCATATGCAGTATGAGCTAGAGAAGAAAATGGCAAACTATTCTGATATCTTTGACAAGAAAACCCCAAATTGAGTCACAGAGAGTTAGGCAGATGTGAAATGACTGAACAAAAACAACAATAAACTGTATGATTCTTTACACCCTGTGCTTCCCTTTTCTATTTCTCCCACAGCATCACTGCAGATATAACAACAATGACAATAAATATAGATAAGATTTTAAGGTTTGCCAAAAAAGAAAAAAGTCTCATTTTATCTCACAGGAACTTTAAAAGGGTCATTTAATTATAACTATATTTTACAGAGGAGGAAAATGAGACTCGCAGAAGTTAAATAACTCTCTCAATGTCGCAGAACTAGTAAATGTCTGAAGCTGGGTTTGAGCTCAGGTCTCTCTTGACTCCAGGTCTAGTACTGTATCCATTGTGCCTTCTAGGAACCTAGATGAATGGAGCAGCATAGGCCTGAAAACAATTTTTCTTTATTCCATAGGTTCTAATAGTAAAAAAATTCATCCGTGCATGACCTGTTCACCAATGATTCTCTATAATTCTTTAAGTTGTACCTCAGAAAACCAACATAATTTCTCACTAGGACTGTAATAGTAGGCTTTTCAGATATTACCCTCCATTGATATTGCTTTCAAGAAACTGGGGTCACTGTTATTTTTCCCATAAAGGTGTGATAAATCTCCTGATTTATTTGCTGGAAAAAACTAAAAATAATTTTGCAATAGGGTTGGTATTTTTCACCAGAGGTTGTCACCCAATTTTCCTTCTCACCATTGACTCATTTGTTCCTCTAGAACTTTTCTTCTTATTCCACTAAATATATTGGCAGTGATTAGCCACTGGTGACAGTATTTACCATCATTGTTGAAATTAATATGCACCAAAAATTATACAACATTTAGAAGAACTGGAAAGAAATATAAGAAAGGATGAGCAGGATGGTTTTAGAAAAACCTAGGAAGACTTACATGAACTCACGTGAAGTGAAATTAGTAGAATCAGGAGAACATTGTACATAGTTACAGCAATATTGTAAGGAGGATCAGCTGTAAAAGATTTAAGCTACCCTAATCAAGAAAATGGTCCATGACAATTTCAAAGGACCTTTGATGAAAAATGCTATCCACTCCCAAAGAGAAAAGTGATGAACTGTGAATGCAAACTGAGGTATACTTTTTAAAAATTTTCTTTAGTTTTCTTGTGTTATATTTTTATCTGTGTTTTCTTTTACAGTATAGCTAACATGGAAATATGCTTTTAATGACTTCACATCTACAACCTATACAAAATTGTCTGCCTATGCAAAGAGGGGGGAAGAATGGGAAGGAAGGAGAGAATTTGGAGCTTGAAATTTAAAAAGAAAATATTGTTAAATATTTTACATGTAATTGGGAAATATTTAACATAATAAATAATATGTTTAAAAAATAATGTTCCTCAGATTTTACATGATTTTCAGCCCATACTTTGCTCACTTTGTCAATGTTAAACTTGCCTACCAATTTCTGTTCATTACCTGCAGACTGTGTAATTAATGTTCAAGTAATGCACATATAAACTATCTCTTTACAGAACCAGACATATCTCACATTATCCAATAACTCATACTTTACACAGACTGCTAGAATTTTGGAGTTGGCTATGCTACAGCAATTTAATCCCTTGCTCACTCAATGACTTTGATCATAACCTCAACTTGTTTCCCTCTTTCACACCAAATTCCCTATTACCTTGCATACTTTGTGAACTTCTCACCATTCAAAAAAATATAGTATACATGAGAGTCCTCACAGCAAAATTTAGATGGTCTGTGCCTGGAAACACATTCTTATGAGAAATGAAATGATAAAACTATGAAAATTATGCTTTTCTGGTTTTAAGTATCATGGAAAATGACCTCCTGGGGACTCTACTCTGTTACATACATTATTGTTATAAATAATAATACTTTCCTTAGCATGATGTAGAGCAAGACAAAGTTCCCATGCTATTCAGCTGGTCAGTCTTTCTGTGAATTATTGTGACTATATGATATTTTTGCAGGAGAGAGAGGCTTCCTGTCTTACCCAGGAGAAAAGAATAGCTATATCCATCTCTTCATCTATCTGTCCATCCATCTGTCTATCTATCTATCTATCTATCTATCTATCTATCTATCTATCTATCTCTCTATCTATATGTCTTTCTATATGTTTTTCTATATGTCCATCTATCTATCTGCATGAAGATATATACATGTATATATAAATGTATGTATATATTTATAAATGTAACTATGTGTGTGACACATAGACACATATACGCATACATTTACAAATATATTTTATGGAACTATAACTGTACATATGCTACCATGCTTACATTTATACAATGTACTTAATATTTAATATGAATATTATTTTTTATATTAAATAATATTATACTGAAGTAAAATGAGACATAATCAGCAATGAAGTAGAGTGAATGAATAGTTAGCCTCAGCATCAAGAAAACCTGTGTTTGCATCCTGACTGACAGACTCTGACTGCATGAGCCAGGGAAAACCACTTAATATCTCAATACTACAGACAATTTTCTACAACTTATTGTTGAACAACTGTGATATCACATCTGGAATGTCCTGAAAGTGGAGAACTCATAGGTCTGAACCAAAACAGAAAGGAAGAAAAATAGTTTAGTCCCAGATGTTGGAATGTTGGTATGAAAAGTTTCATTGGAAGCCAGATTTTATTTTTAAAGGTGAACATGAGGTTTATTGTATGCTTGGAGGACAGAATATGCAAAAGCATGAAGATGAGAGGTGGAGGAACAACAAGAAATTCAGGTAGTATATGGAATTTTAAGACCATTCACTGCCAGTTAACAACAGCTTTATTGGTTCAAGATGTGTTATAGATATACATGAGTTTATTTAGCAGTGAAATAAAATCTTTCTTCCCATTCTTTATGAATATTATGTTGCCTTAAGGATAATTTGAAATTTTCATTGTTTGATGATTATGGCTTTGGAGACCACCTAGAATCATTGGGAGTATATTGAATTTAAAAGCTGGGCATTCATTTAAAAAAAAATAAGCTAAATGTCAGTAGATTTCCAATAACTTTTTTAAAAAATGATTTATTTTAGTTTACAAGATTCAGTTTCACAATCCCTTGAGTTTCAATTTTTCTCCCTTCCTCTCTCCCCACCCCCCACCATGGCGGCATGCAGTTAAGTATAGGATCTACAAATATTTTGTATAGAAGGGTTGTAACCAATGGAGTGAACAATGGGAAAAAAGAAAGAGAACAAAATATGAAAAAGAATGATAGCATGCAGATTGCTTCAGTCTCAATTTAAACTCTGTTCTTTCTAGATCTTTTGCTGAATGCAGATATCTGCTTCCATCCTGAGACTTGTAGAGTTGCCTTACAACTCAGCATTGCTGAGAAGAGACTAGTTTATCAAAGTTGGTTGTCACACATATGATGTGTGTGTGATTGTGTACACATTTTTTCTGATTCTGCTCTTCTCACTTAGCATCACTTTGTATAAGCCTCTCCAGGTGAGACTTATATAGCACAATAGTATTCCATTACATTCATATACCACAACTTGTTCAGCCATTTGCCAATTGATGGGCATCCCCTTAATTTCCAGTTTTTTGCCACCACAAAGAGAGCTGCAATAAATATTTTTGTACATATGGGTCTTCCTTCCACTTCTATGATCTCTTTGGGATACAGCCCCAGAAGTGGTATTACTGGGGAAAAGGTATGCAATTATTTATAGCCCTTTGGGAATAGTTCCAGATTGCTCTCCAGAATCTACCCAAAAAATTTCATGGTCGTTGATTTTTTCAAGGAGATATTTCTCATTGCCTTCTATTTTTTCATTTCTTTGGATCTGTTTAATAGTATCTTGATTTCTCATAAAGTCATTTGCTTCCATTTACTCCACTCTAATTCTGAAGGAATAATTCTCTTCAGTAAGTTTTTGAGATTCTTTTTCCAAATGGCAAATTAGATTTTTTAAGGCATTCTTCTCCTCATTGGCTTTTGGGGCCTCTTTTGCCATGTGAGTTAGTCTATTTTTTAAGTTGTTATTTTCTTCATTCAGGTTGTTGTCTCTCTTTTCATGATTTTCTTGCATTATTCTCATTTCTCTTCCAATTTTTCCTCCACTTCTCTTATTTGGTTTTCAAAACCCTTCTTAAGCTCCTCTATGATTTGTAAGAGATTACATTTCTCTTGGAAGCTTTTGTTGCAGGAATTCTGACTGTGTTGTCTTCTTCCTGATGAATGCTTCAATCCTTTTTGTCCCCCAAAAAAGAATCTAAAGTTGCATTGCTGTTCTTACTTTGCTTCCTTTGCCTGCTCATGTTGCCAGTCAATTACTTGACTTTTTAGCTCTGAGGAACTCTGCTTGCATAGGGGAGAGCTTTGTCCCAATTCACTGGGGTTTTCACAGCTGCTGGAGCTATTAGGAGGCCACTGTCTCTGCACCCCCTACCAGCTTTGGCTCACTGTTCATATACCTCAGGACCACCACCCAAGACCACAATCCTGATCCAAGTGGCTTAAGGTAATAACACTTAGTCTCTGAATGATCGCTTGGCCTCCCTTCAATCTGCTGGCTGAGAGCTATTAAGTAGCCATGTTCAGGTGGCTGCAGGGCCTCTGCTTCTGCTGCTTTCTTGCCCTGTGTGTGGATGGCCAGACCCACTCTTTTCTCCCAAATTCAGCCAAGTTCCACTGACCTTTCACTTTGTCCTTGTTTCTTATGGGTTGATACTTCTGGAAACAGCCACAGCTGCTGGTGATCCACTCTCCTGAAAGCTCCAGCCACAGCTTGTCCTGGCTGCCACAGGGCCAAGCCACAGTTTCAGGCCAGGCTGGTTTCAGCTCCCAGATTGCTGCAATGAGCCCTTCCTGTCCTGCCTGCCAGGCTGCCTTCAGTTGGAGCTTTTTTTATCTGGACTTTTGTGGGTTCTGGAGCCCTAAAATTTGTTTAGAGTCATATTTTTAGGTATTTGAGGTGATTATGGGGGAGTGCTGAGGTGTTTTCCTGCTTATATGCCTCCATCTTGGCTCTGCCTGAACTGTTATTTTTATCATACCTTCATGCAGAGCCTTCTTTTGTGACCAAAAAAAAAAAATTAAATACCATTGAATCTGGCAACATTAAGGAATTGTATTTAGCAAAATTAAGTAAAAATTAAGGTGATCATAAAAAAATGAGTTGATCATAAGTGAGAATGTGTATACTATTGTTTACTATATACTATATTTATAACTATATCTATATATACATACATGTATATATGTTCTCTTATATTTTAGTAATTCCCCACTTTTCTGTGGGAAGGGAGGAGTCCTGTTTCAATATATAGGAGCTGTTAATTGTTCATTTTTCCAGTTAATTATAGTTTATCTTTTGGGGGCATGTAAAAAAAAATCTTTATAATTCTATATGGTGTTCTCTTGGTTCTGCTTATTTCAAATTAACAACAAAGGTGTACCACAAAAATTGGGATACAATATTTTAAAAAATTAAAACTAATGGGCCACAATACATTCATCTATCCATTAAAATTTGGTACCGATATACTTATGTGTCAAAATGTAAGATAAGAGGAAAATATTTTTGAAAATCCCTACAGATTTTCCAAAGTTTAGAGTTGCATCCATTTCAAGAAAGCTTTGAAAACAATACATTAGAAGAAAAAGTTATAAGGATTTAAATTAACCAAATTTGGGGCAGCTAGGTGGCACAGTAAATAGAACACCTGCCCTGGAATCAGTAGGACCTTGGCTCAAATCTGGCCTCAGACACTTAACACTTACTAGTCATGTGACCTTGGGCAAGTCACTTAACCCCAATTGTCTTCCAAAAAAAGAGAAATAAATTAAAAAAAAATAACCAAATCAAAGCAGTTGCTAAAATGATTTGAGAAATCTCAGACCACTGTATTGGCTAAGTCATTCAAGATTTCTAAGAGAAACAGGTGTCTGTAAAGCCACACACAAACAGCTTTCCAGAAGAATGCTGCCGTGAACAGCTTTCAAGGTTCTTATTACATAGTATAGCAAGCTCTCTATTCAATAACAAATCAGAGCAAAACATTCACAGTAAATCAAGGTAGAGCATTCACAATGTAACAACTTATCACAGAATCAAAATACAGCATTTACCATGTCACAACTGAACAACTTATCACTAAAACGGCCACATAGTTTTCACCAAAGTGGTCATGTAGTTTTGAATAAAGTACAATAATTTAGAACCTTGATCATTTGGTAACTCAATCATTCAATCATCCTTCCTTAAGGGATACAAAATGCAAAAGTCAAAGTACTCCACACCTGGGGTAGTCTCAATTGGAGATTAGTTTCCAATCATAAACAAAGCACATTCACTTAGTCAATTATAAAATCTTTAATTCAATCACAAAGTACAGAAGTCAAAGTTCTCCACCCCTAGGTCACAGTCAATCATAGTCTTCTCAGTCAGTACACAGTACCCAAGTAAAGTCTTCTTTCAGGTTGACTCCAGCCTGGCTCTCAGTTCCCCTGATTCCCCTTCCATTGTCCCATTTCCTGCCTGAATTCAACAAACTTCCACCTGGGTTCAAAGGCAGACAGCTCACAGGTCCTTGTCCAGCTCTCTGTGGAGTTCCTGTTTCACACTGAAGCTCATGGTGTGCAGTCCACCTTCACAGTCTCTATTCCTGGGAAGTCAAGGCTTAACAAAGCCACAAACAGACAAAGTACCAACACCACAGTCATGCTTCCTCAGTCTTTGGCAGCTCTAGCTGGCCCTTGGAAATCCTCAGCAGCTCCAGCTGGCCCTCAGAAGTCTTCACCTGCTGTGTTCTCAAAATCAAAATCACTTTCTCCCATTCTCAAAATCAAAATCACTTTCTCCAAAGAAGTTCCTGTCCAGCAGCAGCAGCCCAGCCTTCAGGTGCTGATCCCAAGAAGTTCTAACTTTCTCAGCTAGTGTTTTTCCTTATCTACAGTATTGCTCCTCCCTATTCAGCCCCTTTCTGTTGCATCAGCAACAGGGGTTCATACCTTCTGTTTCTTTAACAGAGGCTTAATTGGAAACTAAGTACTAAGTACCTGTCAGCTTAGCAATACAAAAGGACCTTCAAATTCCATTACCTTTACAGTATCTAAGTTATCAACAACAGCTGGGACCATTAAAAAAGGAAGGAGGAGGAAGGACAGAATGAATAAATTCAAAGTAAAGTTCACAACAATAATAATAAAAATAATAATAATTCACAACAATTGAATGATTAAGTAAATCATTCAATAGTTCTTAGGTTTATAGACTAAATTCTGGAATAAATCATTTATTTCAAACTCTTCATTTAAGGAAAACCAGACAGAGTACCACAACAAGGGGATCCTTGGACTGGATCTGTTAAATTTGTATTATTAGGTGGAAAAAACATACACATACATATGTATAGATGTATACATGCACACACACACACATATATATATATATATATATATACACACACACACACACACACACGTATATGTTTATGTATATATGTATAAATATTTATACAGATACACATGTGTATACACACATATACATGTGTGTGTGGATGTATGCATATGTACATATATACACAAATACATAAACACACATGCGTGTGTAAATGCTCTCTTCTATTGCATGTTGTGGGGAATACAAATCTAACAATTATAATGTTAAATGAAAACAAGAGTAATTTCCTATAAAACACAAGAGAATTCTCAAACAACTTAAAATGAGAATAAAAAAAAGTTATATTCATCAAATGCTTTAAGTTTACATAAAGTTAAATTACTTAAAAATGAAACATTAGTAGAAGTTTTGACAAGTTATTGCCAAAAAAGGGAAAACAAGGGATGGCTAGGTGGTGCAGTGAATAGAGAACTGGTCATGGAATTGGGAGGACCTGAGTTCAAATCTGGCCTCAGACATTTCACCCTTACTAGCCATGTGACCCTGGGAAAGTCACTCAGCCCTGCCTTCCCCCCTCAAAAAAGAAAGAAAGAAAGAAAGAAAGAAAAACAAGTGAGACTAATGATATGAGAAAAGTGTAATTGCGGAAAATATTGATTGAAATAAATGAAGTTATAGGGTGCTAATATATGACATATAAATTTAAAATGCATCAAATATTTAAATATATATCTATATATATAATCACATATATACACCCACACAACATATTACATTAATATATATGCATTTGTGTTTATATAGATAGACAGGTAGATAGAGAGATAGCTAATTTAACAATTCTGGAATATCATAAAGACATTTTCTTTCATTTCAGGTAAAAAGAGATAAAATTAATAATAGTAGATGGTTTAAGTATTCCATTATGAGCATATGATATATGCA
>CM053582.1:277490884-277522585 GCA_028627135.1 Pseudochirops cupreus | reverse complement strand
TTTTATTCTCTAGTTCATTTTACAGGTAAGGAAACTGAGTCAAATAAGGTTATCATCTATTTACTACACGACCTAACTTTCCTATACACAGAAAAATATATGTGTGTATATACATATACACATACAGATACATGTATATATTTCATTCCTTTGTTCCATTTATCCATCCTCCTATGTATGACCTATCACAGAACTTGGACCAAAACTAATAAATCTGTCAGTTTGTAAAGAAGACAAAAGAGTCAAATATATAAATGAAATAAATTTTAGAATATCTTTACACAGCAATTGGAACTGAACCTGCAATTTCATTGGTTTCAGGAACTTGTAGAAGAGGATATTCTTTTTCTTTTTCTGGGGACCTTCTTTTCAACTTAAAATTTTAATTTCCTAGAAAATTGAGAGGCTAAATGACTTGCCCAGCCAGAAGTAAGTTTTGAACCTATGTCTTTCTGATTCTGAGGTCAACTCTCCAGCTATATCTCTACATTAACTTTAAAACCCTTCTTACTGATCAATAAAACAAGAAATAAAAGTTATTTCCACAGAATTTTTAAAAAAAATATTAACAATTAGTTGGTGAAGAAGAAAATTATAAGATTACACCAAAGATATTGATAATTCAAATACTTCATATAAAATATATGACATACAGATGAAGCAGTATAAAGAAGAAAATTCATGGTCAGTCAATTGGCATTTGTTAAGTACATATTAACTCCCAGGAATTGTGCTAAGTCTTGCATAGCTCATATTGCTTTTAAGGAAGAGAGAAAATTAATCATATCTGTTCTTCACACACACACACACACACACACACTCACACTCACAAAGATCATGGCAACAGAACAAGAGAACTGAAGTGAATTAAACAAGTATAGAATAGGGATCAATATAATTGGAAATAAGAAAATGATTGAAGTGATAAATACAAGAGTATATTTTCTTTCTTTTTTAAATTCATTTACTTTTAATTTACAACATTCAGTTCCACAAGTTTTTGAGTTCAAAATTTCTCCCCTTTCTTCTCCTCTCCCAAGCCTTATGGTGGCATGCAATTCCATATAGGTTCTACATATACCTTCACATTAAACATTAGTGAATTTGTAAAGAAGAATTATAACCAATGGAAAGAACATAAAAGGAGAAACAAAACAAACAAAACAAAAAAGAGAGAGAACAAGTAGTTTGCTTCAGTATACATTCAGACTACATAATTCTTCCTCTGGATGTGGATAGCCTTTTCCATCATGAGTCTTTTGAATTGTCTTAGAACCTCGTATTGCTGAGAAGAGCCCAGTCTATCAAAGTTAGTCATCATAGATATAATGTGTCTGTAATTGTGGACAAAGTCCTCCTGCTTCTCCCCTCACTCAGTATCAGTTTATACAAGTCTTTCCAGGTTTTTATGAAGTCTGTCTGCTCCTCATGTCTTATAGCACAATAGTATTCCATTATATTCATATACCGCAACTTGTTTAGCCATTCTCCAATTGAAGAGCATCCCCTTGATTTCCAATTCTTTGCCACTACAAAAAGAGCTTCTATAAGTATTTTTGTACACATAGGTCCTCCTCCTACTTGTATGATCTCTTTAGGATACAGCCCTAGAAGTGGTATTACTGGATCAAAGGGTGTGTTCATTTTATAGCCCTTGGGACATGGTTCTAAATTGCTCTCTAAAATAGTTGGATCAGTTCACAACTCTACCAACAATACATTAGTGTTCCAATTTTCTCACAACCTCTCCAGCATTTACCATTTTCATGTTCTGTCATGTTAGTCAATCTGATCAATGAGATGTGGTAAAGAGTATTTTTTTAAAAGCCAAATTGACAAACAATTAGCAAATCCAATAAAAAAGAACAAATCCATGCCAGCAAAATAAGAGTTGAGGAAGATGACATTACAAGGGAAAATAATTTAAGATAACTTTCAGATTGTTATATACAACTATGCTAATAAATTTGAAAATCTAGAAGAAATGGAAATGCAAAATTAAAACAAAATTCAAACTACAAAACACAAAATGAACATATTTATAACCAAATCTCCAAAAGAAGAAGAAAAACTGTTAAATAACTGTCCTTGGAAGGACACAATTAGACATTCAGAGCCCTTCACTCCTTTTTCTTGCTCCCTCAGCTCTTCTGCTTTTCCTCTCTTTCCTTCTCTTCTTGAGTGGTAGGAACTCATATCTTGTCTACAAAGAAACATTCATTTGGATTCCCTGCAGAAAATCTTTTATGACAGAGGCAAGTACTTCTGGCAAACAACAAACTCTGTAATATCTGGTCTGATATTGATAGAGAATTCTTCTCTCTATAGTTTTTTTTAATATCTAGGACTCTTACATAATCTTCATATATGTATAAGAGATTCCTTACTGGAACAGAACAATTCTAATGTGCTTTGTTCTACCTAGTCTTATGTCTTTTCTAAAATGAATGAATGAATGAATGAATGAATGAAAAAAGTAAATAGGAAGGATTTTTAATGTCTTTCATCAACTGTAAAGATGTGGGTCTACTAGAGGAATTAATTTTGAAAGCCTATTTGAACTCTTCTTGTATTTTCCTCAAGGATCTTCAAATTATAGAATTAAATCTTAAATGATACTTGAAGATTAGCTAGTCCTATACCCACATTTTTGCAGCTGAGTGAAAAGATTAAAATTATTTAGTTCATAATGATGTTTGTCAGAATCTTTCCCCCTTTCACACATCTTGAAATCTTTCAGTGTTTTAAAAAATGGTGTTGCCTCTATCTTGTTTGTGTTCTTGTTCCAGTACAGATTGCATTCCCAATTTTTTCATATAGCACATCAGGGACAGAGATGTTAGATTCTAAATATAATAGTTTACTGTTATGGGTGAGGAAAAGAAGTTATTTTGATAAACACTAGCACTTTTATTTCACTTTTCATCTTATTGTTCCTTTTGCTTTTTGTTTTTGTTTTTTTGTTTTTGTTTTTTTTGTAGATGTTAGTATGTATGCTCCAGGTTGTTTTGGGGGAACCTATTCATTGCAAAATGTCTGATTTTTATCATCTAAGCAATGGCTACTTATCCAACTCTTTGCAGTGCCAGCAACAAAGAATGTTCATAGAATCACAGAATTTGAGAGTTCATGGTATTGTAGAAAGTGTGCTGTACTTAAAGTAGCAGAGCTGGATTTTGATCATAACTGTGCTACTGTCTAGTTATGTAACTTAGGGGAATACATTTAATCTATCTGTACCTCAGTTCCTTCACAAGTGCAGTGAAGTAGTTGGAGTAGATAATTCCAGAGGTCCCTTGCAACTCTAACACTAGGATATATGGTCATATAACCATAGTAGTCATTTCATTAGATTTATACCAGAAAAGAATTCTCACTATCATGTGATAACATTTGTTCTTCTGTGTACTTACCCTTGGAGAGACTAGAAAAAACTTTTTATGAAGAGAGTAATCATTTTTGCATTTATTATCAAAGACCTTGGTGTTGTGGTATTTCTAAGACATGAGAGCAGGCTCTATAGAATTTTGTACTATGAATAATAGACTACTAAAGTTTAGTGATAGATAGCTTTAGAACCTTTTATTGCATGACACATCCTTCTGATTACTCTAGGCAACTGAGAACTACTTAAGAAGAGTGATGTTAGTGATGTCTGAATGAAATAAATGTGAAATCCAGGTATTTCTAATTTTTTTTAAAAACTTTCTACAAAAGCCTAATACATCTTTACAGTTCTCAAACCTGTGCTTGAAAAAAAATGAATTCCTGAAAACTGATAGTATTTGACCTGGGAAGAATATACATGCAACTTTACTTAGTGCTTATTCTTTATTGCATATTACTAAAGCACTGTCTTAGTCACTAGGAATCCCAAACTAAAAGAGAAAAGATACTAAATTCAAAGAGTTTACATTCTAATGAAAACAATTAAATGACTTTCTGTATGCTTACTGGATTTAATAAAACTTGCTGTTAATTTTATTATTATATAAAATGTCATCACTATCCTTCATAAAAACTCTTCAAGTTAACAGATGATTCCATGAAACAGATAATTTTATACATTTTATTTCATTACTGATTTTCAAAGGGGAATTTTTATGCTAGAATGTGGGATATAAAGAAGTGAGTAATGTAATTAGGGTAACCGATAAAAAGACCCCTGTTCTTTTGAATTCTCTCCAGACCATTTTATAGAATTATAGAACAAAAAGAATAGACATAGAGACAATTAAATGTTAAGGTAGTCACATTCAGAACCCGCAAAGGCTATATAGGTTTTGAGTGACTTGAAACCTGGGTGATCCATTCATGGAGTGCAGAGTATGAAACTGACAGTGTTTTATTCAGAGCTTTTATATATATGCTTACTCCTTTAGAAGACATGAAGAAGATTATCCACTAATTAGATGGAATTACATGTCAACTCTCCATTGACTCACTGAGAAATCAGGCATGACCTTTAAAAAGTCAGATAGTTCTCCAGACAAAATTCATTCTCTGGAATCTAAGGAATCAGTTGAAGAAGTTTTCACTTTCAGTAAATCATAAATCCTGGCATGGAAGAAGAACCTACCTCTTGAAAGAGAATTGGTCTTTGCCTTTCACTTGTGCCTCTTCCATGTCCTTTGTAGTCTTCTCCCATCCCATTCCAATGTGCAATGTTGCCTTGCAAAGAAAAAACAAACTCATCTTGTAGGAGATGTTGCATCTAATAGCATGCCTGGAGAGTACAGTTTCAGAGATAAGAGATTTAGCCTTGGTAGTAAGTTGTATTTTAGAAAGGAAGTGGCTCAGTGGTGTAACTACATCATGAAAAGAGAAAGGGCATTAAGGCCTTATAGCACCAAAAGCATGAGTTGCTGTGTGACCATATGTAACCTTGAGGTATGTCTTTATACTTGTATACTCTAGGAGCACTTGCAGATGTGCTTATTTTTTGGCATAGGCTACAAAATTTTTTTGAGAGAAATGTATTTTTGCTATGGCTATCGATGTAAAATTTTAGCTTCTGCCTTTATTTTTCATTAACTTTGCTATCTGGTTTATTAAAGGTAAAACCATCATAGGTAAGGGTCCGTTAGCTATAGTTTAAGGAGTTTAGATCCACAAAATACTTTGAATCTGGAGGAATAACTCCCCTCCATGATGACCTTACCCAAGAATCAGAGTTGGGGGACAGTTGCCAAAAAGGTACACAGTATCAATTATTAATAATTAGTAAAATAATGAATTATTACAGATTTCTTTGGTATATGAAAATAAAAGCCTACTTTCTTAGGGAATATAAAAGTTGCTTCTTGAAGAAATAAAAGATTGCTTTGGCAAAATTACATATGCAATAAATCTCTGCTGTGGATTAGGGCCTCTAGAGATTACAAATATACCAGTGTCATGAAGTAGAAAAATATGGACACAGAGTCAGTAAATATGGGAATGCCATGATTAGATGTGTACAGAAGGAAATTTGAATTGGAAATGTTGTGAAGAATAGACTGCAGAGAAGAAGTTGCAAGTGAGTAGATGTCAGAGAAACCGTTTTACAAAAATCTAAGAAGGATTGTGCTATAAGATGAGGGAGATATTTTTAGAAGAACCTAGGAAGACTTTTATAAACTGATGCAAAATGAAATGAACAAAACCAGGAGAATATTGGACGCAGTAAGAAAAAAACGCAATGATAATCAAATAAGAAAGACCTGGCTACTCTGATCAATAAAATTATCCAAGATAATTACAAAATATTCATGATAAGATGGTATCCACCTTCAAGGAGAAAACTGAAGAACTGTGAATGTATATTGAAACATACTTTTTTACATTCTTTATTTTTCTTACTTTTTTGCAGCAACTAATATGAAAAAAATTTGTATGAGTTCTCATCTATAATTGTTATATTCAATGAGAAGGGGAGGGATAAAAGAGAGAAAGCAAATTTGGAACTCAAAATTTTAAAAAGTTATAATAAATAAATGACTTAAGTTCACCCCCACCCCTGAAAGGGAAAATCTCAGTAACATGATGGCTGTAGTAATAAAGAGGAAGTTTCAAATGAGAATGAGAGAGATCATTAAATAAGGATTCTATGGGACTTAATAATGAATTTCATCTGAGAGGTAAAATAGAATTAAGTGTTAAAGATACTACAAAAATTTCCAGCACTGGAGCATGTGAATGGTGATACCATTGAGGGAAATATTGAGGTCAGAAAAAGAAATGAGTTTAAATAGAAAGGCAGTAAGGTCAAACAGGGAACTTATGAAAAACTGTCGTGAAATATCAATGAGAGGTTGGATAGGCAGATACCAGATCAGCAGAGAAGCAGAAAAATATAGTAACTTGTGTGCTTTGCTTCTAGTACGCTTAAGAGTACTGAAGAAGGGGTAAAGACATTCTATTGTGATTTAAAGGTTGGGTAGTGACTGGGGGAAAAAAACATTTTAGATCAGTGGCTTTGGGATGATTAAAGTGACAGATTAAATGGTTAAAGAAAACATAATTTCTGCTCTAGGGAAAGCACTAAGGTGAACAGTTATAAGCAGTAGAGAAACATCCTTAGGCATCCTTAGCTGATTGTACATTTAGCATCGTCAGTGTAAAATGGTCTGTTTCCAAAACATCTATCTACTTATAATGTATTATCTGACTTAATTTCTCACAGGTTCTACATTTAGGTTCAAATTTTGCTTTTAAAAAAACATCTAGTACAAACAAAATAAAAATATTCTCCCATGATAAAATGTTATATTATCTTTAACAAAATTTCCTTTGGAAAGCTCAGGAAATTTGCCATTTCCAACTATTTAAATTTGGATATTGATAGTTTAAAGCCAAATGGTCTTCTCCTTCTTAATCAGATATCTAGTCAGAAAATTACTCCACAGAATGATTATGTCTTTTTTAAAAATACTAATTTAACAACTTCAACAATTTGAAGTTAATGTGTTTTCATCATATGTGGGCACTATCTCCACTAACATTACTCTGTCTTAATATTAACATCTTCTGTGATTTAATATGGAGTTTTAGTGAATTGTGGATAATAAAATATCAACTATTTTTACTCGGGGTTCTTTGTTAAGAAAACACGATGAGACCAAAGCTCACTGTCTTCACAGTTTGGTAGGAGTTTCTCATCTAGCTTTGGAGAATCCACATTAATTTCCATGTCACATGAGGCAGTGGAACAATGTTGAAATGGAAGATTTTAGAGATTAGTCTAAATAAAATTGTTCAGGAATTTAAGTCCCATTCAAAACAATACTCTTTCAAACAGGGTCTTCCTAAATTGTAAACACAGAAATATCCTTCCTCTCCATAGAATTAGATATATTATATAATCAATAACCCCCCCCACACACACACACACAACAGCCCATACACCCACATCTATGAAAACACTCTCACATGACAATTCTCTTACATGATAACCGCAAAATAAAATGTGAAATTATTTAATTTTGGGACAAGAGGTCCCCTGAGCTAAATACTCTAAGACAGGTTTTGTAAAATAAACTTGCTAACACTACCATAGGATAGTAAGACTAAAATGAGCAAATTTTCAAAACAGAAAATTGACAAGGCAAACAAAATTCGTAAGGTTTGAATTACAAAGGAAAACAGAAAAAATCAAAGAAAAATAAAGATTTAAAAGTAGATTTCATTCTGTGTTTAGACTCCATTAGTTCTTTGAAGATGGAGAGCATTTTTCAACATTTGTCCTTCAAAATGGTCTTAGATTTTTGTATTGCTAAGGATAGGTAAGTCATTCATGTTGACAATATTATAATACTGCTGTTTCTGTGTATAATATTTTGCTAGTTGTACTCACTTCACTTTGTGTCAGTTCATGTAAGTCTTTCCAGGTTTTTCTGAGAGCATTCTGCTCATCATTGCTTGTGGTACAATAGGATTCCATCACAATCATACATATACCACACCTTGTTCAGCCATTCTGCAACTGATGGGCAATCTGTCAGTTTCCAATTTTTTACCAACAAAAAAAAAAGAGCTTCTATAAACACGTAGGTCCTGCTTTTGGAGCCAAGATGTTGGCATAGAAGCAACAAGGTTCTGCAGCTCCCACATAGCCACCTCAAATACCCATAAAATATGACTCTAAACAAATGTTAGGCTCCAAAACTCACAAAAATACAGAAAAACACATCTCCCACTAAAGGCAGCTCAGCAGGAATGGCTGATCACAGCACAGCTGGAGCTGAAACCAGCCCAGCCTGAAACCACAGCTTAGCCCTGGGGTGGCCATGATGAGCAGCAGCTGGAGCCTTCAGAAAAGTGGAACAGTGGCAGCTGTGGCAGTTTCCAGAATTATCAAGCCATAAGAAACAAGGACTAAGTGAATGGTTAGTGGAACTCAGCTAAATTTGGGGGAGAAAAGCAGTCTGGCCAAACTGCCTCCAGGGCAAGGAAGTGGCAGAGGCAATGGCCCTGCAGTCAACTCCATGTGGCTGCTTCAGAGCTCCCAGCCTGCAGACTGCAGGGGGGGCAAGCAATCATTCAGAGGCTAAGTGCTCTTGCATTGACAGGTCTGGATCCAGATCGTGGTCTTCAGTGGTGGACCTGGGGTTTGTTTTCAGTGAGCCAAAGCTGGTGGGGCCTGCAGCACCTTGCCAATAGCTCCAAAAGCTGTGAAAACCTCAGCCATTTGGGATAGAGCTTTCCCCTCTGGAAGCAGAGTTCCACAAAGCTAAAAAAACATGTAATTGACTGGTAGAATAGGCGGTCAGGGGAATCAAAGTAAGAACAGCAATTGAACTTTAGAATCCTTTTTTGGGGACAAAAAGTATCAAAGCATGGAACAGGAGGAAGACAACACAGTCAGAACTCCCACACTAAAAGCTTCCAAGAAACATGAAGAATTCCTACTAGCCATAGATCAGCTTAAGAAGGATTTTGAAAACCAACTAAGAGAAGTGGAGGAAAAATTGGGAAGACAAATGAGAATGATGCAAGAAAATCATGAAAAGAGAGTCAACAACCTGACTGAAGAAAATAACACCTTAAAAATAGATTAACTCAAATGGCAAAAGAGGCCCAAAAAGGCAAAGAAGAGAAGAATGCCTTAAAAAGTCAAATTTGCCAGATGGAAAAAGAATCTCAAAAGCTTTCTGAAGAGAATAATTCCTTCAGAAGTAGAGTGAAGCAAATGGAAACAAATGACTTTATGAGAAATCAAGACACTATTAAATAGATACCAACAAATCAACAAAGAGAAGGCAATGTAAAATATCTCCTTGAAAAAACCACTGATCTGCAAAATGATGCAGGAGAGACAATTTAAAAATTATTGGACTACCTGAAAGCCATGATCAAAAAAAAAAAATAACAAAAACAAAACTTAGAAAGCATTCTTCAAAAAATTCTCAAGGATTATTGCCCTGGTATTTTAGAACCAGAGGGCAAAATAGAACTTGAAAGAATTCAC
This sequence comes from Pseudochirops cupreus, assembly GCA_028627135.1. Taxonomy (NCBI): domain Eukaryota; kingdom Metazoa; phylum Chordata; class Mammalia; order Diprotodontia; family Pseudocheiridae; genus Pseudochirops; species Pseudochirops cupreus. Next base: position 277,513,137 of record CM053582.1, on the reverse strand, counting down.
CAATCACCTCTTGAAAAAGATCCCCAAAAGAAAACTAGGAATGTTATAGCCAGGTTCTAGAGTCCTGAGATCAAGGAGAAAATATCACAAGCAGCCAAGAAGAAATAATTTGAATACTGTGGAAACACAGTTAGGATAACACAGGATCTAGCAGCTTCTACATTAAAGGATTGAAGGGCCTGGAATATGATATTCTGGAGATCAAGAGAGCTAGGATTAAAACCAAGAATCACCTACCCAGCAAAATTGAGTATAATGTTCCAGGGGAAAATATGGTCATTCAGTGAGGTGGAGGACTTTCAAATATTCTTGCTGAAAAAACCAAAACTGAAAAGAAAGTTTGACACTCAAATACAAGAAGAATGAGAAGTAAACACAGAAAAGAAATCATAAGTAACTTATCAAAGTTGAACTATTTACATGCCAACATGGAAAAACGATGATTGTAACTTATGAGACTTTTCTCAGTATGAGGATAGGTGAAGAGAATATAAATGTATATGTATACATATACATATACATTTATCTATATAGGATATATGCATATGAACATATATCTGAGTATTTGTATATATGTGTACATAGAGGGTACAGGATCAATTGAATAGGCAGGGCCAACACATTACAAGGTAAAATTCTGAGGTGGGAGAGGATTAGATTGAGAAGAGTCAGGGAGAGACAGTATGGGGTTAATCATCTCATACAGAGGAGGCAAGGGATAATTGTTGCAATGGAAGGGAAGAAGAGGAAGGCAAAAGGGAAAGGCTCAACTTTACTCTCATTGAATTTGGCTTAGGGAAGGAATGACATAAACCCTAAACTGAGTATCTTACCACACAGGAGAGTAGGGGGGATGGGAATGAGAGGTGGGATGATGAAGGGGACGGGATGGTGGGGGGGAGGGTTGCTGGAAGCACACACTTCTATAAAGGGACAGGTACAGGGTAGAGAATAGAACAAGGGGGAGGAGGGGCAGGAAGGAGGGACATATAATCCGTCTCTCACAATATGTCCACTGTGGAGATGTTCTACGTAATTACACATGCACAGCCTTATTGAATTGCTTGTCCTTCCAGTGGTGACGAGAGAGGAAGGGAAAGAATCTAGAATATAAAGTTCTATAATCAAATGTTAAAAATATATATGTATGTGTGTGTGTGTGTGTGTGTGTGTGTGTGTGTGTGTGTGTATAATTATTATCTGTATTATTAACTACATGCAACTGGGAATCAAAACATACAGGCACTGTGGTAGGGAGACCCATCTTGCCCTACCAGAAAGTCAGAGGGGGCGATGGCGGGGGGCATAGGAGAAAGCAGATGGGGGCAGGGGCTATACAATGGTATGGCTGTTTTGAGGTGGTGGGTAGGGGAAGATGGGGAGAAAATTTGTAACTCAAAATCTCGTGGAAATGAGTGATGTAAACAAGAAAATAAAAAATTTATTAAAAAATAAAGTGAGAAGGTCAGACTAAAAAAGAAATGTAAGTCTTTAAGGAACAGAAAAGATGCTTTCAAAATAACTGTTTAACACAAATTCAGTAGAACAGCAGTGGGAGGGTTGTGGGCACATAAAACAACTAGAAACTTCGCACCCTCCATAAATTCTGCATAGTGAATGTGTACAATAAGGAAGGTTGCTAGCCAGTTCTGATTTGTAGCTTGAAACCTTAGTATTTCTCTTTCTAAAAATTGTAATACATTTTCTAATATTTCCAGTGTAATTTCAACAAATCTATAAGTTTTGGCAACTAAATAGACCTCATTATTTGTTGTATAGAAGACTCAGTGTCACAGAATCTCAAAAAATGGAAGACATCTAGGCTAGCCAATTCCTAAAACAAATGAACAAACAGAACTTTCTCACTATATTTTTCTTAAGTAACCTTCAAGCCCCTACTTGAAAATTTTTGATAAGGGGAGACTATTCCTCCTTAAGAATGAGTAAATAAAAAACATTTTTTTATGGTAGGTAGCCTTTGCATGTAGGTAGCCTATCACATTGATTAATCACTGTATCTTCCCTTCTGATATACTCTAATCATGGGACAACTGCCATTTGAACTCAATATTTCTCAATTTCAAAAAATTTGAGATAACTCAATTATTGAGAGAAAACTTTCTTTTTTGGAAATCAAAAATTATTAATTCCTAAATATCTTTTTATATTAATATTTCTTTTATTTTCCCTCAGTTACATGTAAAAACATTTTTAACATTCATCTTTAAAACTTTTGAGTTCCAAATCCTCTTCCTTCCTCCCTCCCCATGCACCCCATTGAGAAGGCAAACAGTTTGATATGGGTTATACGTATGTAGTCATGCAAAACATTTCCATAATAATGATATTGTGGGGAAAAAAAACATAGACAAAAAAATCAAGAAAAATAATGTTTAAAAAATATATGCTTCACTCTTTATTCAGACACCATCAGTTTTTCTCTGGTGATGAATAGCATTTTTCATCATGAGTCTTTCAGAGGTGTCTTGGATCATTGCACAGATGAGAATAGCTAAATCATTCACCACTAATCATGTTACAATTTTGCTGTTGCTTTGTACACAGTAGATTTCACTTTGCATCAGCCCATGCAAGTCTTTCCAGGTATTTCTGGGAGTGTTGTGCTCATCATTTCTCATAGTACAAGAGTATTTCACCATAATCACATACCACAGCTTGTTCAGCCATTCCCTGATTGTTGAGCATCCCTTTAGTGTCTAATTATTTGCCCCCAGAAAAGAGCTGCTATAAACATTTTTGTATATAGAGGTCTTTTTCCTTTTTTAAATCTCTTTTAGGATACAGACCTAGTAGTGTTATTGCTAGGTCAAAGAGTGTACATGATTTTATAGCCCTTTGGTCATAGTTCCAAATTGCTTTCAGAGTGATTGAATCAGTTCACAACTCCACCAATGGTGCATTAATATCTCGTTTTTCCCACAGCCCCTCCAACATTTGTCATTGAACATTTCTGTCTTTATTAGCCAACCTAATAGGCATGAGTTAGTACCTCAGGATTGTTTTTATTTGAATTTTTCCAATCAGTTGTGATTTTAGGATTTTTATTTTTCATATGGCTATAGTTTTGATTACTTCATCTGAAAACTGATTATATCTTTGAATCATTAATCAATTGGAAAATAGCCCTTTTATAACTTTGACCCAGTTCTCTTTTATATTTGACAAATGAAGCCTTTATGAGAGAAACTTCAATGGCTTGCTTCAATTTTTTTCAGTTACTATTGCTATTTTCCCATATACTATTCCACCATCACCCACACATTCTATTCTCTCTTTCCTTTCCCCTGTCCCCCTCAAAAGTGTTTTGCTTCTTATTACCACCTCCCCTAATCTGCCCTCCCTTCTATCACCCCTCCTTCTCTTATCCATTTCCCTTCCTACTTTTCTGTAGGGTAAGATAGATTTCTATTCCAAATTAATCTGTATGTTATTCTCTCTTTAAGCCAGTTCTGAAGAGAATAAGGTTCACTCATTCCTCCTCACTTCCCCCCTCTTTCCCTCCCCTGTAAAAGCTTTTTCTTGCCTCTTTTTTTGAGATAATGTACCTCCTTCTACCTCTCCCTTTCTCTTTTTTTCAGCATATACCTCTTTTTCACCTCTTAATTTTATTTTTTAGATATCATCCCTTCATATTCAACTCCTACCTGTGCTCCCTTTCTATATATACTCCCTCTAACTACCCCAATAATGAGGAAGGCCTTATGAGTTACAAGTATCATCTTCCAATGTTAGAAATGCAAACAGTTTACCTTATTAAGTCCTTTATAATTGCCCTTTCCTGTTCACCTTTTTATGTTTCTCTTGAGTTTTGTATTTGAAAGTCAAATTTTCTATTCAGCTCTGGTATTCTTTTCAAGAATGCTTGAAGTTTCTCTATAACATTGAATATTCATTTTGCCCTGAAGGATTATACTCAGTTTTGCTGGGTCGGTGATTCTTAGTTGTTGTCCTAGCTCCTTTGCCCTCTAGAATATCATATTGCAAGCCCTCAGATTCTTTAATGTAGAAGCTGCTAAATCTTGTTTTCCTTATTGTGGCTCTATGATACTTGGATTGTTTCATCCTGACTCCTTGCAATATTTTCTCCTTGACCTGGGAACTCTTGAATTTGGCTACAATATTCTTGACAGTTTTCATTTAGGGATCTATTTCAGAATGTTATTTACCAATGTTTATCAATACCAATTTTTTCAATTTCTATTTTACCCTGGGGTTCTAGAATATAGACGCAGTTTCCTTGATAATTTCTTGAAAGATCATGTCTAGGCTCTTTTTCTTCTTTTCATGGTTTTTTAGGAAGTCCAGTAATTTTTGCTTTATCCCTCTTGGATCTATTTTCCAGATCATTTGTTTTACCAATGAGATATTTCACAGTCTTCTATTTATTTCATTCTTTTGGTTTTGTTTTATTGTTTCTTGGTTTCATATAAAATCCTTTGCTTCCATTTGCTCTATTATAATTTTCAAAGAATTATTTTCTTCAATTTGTTTTTGAACCTTGTTTTCCATTTGCCTAATTCTGCTGTTTAAGACATTCTTCACCTCATTGGCTTTTTGACCCTCTTTTACCATTTGGCCTTGTCTGTTTTTTAAGGCGTTCTTTTCTTCAGTATTTTGGTGGTCTCCTTTACCCACATGTTGACTTATTTTCCATGATATTCTTGCATTACTCTCATTAGTCATCTCAAATTTTCCTCTACTTTTACTTGATTTTCAAAATCCTTTTTGAGCTCTTCCATAGCCTGAGACCAATTCATCCTTTTGGAGGTTTTGGAGGGTCCTTGGCTTTGTTATCTTCTTCTAAGTATGTGTTTTGATTTTCCTTTTAACCACAGTAACTTTCTATTATCAGAATTTAGTTCTGTCGTTTGCTCATTTTCTTAGGGTATTACTTGATTTTTAACTGTTTGTTAAAGTAGAGCTTCCAGGGTAGAGGGCCCACTGTCCCAAGGTTCAGAAGGTTTTTGTAGTTTTTTTCAGAGATACTTCTAGGAACCTATAAGTTCTCATTTCTTCCAAGGTGGTATGATCTAAGGAGGGATGTGTTTTCTACTCTTCTGGCCTGTTATCTGATTTGTGAAAAAGTACAAGCACCCTTTTCTTTCCTATAATTGTGAGGAGGGTCTTCCTTCACTGTGGCTGCAAGCTCTGCTCTTGTAGGGCTCCTCTTCTCCCTGGGATGGCACCCAGGACTGTGATCTTGATCTGAGTATTGGCAAATCAGAAGAGTCCTGCTTTAGTCTTCACAAAAAGAACCCCATAGTCTCCTTCCAACCATTTGCTTGACACTCTTACCATCTGTGAGCTGAGAGCTCTGGAAGCAGCTACTGCTTCTGCTTATTTAGCCACTCCCAAGGCCTGCTCCTGGTTTTCTGGGCCTGGAGCTATGCTGGTGTGGCCTGTTCTGCACTGTGCTCCACTCTCACCCAGATGCAAAAGACCCTTCCTGCTGACCAAACTTGTTTTTGGCATCTATAGGCTGAGAGGTCTGGGAAGCACCTCTGCTGCCAGTGATTTAGTTTGCCTAAGGACTGTTCCAGGTTTGCTGTGCTAGACTGCACTTCTCTTTCTCACCGATGCAGCAGACCTTTCATGCCAATCTTCCAAGTTGTCTTGGACTGGAAATTTGTTTTGCTCTGTGTTTTTGTGATATCTGCTGTCCTAGAATTTATTTAGAGTTATTGGTATGGGTATTTGGAAGGATTTTAGTGGGGCTCAGGCGAGTCCCTACCTTTATTCTGTCATCTTGGATCTGTTCCCCCAAATATGATTTTTATACATTTTTTCATATTTAGCTGTTGTTAATCTAAGATGTATTGGAAATAAATAAATTGATTTGGGAACTTTTTATTTGCATCTTAAAAGATAAAAATGAAAAATATGGTTTATTAAAAGTGGATTATTAAAAATTGGTTATTGACCTTAGTGAGACAAAATAGTTCTGCAGTTTATAAACATCTCACTTCCATTAAAATACTCAGCATCATAACCTAAGGAAATCCATTATCTTACCCTAGAAAGGATGATGTCATAGAAGTTAATTAAAATTTAATCTCTGCCTCTTTTTACCTAATGTGACTTACTTCACTTTGAGCTCCACTTCTCTCAATTGAAAAAAAAATTCGGAGATTGGAATAGATGGCTTCTAAGGTCTCTTCAAATTCTAGAATTATGATTCTATGATCTAGAAAACATTATTCCACTATTTCATTGACAGGGCAATTCTTTTCGGCAAAAGTTCTTTTCTAAAGAAAATATGTACTTATATATTGTCTATTAAGAGCCACACACAGTGCTAAGCCTTTAAAAAATATTACCTCATTTGATAGAAAAGCTGACAATAAGGTCAAGTGACTTTCCTAAAGTCACACAACTAGTAAGAGTCTGAGACCATATTTAAACACAGGTCTTTCTGCCTTCCAGCCCAATGCTCTGTCCACTTTACTGCCTAATCGCCTTTACGTAGGATCATAATTTGAGAACAAGAGAGGATATCAGAGGTTAACTAGTCCATCTCCCAAATCTTAAAATGAAGAAAGTAAAGTTTAGAAAGGATTATTAACTTGTCCAAGGGCAAACATGTAAGTAAAAACCTGGAAACATTTGTTTCTACTGTTTCAAATTGTATCAGTGCATTTTAAATTTTTGAAATTCTAATTAATTGAGAAATACACATGATGAAGAAAAAAATTACACTGTATATTTAAAAGTGAAGTTTAGGCAATTTTCAGCATTCTGGCACGTGATATTCAAGTGGGACATTGAAGAGCATTACTAAATAGTGGAAACATTAACCCTCATATTACCCAGAATACTCCAGGGGCCTTATGAATGTTGCTGTCCTTTTCTCAAAAAGGAGAATGTTCAAAGAGGTATTTTAAATTCTACAGTGAAGCTTCTTTTAATACTTCAAATGGAGCCACAGGGACCCATTCCCAGGATGGGGTTGTTATCTTTAGTGGTCCTTAATTTACTAGAATGTTCAAACAATGGTCATTTGGGGGAAACAGCCCAAAATATGACAAAGAGAAGCCTTCTTTGCAGAGATGAACAATTGGAGACAGCTGCTTGGGAATTTTATGAGATATGAGTTCAATAGAAAATATGTAAATGTTTCTCTCCTTGTCCTATATATCAAATAGGGAAAAGGGATAAAATTAAATCATACAGTCTTCCTCACTTTCAATATAATTTACATTTCTCAATACCATTTATGTCTTTTAAAAATTAAAAGCAGGGCAAAATTGCTTATATAGACATAATCACTTACTCCAGAGATAAAAAGACTGTAGGTTTAATTCAGTATAAAACAGAATCATCAGTAGGACCAATGACATCAGAAGCATTTTACTTCTTTGGCCCCTAAAATTGAGTAATATAAAATGTCTTTTATGAGAGTTAGAAAAGATTTAGTTCAGAGCAATAAAATAATGGTATGACATGAAGTAGATATGGAGGAAAATATTTGAATACTTTGTGAATAGCCTGCTACCCCCAGTGGTAGGGTGTTGGAACATGGGTTTCAATTCCATCTCTGATGAATGTAATCTGTGAGACATGGGGCAAGTCATTTAACTTCCTTGGACCCCCATTTTCCCATCCATAAAAGAACTGGATGGTATTCCAGTTTGATATCTGTTTCCTGTCTCTTCTCTTGAGTAATGAGAGAACTTTAAGAGTAAGATGTTCAATGTGTTTTATGATGCTTTTAAAATTTTATATTTCACATACTTTTTAGAGATAGCTACCAGAGCAAGGGATAGAGTGCAGAGTTTTGACTCAAGAAGATGTGAGTTCAAATGTGACTTTTTTTGTGATCCTGATAAGTCAGTTAACTTCTATTTGCCTCATTTTCTTTAACTGTGAAATAGAGATAATAAAAATATTTACCTACCAGGCTTGTTGTGAATGTCAAATGAGATAATGTTTGTCAAATGAGATTAGTACATTGTCTGACATGTAATAGGTAATATTAATGATATTTATACAGATAGTATTTGTAGATTTTGATATAGATACATATACTTATTCTCTTCCCTTCCCCCTTATTATTTTTATCTCTCCATGCCTGTCATTACATTCTGGGTAGCTATTTCCTTCTACAAAGCCAAGTCAAAAGAACATAAATAGTATAAAAATTAAAAAAAAAAAACCTTTAAAGCCCAAAGAAAATGATGGTTTGCATTTGAGTTATAAGAAACATATATGATATCCTTTCAATAATCAAATAAATCAATCGTTTGTTAAGTTAGGGATAGAAAAAGTGAACAAAATACAGTCCCTACCCTCCAGGAGCTTAATATTTCATAGCTAACTTTTGAATTATTTACCTTACTTGCTGATACACACACACAATCTAATGTTCATCACCTTAATATTTGGTTGCAATTTGCAAGTAAATTTTTCTAGAATTCTCATTTCCATGTCAAATTTTATCCTGAGTGTTTTTCATTTTTTTTTATTATGAGGATATTTTGTTCTGTTCTATTTTGTTTTAAAAGGGAAGTCATGGAAGTTATGATTCATTAACTTTTTGTCCAGTTTGACTTAAAAAGTAAGTTTTTTTCTTCTACAGTTCTGTATAGTAACTATATTCTTGATTTTTGCTGCCATAAAAAAAGAAATCTGTTCAGTGGGAACAGGTTTAACTTAGAATGATCATTTTTAAGACTCAGTAGTTGCAATTTTACTTACTTGATTTACCAAACAGAGTTATGCCTATTAATACTAATTTCATGTTGTTTCCTTTTACATCCTGGGTTTAAAACACATGCAATTTATTATGTGTGCAAATCATTGTAAGTGCAATTATCTACCTTCACATCAACATAGGATAAGTAAGGTTCACTGAACCTGCAACTAGCAAATTACAGAAATAATTATATGTACACACCATTGTGAAAAGAAAAAAAAATGTTAGCCTGTAACTTTGCACTAAATAAATAGCTTATGCTCTAATCTTCTAGAATCCAGAATTTATGATATCTCTTTTAGTGGCATGATGGTAAAATTTGAACAGCCAGTTATGTGGAAAAATATACACATCACAATTTTAAATTTAATCTGTATCATTAACATTTTCTCCAATGTTATCATAATTTTTGGAATACTTTTTATGTTTTCTTCTTAGGGCTTTGTAGTTTCCACAAGTGTATGAAAACATGTTTGCAAATGATTATAATTTTATTTTTCATGAAGACAACTTTCAATAAATCAGAAATACAGAATTTCCAAATATAATTTAAAATACTTGATATATGCTATCCTAGTTATATTTGTCTTGTATACAAATAGTGATTTTTAGTCATAAATGTCTTTAGGTGTGTGGCATCTTGGAGGTGGAGCCAAGATGATGGCACAGAAGCAGGAAAACTACATGGCTCTCCCCATAAGCACTTCAAATACCTACAAAATATGACTCTAAACAATTTTAGAGCTACAGAACCCATAAAGTGACAGAGAGAAATAAATCTCCCTCTAAAGGCAGCCTGGCAGGCAGACAGGAAGGGTTCATCAGAACAGGCTGTTAGTCAAGCCCAGCCATGGATGAGCTCCTGGTTTTAGCCCCAGGGTATCTGCAAACAGCAGCTGCATCAGACTGTGGGAGAGTGGATCACCAGCAGCTGTGGTGGTTTCTAGAAATATCAACTCATAAATGACAAAGAAAAAATGAAGTCAGTGTAGAACTCTGTTGGAAATGGGGGGGATGCAGGAGCAAGACTGGCTCCTGCCCTTGGAGCTAGATGTGGCAGAGGTGAGGGCCCTGCAGCCACCTCCATGTGGCTATTTCAGAGCTTCTGTTGAGCAGATCATAGGGGGGCCAAGCAAACATTCAGAGGGTAAGCACTCATGCTTTAACCTGCCTGGATCTGGATCACAGTCTTGGGTGGTGGTCCTCAGGTCTGTGACCAGAGAGCCAGAATATATGAGGGTGGTACAGACAACATCCCCCTAATAGCTGCAGCATTTGCAAAAACCCCAGGGATTTGGAAAGAAGCTCTCCCCTCTGGAAGCAGAGTTCTACTGTGGCAAAGAGCTCAAAAGTCAAGTAATTGAGTGACAACATGAGCAAGCAAAGGAAGCAAAGTAAGCATAGCAATCCAACTTTAGATTCCTGTTTTGTGGACAAAAAGGATCAAAGCATAAGAACAGGAAGAAGACAACACACAGTCAGAACTCCTGCATCAAAAGCTTCTGAGAAAAACATCAGTTGGTTACAGGTCATGGAGGAGCTCAAGAAGAATTTTGAAAATCAAGTGAGAGAAGTGGAGGAAAAATTGGGAAGAAAAATGAAAATGAAGCAAGAAAATCATGAAAAGAGAGACAACAATTTGAAGAAAACAACACCTTAAAAAATAGACTAACTCAAATGGCAAAAGAGGCCCAAAAAGCCAGTGAGGAGCAGAAGGCCTTGAAAAGCCAACTTTGCCACATGTAAAAAGAATTTGAAAAGCTCACTGAAGAGAATAATTCCTTCAGAATTAGAATGGAGCAAATGGAACCTAATGACTAAGAGGAATCAATATACTATTAATCCGATGCAAACAAATGAAAAAAAATAGAAGGCAATATGAAATATCTCACTGAAAAAAATCACTGACCTGGAAAATAGATCCAGGAAAGATAATTTAAAAATTATTGTGCTACCTGAAAGCCATGATCAAAAAAATAATCTAGAAATTATCCTTTAAGAAATTCTCAAGTAAATTTGCCCTGATATTTTAGAAACAGAGGGAAAAATAGAAATCGAAGGGATTGACCAATATCACCTCTTGAAAAAGATCCCCAAAAGAATCTCCTAGGAATGTAATAGCCAGGCTATGGAGTTCCCAGATCAAGGAGAAAATATTTCAGGCAGCCAAGAAGAAAAACTTTGAATAATGTAGAAAGATGATCAGGATAATACAGGATCTAGCAGCTTCTACATTAAGGGATTGAAGGGCTTGGGACATGATATTGTAGAGGTTAAAGGAGCTAGGATTAAAACCAAGAATAACCTTCCCAGCAAAACTGAGTATAATTTTTAAGGGGAAAATATGCTTGGTAAATGAAATAGAGGACTTTCAAGCACTCATGATGAAAAAAAACCAGAGTTCAATAGAGAATTTGACATTCAAATACAAGAAGCGCTAGATGTATGAGAAGGTAAACATGGACAAGAAACCATAAGGAACTTATCAAAGTTGAACTATTTACATGGCTACATGGAAAAAAAAATGATAATTGTAACTTATGAAACTTTTCTCAGTATGAGAATAGTTGAAGGGAACATAAATGTATATATATATGTGTGTGTGTGTGTGTGTGTGTGTGTAAATATATATATATATATATGTCTGTATATATGTCTATATAGGAGAGTATATGTGCATAGGAGTACATATGTGAGTGTATGTATATATGTGTATAAGTATACATAGATGGAGGGCACAAGATCAATTGAATAGGAAGGGATGATATTTAAAATGTGAAATTGAAAGGTGAGAGAGGAATATAATGAGAGGAGATGGGGAAAGACAGAATGGGGTAAATTTTCTCATATAGAAGAGGCAAGGGATAAGTGTTACAATGGAGGGGAAGAACAGGAGGGCAAAAGGGAATTGGTCAACCTTAATCTTCTTGAATTTGGCTTAGGGAGGGAATGACATACACACTAAATTGGGTATCTTGCCCTACAGGAGGGCAGGGGATGAGAGGGAAGATGATGGAGTGGAGGGCAGATCAGGGGGGAGGATATTTAGAAGCACACATTTTTGAAAAGGGACAGGGTCAAAGTAGAGAATAGAGCATGTGTGGTGGTGGAATGGTATGGAGGGAAATATAGTCAGTCTTTCACAATATATTCACTAAGGAAAAGTTTTGAGTAACTACACATGTATAACCCTTATTGAATTACTTATCTTCCCAGTAAGGGTGAGTGATGAGGAAGGAAGGGAAAGAATCTGGAATTCAAAGTTTTAAAATCAAATGTTTTAAAATATATTATTATCATTATTATTATTTAAATGCAACTGGGAAATAAGATATACAGGCACTGTAGTATGGAGATCCATCTTACCCTACAGGAAAGTCAGAGGTGGGATAGGGGAGGATATGGGAAAGAACAGATTGGGAGAGGGGGTATACAGTGGAATTGCTGTTTTGGGGTGGTGGGTAAGGGAAAGATGGGGAGAAAATTTGTAATTCAAAATATTGTGGAAATGAATGATGTAAATTAAAAATAAACAAAATTTAATTTAAAAAAAGATTCTGGAATTTTTTATCATTAAGTTATAATTAGATAATAATAACAGCAGTAATTTTAGAAGAAGAGAAAGGAGAAGGAAAACGAGTAGAATGAAGTGATAAAATAATAATAATAATAATAATAATAATAATAATAGGATGATGATGATGATGATGATGATGATGATGAAGGAGGAGGAGGAGGAAGCAGAGAAGGAGAAAATGAGAAGGACAAGGAGAAGGAGCCAGATGTAGAGGAGAATGATGATGATGAGGAAGAGGAGGAAAGTCAAGGGATAAGTTGGAAATAGTAAAAAGTTCTCATACACAGCACTGTGTATGAGATAGATAGGATCTATCAGCAGGTTGTTATGCTCTTTTTTATTATTGATAAAAACAGAACTATACCAGGCAATCTTTTCATTTTGAGAGTATAATTACATGCTATCCTATATGCTATTATCTCATATTTTAAAAGTCTATTTTTTCATTTGCCTTTATAAACGGACACCAAAGTGTCTATGTAGTATATATTGAATCAAACTCTGTTCCTTACATAAGCCAATATGTTTAACTACTATGACACCCTAAGAGCCACTGTATACTCATACTTGTTTTTCACAATCTGTTTTGTAGGCCTATAAGTAAGTATATAAGTATATAAGTATATAAGAAGGATAAGTCACCTTACCCTTCTTAATTTGCCTCTTTCCCCTTAAATTCTAATTCAAATGTCAACTCAGCACATAAGTCTCCATATTTGCAAACTACCTTTCTACCCTTCTGCCATACATACTTTTTTGATTTTCATAATTCCTGATGCTCATACCTGTATTATATTCATTTATATTTATCTATTATCTGATATCAGTTGTATGATATCTGTTATAAGACAAAAAAAGTAACTCAATTTTCTGCCACCCCCAGTGCATTATAAAGGACAGAGGAATGAGTTAAGGGTAAAAAAGTAAAATTTAATTTCAAATCCTGTCTCAGAAACTAACTAGCTATGTGACCCTGTACAAGTCACTTGACCTCTGTGTTTATTATGTGAAAAATGAGAGCATGGTCTCAATGACCTTTAAGATGTCTACCAGTTCTGTGTCCATGACCTAGCTTTAAAGGGAAGTAATAGAATCTTTATTGGTAAATTATCGATAAAGGAAGAACAGATCCACTAGAAGAGATATTTTTAGTATGTATTTGTGGGGTTTTGGGGTTTTTTTGTTTATTTATTTATTTTTCATTTTCAGCATGTATTTCCACAAGATTTTGAGTTACACATTATCTCCCAGTCTTTCCCCTAACCTCACCACAAGATAGTGAGCCTACTGAATACCCCTTCCCTCAATCTGCTCTCTCAAATATCCACCCCTATCCACCCTCTAACTTTCTAGTAGGACAGGATGGATTTCTATACTCCAGTGCCTGTATATTTTATTTCCCACTTTCATGTGAAAAAATATTTTTTTTAACATTTGTTTTTAAAACTTTGATTTCCAGATTATTTTCCTTCTTCCATTCTCACCCATCCTCACTGGGAATACAAGCAATTCAATATAAGTTGTCATTTGTAGTTATGCAAAACATTGCCATAGTAGTTATATTGTGAAAGACTAACGGTATTTCCCTCCATCTTATCTGACCCCCACTTGTTCTGTTTTTTACTTTGACCTTGTCCCTTTTCAAAAGTGTGTGTTTCTAACTACCTCTCCTCCAATCTGCCCTCTCTTTTATCTTCCTTCCTGTTATCCCCTTCTCCCCTACTTTCCTATAGGGTAAGATACTCAATTGGATGTGTATGTTATTCCCTCCTTAAGCCAAATTCTAGGAGAGTAAGGTTGTTCCAATCCCTTTCACCTCCTTGCTCTTTCCCTTCGTTGTAACAGTTTTCTCTTGCCTCTTTTATGTGAAATAATTTACCCTATTCCATCTCTTCCTTTCTCTTTCTCCCAATATATTCCTCTGTCACCTCTTAATTTTATTTTTTTAGATATCATCCTTTTATATTCAACTGATCCTGTATCCTCTCCATATGTATACATGTACACACATGTATTCATACACACATATACCCTCCCATACATGCATATATATGTATGTATACAAATATATACATATATTCCCTTCAACTATCCTCATACTGAGAAAAGTCTCATGAGTTACAATTATTGTTTTTCCATGTAGGAATGCAAATAGTCCAACTTTTATAAGTTCCTTGTGATTTCGTTTTCCTGGTTACCTTCTAACCTTCTCTTGCTTCTTGTATTTGAAAGTCGAATTTTCTGTTCAGCTCTGAACTTTTCATCAAGAATACTTGAAAATCCTCTATTCCATTGAATGACCATATTTTCCCTGAAGCATTACATTCAGTTTTTCTGGGAAGGTGATTCTTGTTTTTAATCCTAGCTCATTTGACCTCCAGAATATCATATTCCAAGTCCTTTGATCCCTTAAGTTAGTAGCTACCAGATCCTGTATTGTCCTGACTGTGTTTCCATAATACTCAAATTACTTCTTCCTGACAGCTTGCAATATTTTCTTCTTTACCTGGGAACTCTGGAATTTGGCTATAACATTTCTAGGAGGTTTTTTTGGGGGGTGGGTGGGGATCTTTTTCAAGAGACAATCAGTGAATTCTTTCGATTTCTCTTTTGCTCTCTGGTTCTAGAATATCAAGGCAGTTTTTATTGAGAATTTCATGAATAATAATTTCTAGGCTCTTTTTTGATCATGATTTTCAAGTAGTCTGATAATGTTTGAATTATCTCTCCTGGATCTATTCTCCATTTCAGTGCTTTTCCAATGAGATATTTCACATTGCCTTCTATTTTTTCATTTGTTTGGATCTGTTTAATAGTGTCTTGATTTCTCATAAAGTCTTTAGCTTCTATTTGCTCCAATCTAATTTTGAAGGAATTATTCTCTTAAGTGAGTTTTTGAAATTCATTTTCCATCTTTGCAATTTGACTTTTTAAGGCATTCTTTTCATAATTGGCTTTTTGGGCCTCTTTTGCAATTTGAGTTAGTCTATTTTTTAAGGTGTTATTTTCTTCAGTCAGGCTGTTGACTCATTTGTAATGATTTTCTTGCATCATTCTCATTTCTCTTCCCAATTTTCCTCCACTTCTTTTACTTGATTTTCAAAATCCTTCTTGTGCTCCTCCATGGCCTGTAACCAGTTCATATTTTTCTTGGAAGCTTTTGATGAAGGAGTTTTGTCTGTATTGTCTTCTTCCCATTACATGTTTTGATCCCTTTTGTCCCCCAAAAAGGATTCTATGGTCTGATTGTGTTTCCTCTGTTTGCTCATCTTGCCAGCCAATTACTTGACTTTTGAGTTGTTTGCCATGGTAGAACTCTGCTTCTGCAGTGGAGAGAGCTGTGTCCCAAATTGCTGGAGTTTTCCCAAATGTTGTCCATGCTGTTCTCAGAGCTATGAGGAGGGCACCCTCTCTATAGCCAACATAAGCTCTGGCACACTGGTGTTCCTCACTCCAGAACCACCACCTAAGACTGCCACCCAGATTCAAGCAGGTCGAAGCAAGAATGATTACCCTCTGAATGGTCACTTGGGCTCCATATGGTCTGCAGGCAAGGAGCTCTGGAGGCAGCTACAGGGCAGCAGCTGCAGCCACTCTCACCTCTGCCACCTCTTGGGGGACAGGGGCTGGACCTTGCTCTTCTCTTACCCTGAATCAACAGTGTTCCCCACTGACCTTTTACTTTCTCTTTGGTGCCTATGAGTTGAGAAGTCTAGAAACTGCCACAGCTGCTTTTGATTCCCTCTCCTAAAGTCTACTCCAGCCAGTCTGTGCCGCTGGTCAGGGCTGCCTTGGGTCTGGGCCTGTGAGGCTCATGTGGGACTGTGCTTGGTTCCCTGCTTGGTGCAATAATTCCTTCCTGTCAGCCTGCCAGACTGTCTTCAGTGGGAGATTTGTTTTTCTCTGTCACTTTGTGGGTTCTGTAGCTCTAAAATTTGTTTATAATCCTATTTTACAGGTATTGGAGGTGGTTGTTGAGGGAGCTAAGCAGGTTCCAGCTTTTACTCTGCCATCTTGGCTCCACTCTAAAGGAGTTATTTTTATTATTTCTATATCTCACTTACTCCTAACATAATGTCTTTGATACAGCATACCTTAATACATATTAGGGACCTCCAGAAGTCAAGATAACAGATTAAGCAGGAAATCACTGTAACTTTCCCTTATTCAACTCCAAACAACCATAAAATAGTTTCCCAGTTCATATTCTTGAACAGCAGAGCTGACAGAAAGACCAGGGGGTCTTTTATGCCAGAACACTTGGAGGATTGGCAAGAAAGTTCTGAATGACTTGGTTAAAAAGGGAGCACAAATTAGCACAGAAAGTGTACTAGAAAGTCTGCAGCAAACCCCACTTGGGAAAGCTGTGGGAAATCCTGAACCCCAATTTGGTATAACTGGTAAATGCCAATACCGGGACCCCCCCATTGCCTTAGCATAGCCAGGTGAAACCAGCAGACTTGAGCTCTGAGAACCTTCATAGACTTTAGTGTATCTATAGGCAGGTGTATGGAGGAGATAGACCTCCACTTGCTTCAGGCACTGTTGTCCTCCAGCAACCAGACCTCCCTGTACTTCATCATAGTCCAGGGCAAGCAGGCATCCTTCATGGACCAGACATCAACTTGCTTCAGTGTAGCTCTGGGGAAATACAGAAAAACCTGAAGTGGCCTCAGCACACGCCAGATACCATCACTATGATTCCAGCTCAGTTCAGTAGCTAGTAAGCTGCCAGACCCTGACAGCTTCTAGCCACCAGCACTTTAGGCTCCAGCATACTCAATAAGGTCAAACAGTTTCTAAACATACTACAGGAAATGATACTTTTAATGATTGAGAAATGTATCTTTTTTGGGACAATTAGAAGCAGGAAGCATATGGGTACAAATTGGGTATAAATTGACTTTGATATGATGATGAAAAAACTAATTAAGGAATGAAGAAAAGGATTGTACTAGAAGAAGAGAAAAGGAGGAGGCAGAAAAGGGTGAATTACATCACTTGGAGAGGCACAAATAGCTTGTACAGCAGATAAAAAAGAAGGGAGACTAGTAAGAATTGTTTAAACATTCCTCTCATTGAATTTGCCTAAAAATAGAGTAATATACTATAATAATATACTATAGTAATAACGATCAGTTGTTTATAAAATCTATCCTATGCTACAAGGAAATAGGAACAGGAAGGAGAAAGAAAAGAGAGGGAAAGATAGAAGGGTAAGCAGAAGTAGTAGGGGAAAAGGGAAAGAAAAGGGAGGGACTTATGGAAAGGAGAGCAGAAGGAGGGAGGTGCTGGTCAAATGGAAAACACTGGAGGAGGAGTCAAGATGGCAGCATACAAGCTGGAGAACTGTGTGAGCTTCCCCCATAACCACATCAAATACATATAAAATATAACTCTAAACAAATTTTAGAGCTCCAGAAACCACAAAATGACAGAGTAACACAGCTCCTCCTAAAGGCAGCTCAGCAGGCAGACGGGAATGGTGCATCGCAGTGAGCTGGGATCAGAGCCCAGCCCCATGTGGTTTTAGCCCCTGCAGAATCTAGGAAAAGCCACGGCTACAGCTTTCAGGAGAGCAGATCACCAGCAGCTGTGGTGGATTCCAGAATTATCAACACATAAGAGCCAAGGACAAAGGGAAAGGTTAGTGGAATTCAGCTAAATTGGGGAAGAGGGTATGGCTGAATATGTCCAGAGCTAGAAGCAGTCTGAAGTGGTGGCCCTGCAGCCACCTCTAACTTGGTTGCTTCAGAGCTCTTGGATGGCAGGTTGCAGGGAGGCCAAGCAATCATTCAGAGGGTAAGTGCTCTTCCCTTGAGCTGCCTGGATTGGGATCACAGTCTTGGGTGGTGGTCCTGAGATGCATTTTTAGTGAGCCAAATCTCGTGGGGGCTGGAGAAATGGTGGCCCCCTAATACCTCTGGCAGCTGTGAAAACCCCAGCAATTTGGGACAGAGCTCTCCCCTCTGAAAGCAGAGTTCTACTGAGCCTAAAAGTCAAGTAACTGACTGGATACATAAGCAGGCAAAGGAAGGAAAGAAAGTTCAGCAATCCAACTTTAGATTCCTTCTTTGGGGACAAAAAAGATCAAAGCATGGAAGGGGAGGAAGACAACACAGTCAGAACTCCTGCACCAAAAGCTTCCAAGAAAAAATTAAGAGTGATTACAAACCATTGAGGAGCTTAAGAAGGATTTTGAAAATGAAATAAGGAAAGTGGAGGAAAAATTGGGGAGAGAAATGAGAATGATTCAAGAAAATCATGAAAAGAGAGTCAACAACCTGAATGAAGAAAATAACACCTTAAAAAATAGACTAACTCAAATGGCAAAAGAGGCCCAAAAAGTCAATGAGGAGAAGAATGCCTTAAAAAGTTGAATTTGCCAGATGGAAAAAGAATCTCAAAAGCTCACTGAAGAGAATAATTCCTTCAGAGTTAGAGTGGAGCAAGTGGAAGCAAATGACTTTATGAGAAATCAAGACACAATCAAACAGATCCAAACACATGAAAAAATAGAAGGCAATGTCAAATTTCTCATTGAAAAAAAACACTGAACTGGAAAATAGATCCAGGAGAGACAATTTTAAAATTATTGGAGTACCTGAAAACCATGACCAAAAGAAGAACCTAGAAATCACCCTTCAAGAAAATCTCAAGGAAAATTGCCCTGATGTTTTATAACCAGAGGGCAAAATAGAACTTGAAAAAATTTGCCTATCACCTCTTGAAAAAGATTCCCCCCCAAAAAACTCCTGAGAATGTTACAGCCAGGTTCTGGAGTTCCCAGATCAAGGAGCAAATATTACAAGCTTCAAGAAGAAACAATTGTATTCAAATTGTGGAAACACAATCAGGATAGCCTAGCACCTAACAGCTTCTACATAAAGGGATCAAAGGGCCTGGAATATGATATTCCAGAGATCAAGAGAGCTAGGATGGGCATGGCTGGGCTTGTAGTTACATGGTTGGGTGTGTGGTGGCTACATCTGAGCATCATGAGCCAGGCTGGCAGTGCGTGGTGACTCCAGCAGGGCCTGTCTGCCAGCCCTTCTGGCTATGGGCTGCTCACCAAGCTGCCAGAATGGTCCTATGCAGATGGTAGATGAGCTCCCCCAATGAAAGGCCAACTCCGATGAAAGGCACAGAGGGAAAAGTTTGTGAGACGAGTTGGGCTACTGTCCCAGGAAATGGATGCAGGAATGAAGACGTGGGAGAAAAAGCAGCTGGAGAAATAGCAGGAAGAGGAAAAGAAATAGCAAAATAGGCTCAAACCCAAAGGGGCTTCAATGAAGGACCCATGAGTCAATAAAGCAGACCCCCTCCTCCAAAAAAAAAAAAAAGAGAGCTAGGATTAAAACCAAGGATCACCTTCCCAACAAAATTGAGTATAATGTTTCAGGGGAAAATATGGTCATTCAATGAGGTGGAGGACTTTCAAGCCTTCTTGAGGAAAAAACTGGAACTGAATAGATAATTTGACGTTCAAATGCAAGAAGCATGAAAAGGTAAACATGGAAAAGAAATCATAAAGAACTTATCAAAGTTGAACTATTCACATGGCAACATCGAAAAATGATAATTTTGTCTTATAAAACTTATCTCACTATGAGGATAGGTGAAGGGAATATAAATGCATGTGTTTACATATATATATATATATATACACACATATATATATATACACATATATATGAACACATACACATATATCTATATAGGAGGGTATATATGCATATGAACATATATGTGAATGTGTATAGATGTGTACATAGACAGAGGGCACAGGATCAATTGAATATGAAGGGATGGTATTTTAAAAGGTGAAATTGAGAGAGGAATAGAATGGGAGGAGACAGGGAGAGATAGACAGGGCTTAATCATCTCATTAAGAAGAGGCAAAGGATAGCTGTTACAATGGAGGGGAAGAACAGGAAGGCAAAAGGGAAAGTGTCAACCTTACTTTCCTTGAATTTGGCTTATGGAAGGAATGACATACACTCTAAGTTGGGTCTCTTGCCCTATAGGAGAGTAGGGGGAAGGGGATGAGAGTGGGGATAATGGAAGGGAGGGAAGTTGCGGGGGGGGAGGATTGTTAGAGGCACACACTTCTGTAAAGGGACAGGGACAAAGTAGAGAATAGAACAAGTGGGGAGTGGGATATGAAGTAGGGAAATATAGTCAGTCTTTCACAATATGTTCATTGTGCAGATGTTCTGCATAACTACACGTATATGGCCTGTATGGAATTGCTTGTCTTTCCAGTGGGGGTAGGTGATGAGGAAGTAAGGGAAAGAATCTAGAATTTAAAGTTCTAAAATCAAATGTTAAAAAAAATTTATATATATATATATATATATATATGTATATATGTATATATATATATATATATACATATATGTATATATTTCTATACAATCGTTAGTATTGTTATTTACATGCAACTGGGAAATAAGATTTAGAGACACTGGGATAGATCCATCTTGCCCTACCAGAAAGTCAGAGGTGTGATGGGGGAGGTTATAGGAGAGAGCAGATTGGGGAAGGGGATATACAGTGGGATAGCTGTTTTGGGGTGGTGGGTAAGGGAAAGACAGGGAGAAATTCTTTAACTCAAAATCTCATGGGGGGGCGGAGCCAAGATGGCGGCGTAGCAGCAGCAACATATTGCAGCTCTCACATAGCCACCCCAAAATACCCATAAAATATGACTCTAAACTAATCCTAGAACTCCAAAACGCACACAAATATACCTTCCACTAAAGTCAGCTCGGCTATGAGGAACCATATCAGCACTGTGAACCAAAACCAGCCTGGCCTGAAGCCACAGCTGTGCCCCAGAGGTGGCTGGATGCGAGGAGTGGAGAAGCCTCTCTGGTGAGTGGATTAGCAGCAGCTGCGAGCAGCATTCAGAACTAGGTCAGTGGGACTTGTGAAACTGGGGGAGAAAAGCGTCCAGCCGAAAAGCCTCCAAGGTGGGAAAGCAAAAGGCAGAGGTTTTGTATCTACCTCTGCGTTACACCTTCCACGCCTGCAGCCTGCAGACAGCAGGGGGACTAAGTGATTGTTCAGAGACCAAGTGCTCTCACATTGAGTGGCCTGGATCTGGATCGTGTTCTTGGGCTTTTGGTTCTGGAGTCTTCATTATCCAGTGAGCTGAAAGTAAGTAGGAAGGGACCCAGCATCTTCCTGAGAGCTACTGCAGCCAGGAGGACCCCAGTGATTTGGGACAGAGCTTTCCCTTCTGGAAGCAGAGCCCCATAGAGATTAAAAAAAAAAAAATCACAGACTGACCAACCATGAGTAAGAATAAGCATAAGAAGCAAAGTAAGAACAGCACCCAAACCCTAGATTCCTTCTTTGGGGAAAAGAAGGATCATGGCAAAGAGAGGGAGGAGGAGAGTGCAGCCAGACCCCCCCACCAGGGGCCTCCAATAAACATGAAGAATGCCTTAAAGCTAGAGATGAGCTGAAGAAGGATTTTCAAAACCAAATAAGAGAAATGGAAGAAAAATTGGGAAGAGATATAAGAATGTTGCAAGAAAATCATGAGAAAAGAGTCAGTAATATGACTGAAGAAATCAACACCCTAAAAAACAGATTATCTCAAATGACAAAAGGGGCCCAAAAAGCCAATAAGGAGAACAATGCCTTAAAAAGTCGACTTTGCCAGATGGAGAAAGAATCTCAAAAGCACTCTGAAGAGAATAATTCCGTCAAAATTAGTGGAGCAAATGGAAGCAAATGACTTCATGAGAAACGAAGATACTATCAAACAGATCCAAACAAATGAAAAAATAGAGGGCAATGTGAAATATCTCCTTGAAAAAACCACTGACCTGGAAAACAGATCCAGGAGAGACGACTTAAAAATTATTGGACTACCAGAAAGCCATGATCAGAAACAGAACTTAGAAAGCATCTTTCAAGAAATTCTCAAGGAAAATTGCCCAGATATTCTAG
>CM053582.1:277431118-277490384 GCA_028627135.1 Pseudochirops cupreus | reverse complement strand
ACAGGGTGAAGAGTGGTTGGGGGGGGCAGGATAGGAAGCAGGGACATGTAATCAGACTCTCACTGTGTGCTCACTATGGAGAGGTTCTGCATAATTTCACATGTTCAACCTGTATTTGATTGCTTGTCCTTCCAGTGGAGGTGGGTACGAGGGAGGAAGAGAAAGAATCTAGAATCTAAAGTTCCATAATCAAATGTTATAAATATATATCTATATGCATATATGCAATTATTATTAATATTATTATTAACTACATCCAATTGGAACTTGAGATACACAGGCACTGTGGTTGGGATATCCATCCTGCCCTACCGAAAAGTCAGAGGGGTGAGGGGGGAAGACATAGGAGAGAATTGACTGGGGGAGGGGGGATACACTGGGATGGCTGTTTTGGGGTGGTGGGTAGGGGAAAGATGGGGAGAAAATATGTAACTCAAAATCTTGTGGAAATGAATGATGCCAACTAAAATAAAATTTAAAAAAATCTCACAGAAATGAATGATGTAAACTAAAAATAAACAGAAGTTAATTAATAGGAAAACACGGGTGAATAGAGAAAAGGGGAATGAGAGAAAAATGTAAATGGGTAGGTAGGATAGAGAGAAAGTCAGAGTTAGTAATCATAACTATGGGATGAACTCTAACACAATACAGAACTGGATAGATGAGTGTATTAACAACCATAATCCTACAATGTGTTGTTGACAAGAAACACATTTGAAGCAAACAAATGGACACATAATAATGGTAAGGCTCTGGAGCAGAAACTATTATGTTTCAGCTAAAGTAAGAACAAAAAAAATAAAGAAAAGCAGAGGTAATAATCCTGATATCAGACAAAGCACAAGCAAAAGGAGATAAGGAAGGCAACTACATCCTGCTAAAAGGCACCATAGACAATGAAATAATATTATTACTAAACATATCTGAACTGAGTGGTATAGCACCTAATTCTAAGATGAGAGGTTAAGTGAGTTGCAGGAAGAAATAGACAGGAAAAATATACTAGTGGGTGACCTCAATCCCCAATTACATAACAAATTAGAAATTATGAAAATCAAATTAATAAAATTGAAATTTAGACAACTATTAAAATAAATTAATTAAGAAAACTATTTAAATAATAAATAAAATAATAACTAAAGGCTGGTTTTATGAAAAACAAACAATGAAGTAGATAAACCTTGGATTAACTTGTTTAAAAAAAGAAAACCAAATTACCAGTATCAAAACATAAAAGTGAGAATTCACCACGAAAGAAGAGGAAAGTAAAGCAATAATTGGAAGCTATTTTGCCCAATTATATGCCAGTAAATCTGATAATCTAAGTGCAATAGATGAATATTTTTCAAAATGTAAAATGCCAAGATTAACAGAAGAGAAAAAAAAATGTTTAAACCTATTTGCAAAAAAAAAAAAAGATTGAAGAAGGAATCAATGGACAATATCTATGAAGCCATAATGAATTTTCTTCAGTATGAATAAGGAAAAAAAAAATCTCCAGGGCCAGAAGGATTTAGAAGTGAATTCTATCAAACATTTAACCAACAATTAATTCCAATACTATTTAAACCACTGGACAAAGACGCAAAGGATTCCAAACAAATTCTTTTTATGATACAAATACTGTAATGATACCGAAACTGGGACGAACCAAAACACAGAAAGAAAATTATAAACCAGTTTCCTTAAGGTCAAAAATACAAAAATTTAAATAATATTTTAGAAAAGGTATTATAATAAATTATCTTGAGGATAATGCACTATGACGTGAGGGGATTTATGCCAGAATGCAAGGATGGTCCAATATTAGGAAAACTATCATCATAATTGATCACATCAATATCAAATCATATGATTATCTCAATAGATGCAGCAAAAGGTTTTGTTATTGGCAAAATAAAACACCTATTCCTATTTTAAAAAATTAGAAAGCAAAGGAATTATTGGAGTTTTCCTTAAAATGATATGTAGCATCTTTCTAAAATGTTCAGTAAGCATTATAGGTAATGAGGATAAAATGAAAGGATTTCCAATAAGATCAAGAGTGAGACAAGGATGTCCGTTATCACTACTGGTATTCTGTATTGTACTAGAAATGTTGGACTTAACATTAAGAGAAGGAAAATAAATTGAAGCAATTAGAATAGGCAGTGAGGAAAAAAAATTATCACTTCTTGAAGACAATAGGATGGTATACCAAGAAAATGTTAGAGAATCAAATAAAAAACTACTTGAAATAATTAACAGCATTAGTAGAGTTGCAAGATATAAAATAAACCCGCGTAAATCATTGTCATTTCTTTATATTACTAACAAAGCCCAGCAGCAAGAGATATAATGAGAAATTCCGTCTAAAGTAACTGTATATATTGTAAAATATTTTGGAGTCTACCTGCCAAAACAAACTCCTGGAACTATATGAGCACAATTATAAAACACTTTTCACATAAATAAATCAGATTTAAGTAATTGAAAAATATATCAGTTGCTCATGGGTAGGCTGAGTTAATATCATTAGAATGGCAATTCTACCTAAATTAACTTACTTATTCATTGCCATACCAATCCAACTACCAGAAAACAATTATGGAACTAGAAAATTAGAAAAAATTATGAAGTTCATCTGAAAGAGCAAAAGTTGAGAATATCAAGGGAATTAATGAAGAGAAATGCAAGAGAAGGTGGCTTAGCTGTATTAGATCTATAGCTGTTATAAAGTAGCAACCATCAAAACTATTAGGTACTGGCAAAAAATAGAGTGTGGATCAGTGGAACAGGTGAAGTTCCTAGCAGAACAGTAGTCAACAATCAGTCTAATATAATGTTTGATAAACCCAAAGACTCCAGCTTCTGGCATAAGAAATCATGATTTGACAAACATGCTAGAAAAACTGGAAAACAGTATGCCAGAAACTAGGCACTGACCAACATCTTACATATTATACCAAGAAAAGGTCAAAATGAGAACATTATTTAGACATAAAGGGTGCTACCATAAGCAAACTAGAAAATCATTAGAAATGATATGCAAAGTGGACAAGCAAGGGATGGTTTACTTGTCAGATCTATGAAGAAGGGAAGAATTTATGACTAAACAACAGATAGAGAACATTATGAAATGAAAATAGACAATTTTGATCATATTAAATTGAAAAGGTTTCACAGAAATAAAACCAATGCAACCAAGATTAAAAGGGAAGCAGAAAGCAGGAAAACAATTTTTGCAACTAGTATCTCTGATAAAGGCCTTATTTCCTAAAAATATAGAGAACTGAGTCAAATTTATGAGAAGATAAGTCATTCCCCAATGGATAAATGGCCAAAGGGTATGAACAAGCAGTTTTCAGAGGAAGAAATTAAAGCTATCTATAGTGATATGAAAATAATGCTCTAAATCACTATTGATTGGAGAATGCAAATTAAAACAACTCTAAGGTACCACATCACACCTATCAAATTGGCTAACATGAAAGAACAGGGAAATGATAAATGTTAGAGAAGATGTGGGAAAATTGAAACACTAATACATTGTTCATGGAGTTGTGAAGTGATCCAACCATTCTGGAGATCAATTTGGAACTATGCTCAAAGGGCTATAAAACTCTGAATACTTTTTGACCCAGCAATAGCAATACTAGGTCTGTACTTCAAAGAGATTATCAGAAACAGAAAAGAACCCACTATAATGCCAAGCAAAGACAACTGCCAAGGTTCAGAATACCAGCATAACAAACTCCATTTATTCAGTGACAGATTAAGGCAACACATTGACAGAACAGAGAAAATCAAAATACAGTGTAACTCATTCATTTAGCAAGTAAGTTCTCAATTAAATCCAAGTATTACTCTACCCATGGACAGTACATTCATTTAGTCAGTCAAAGTCTCTCTTCTCAAATGGAGATTAATTTCCAACCATAAACAAAGTACATTCATTTCATCAGTCAAAGAGCACAAAAAGTCAAAAGTTTCCCACCCCTGGTTCACAACTGAATTACAATACCATCCATTAACAACAAGCACTTTCTCAAAAGGGGCAGGAGAGCACAAAAGGCCATCTACCCTTAAGCTACAACAAGGTTAAGATATCATCATAGCATTGAAAACCCAAGGAAAGGTTCTTCATCTTGACAGAGGCAAGTTCACAGCAATCTCTGTTCCTGGGAAGACAAAGCTTAACAAAGCCACAATATATATTGCCAATGTCCTCATTAATTCACTCTCTGCCTGCAGAACAGTCTCAGAACCCCTGAAAACATCAGCAAGACCCTCTTCTAGTATTTCTGTAGACATATAAGATGAAAATCCTCCTTTGAGGTTTCTGAACCAACAGCAAGTTTCCAGGATCTCTACAACAGCAGCACTGTCCTTCACCAGCAGATGAATCTGGCAAAACAACATCAAAACAGACAGACAGAATATCAACATCACAGCCATGCCTCCTCAGTTCTCGGCAGCTCCAGTTGGCAGTTCTCAAAAGTCTTGGGCAGCTCCAACTGGCCCTCAGCAGTCTTTCTCTCAGAAGCTCTGGCCCCCAGCAATTCTCCTCTCTGCCACCATGATACTGCTCCCCAAAAGTCCTTCTAGCCTTCTCTGATTGGGCCTTCTCTCTGCTTGGACTTCTCTCTAAAATCCACAGCACCAGCTCCTCCCCCTTCAGCCCTCTGTCTTCATGTCAACAAGTTCATCCCACAAGTGGGATTCACAAGCCTTGGGTTTTAATATTCCATCTGAAAACCACATCAATACAGGAAGACCTTTAAATTCCATTACCATTATACCCACATGTACAAAAATATTCATAGGAACTCTTTTTGTGGTAGCAAAAAAAAAAAGAAGGAAATTGAGGGGATGCTTATCAATTTGTGACTGGCTGAACAAGTTGTGGCATACAAATGTAATGGAATTCTGTAATTTCATTAGAAATGATGAGCACATAGATTTCAGGAAGACCTGGAAAGTGATGCTATGTAAACTGTTTGCTTCAAGACAGTTTTATATAAATATAAATATGTATGTATGTATGTACAGATAGATTAGCAACAGAGCATTACTATGTACTTATTAGTAATTAATAAAAGCTCATATTTACATGCTGCTTCAAACTTGGCAAAACACTATGCACACATATATAATCTAATTTGATCCTTTTAATAATGTTTTGAGGTAGGTAGTATTCTTAAATTCACCTTACATTTGAGGACACAGAGACATAATGAATGAAGATGTGTCCTTCTCAGGATCGCAAAGCTAGTACAAGAGCCATAGAATTCCATTACATGTCAGATTATAATTCAACAATATATCTGTACAGTATTTGTATGTGTGTGCATAAATATGTATGTAGGCATGTATGTATAAATACATACATACATATATAAAATGTGCATACATACATATATAAAATGTGTGTGGTATATATGTGTGTGTGTGCGTGTGTGTGTGTGTGTGTGTGTGTGTGTGTGTGAGCATCCACAACTCCTACTACATTGTAAACTGCTTGAGGGAAGTGATCCTGTATTATTTATCTTTGTATGTTCCCTAGCATATTTAATATAGTTGATGAATAAATAGTACTTATTTGAAGGAAAAATGTGTGAAATGCTATACCTTGATAGCATCATGCTTATTTTACTTCAAAATTTGTGTAATGGAATCTCCTTTCATTAGCACACAAGTTACAATTGGACTGCTTATTCAGCTTTACCTTCTGTGACATAGTAGCTAGAGTGCTAGACTTGGAGAAAACAAGACCTGGGTTTGAATGATCCCTTCAACAAGAGCTCTGCAACTGTAAAGCAAACTTCTTTTATCTTCAACAGTCTCAGTTGCTGGGTTTATAAAACAAGGATGATCATAATTCTAGTACCTACGTAACATGGTTGTGATCAGACATAAAAGAAATAATGCATTGAAAAAAATTGGCAAACATTGTAGAAAACACTATATAGGTTAACAGACCTAGAACTGGAAGGGACAACAAAGTCTAGCTAGTTTAATTCCCCCCCCCCTTTTTTTACAGATAAATAAATTGAAACCCATAAATTGTAAGCAACTTGTTCAGCATTCCATGACAGATCTCAGATGTTCTGACATAAGAGATAGTATTCTTTCATTCATTTCTTTCACTTTTTACAAAATGTTCTTGGTTTAAAATCAGTCATCAGCTTTATCATGCTCCTCACAGGAAAAGATCACCCTGAAACATATTAATCATCATGGAAATTTCTTCAACTTTGATATTATAATTTCATCACTACCCTTTTGTTGGAAGAAGAAGAAGGAGAAGGAGAAGGACGAAGAAGAGGAGGAGGAGGAGGAGGAGAAGAGAGAGAGAGAAAGAAAGAGAGAGAGAGAGAGAGAGAGAGAGAGAGAGAGAGAGAGAGAGAGAGAGATCATATAGATTCACTTTATAGAAATCTCAAAATTCCAGTCATGTCTTCATTTGCCATCATGTAATCTTCTTTGGTTTGACTCTATCATCATTACCATCATGACTCTATTCTGAGTACCCTCTGACAATCATTCCCCACCTTTGACTTAAAAAAAAAAATCTTCTTCTATTAGATTCTAAGTAGAGACATCTTTTTTTTCTTCTCTTATTTGTATTTCTGGTACTTAGTCCAGTGCCTGACAAATAATATGTACATAATAAATGTTCAGAATATCCTTCTAACATATCCTAGAACACTATAAAGAGAGCAGCTAGGCAGCACAACAGATACAGCATTAGACCTGGAATCAGGAAGACCTGCATTCAAATCCAGGCTCAGTCATGTACTAGCTGTGAGAGCATGGGTGAGTCACTTAACCTTGTTTATCTCAGTTCTTCATCTGTAAAATGTGCTGGAGAAGGAAGTGGCAAGCCACTCCAGTATCTTTGCCAAGAAAACCTGCAATAGGGTCACAAAGACTCAGATGCAACAGACATCACTCAACAACAATTCTTCGAACAGTGTCTGACAAATAATAGACATGTAATAAATTTTCATCATATCTTTTTAACATATTCTAGAATGCCATAAAATAGTAGCTGCTCCCTTCTATGACATGTGTAAATTCATTTTATTAACTATTTACAAAGATCTTTTTGTGTGAAAGTCAGTGGATTAAGTGCAGGAGGCATATAAAATTAACATTCTAGTTGCATCCAACATGATAACTAACATTTAGTTATTACTCTAAGTTTTACAAAACACTTTACAAATATATCATTTTTCATAATATTAGTCTTTTGAGGTTGTTGTATTACTTAATCTCCATTTTATAGATGTGGAAACTAAGGCAAACAGGCAATAACTGACTTTTCTAGGGTCCTACAGCCAATAAGTGCCTGAAACTGTATTAGAAGTCAGATATTCTTGACTCCTTGGCCTCTGACATTTGCTGATTGTGGAACTCTGGGTAAGTCACTTAACCTTGTTAGCCTCAATTTTCTCATTTGTAAAATGAGTTAGAGAAGGAAAAGGCAAACCACTCCAGTATCTCTGCCAAGAAAAACCCAAATGGATTCACAAAGAGTTGGGACAGGACTAAAAACAATGGAAGAACAACATCAATAATTTCTGAATCCACATCCAATTCTCAATCCAATATGTCAACTAACTGTCAATAAGACTGAATTCTGGACATGGAAATTATTACTTGGATCAAAAATAAATCCAAGCATGAAACAGTTAGCCTTATGAAAATGGTAATATGCTGTCAGCTTGTTTTCATTCAACCATAATTCTTTTCCCCAAAAAGAATTAAAGTTTTCATTATATGGGGGTTCACTCTTTCATAAGAAAAGCATCAGAATAATAAAAACAACTGCTGAGATGTTAATCTCTTCTGATAATATTTTTAGTAAAAGTCAAGTCTTTCTTTTAATACCACTTCTATAATATTACTTTTATTTCATCACAAAAAAGATTAATTGGTAAAAATATACATTAGAAATAGAAAATAAGTCTAAAAGTGCTATCTGACTTCTTGGGGCTGCATTTAAAAAACAATAAAATTGTGCAGAACGATATTAGACAGAAACAAAACGAAACTGAAGAGTCACACGAGGGGGTGAAAAAGCAGAAGTGAGAAAAATAGGGGAAAAAAAGAGTGAGTATTCTATCGTAAACGGGTCAATTTATATTCTCTTAAAACTAAAAAAAGGAGATCATAGGCAACAAAATACAGAAATGAGTCTGAAGCAATTAAATCTAGGGGTTGCCCCAGAACTACTGTGTTTCATTTTAGTGAGCAATTGTTTGACACTGATGATAATTCTTTCTTCTTTGCACTTAGTTGTTTTATAATGGAACATCAGTTATTTTAAAACCACAAACAATCAAATAATTTAATCAGTACCATTCCTTAATTTTGATTGAATATAAAGAAATTATAGCTCAGAGTCAGAATATTCACCCAGATTCATATATTATTTTTGAACTTTACCAACTTTAGAATCTTGAGCAAATCACTGCTTTTCTGAGCCTCAATTTCCTCATCTCTAAAATGAGAGGGGGAAGAGAAATGTTCTTTAAGACCTTTCCATCTCCAGAAAGTTCTAAAATATCATTATAATTACTTAATAAGATATCCTTTCTATAACCAAATCATTAATGTCTTTCTCCATGATTAGTTAATATTTCTTCTTTATGATCCTCATTATTTTATTTCCTTTGTTAAATTTGTATTTCGTAATTTAGACTACACATAATGATCATTTGATCCATTAGCTCTTTGTTTTATTGTATTAATGTATCTTACTTCTGTGTTTGGATAATAATTATGGTAATAATAACAGCCAAACTAAAATAATTGCATTTATATGGCAATATAATTTTTAAAACATTTTTCAATTTTTACATTCTTTTAAAATTAATTTTTAGTTTTCAACATTTACTTCCATAATATTTTGAGTTTTAAATTTTCTTCTCTTCTCTCCCCTTCTCTTCCCAAAGACAGTGTACAATCTGATACAGTGTCTACATATACATTCATATTAAGTGTATTTTCACATTAGTCATATTGAAAAGGTGAATTAGATCCAATGGGAGGAACAATGAGAAAGAAGAAACAAAACAAAATATAACAAATGGAGAAAAAGCAAATAGTATGCTTTGATGATCATTCAGACTCCATAGTTCTTTCTCTGGAAAGTTTTCTTGGATCTTTGCATTGCTGAGGAGAATTAAATCAGCCATCACACAATATGTACTATGTTCCCCTGGTTCTGCTCACTTCACTCAGGATCAGTTCATATGAGTTTTTCTAGAGTTTTCTGAAGTCTACCTGCTCATTGTTTCTTATAGCACAAGAGTATTCCAATACAGTAATATACCACAGCTTGTTCAGCCATTCCCCAATTGATGGACGTCCCTTCCATTTCCAATTCCTTGCCACCACAGAAAGAGCTGCTATAAATGATATTGTATATGTGGGTCTTTTTCCTGTTTTTATGATCTCTTTGGGATACAAACCTAGAAGTGGTATTGCTAGGTCAAAGGGTATGCACAATTTTTGTCTATTTTACCTTTTAGCACAGCAGTTCTCAACCTGTGGGTCGCGACCTCTTTCAGGGTCAAACGACCCTTTCACAGGGGTTACCTAAGACCATCAGAATGCACATATTTCCAGTGGTCTTAGGAACGGAGACATCACTCCTCTATCTGTCTCCAGACAGGTCCATCCACACTCAGATACACCCAGATACCACCACATATGAGTATTAAAGGGCTGCAGCATTAGGAAGGTTGAGAACCACTGTTTTAGAAGGATGTAGTTTCCTTCCTTATCTCTTTTAATTAGATCTGTTTTTGCTTTTGCTTTGTCTGAGATCAGGATTGCTATCCCCTGCTTTTTTTTTTTTTACTTCAGATGAAGCATAATATATTCTGTTCCAGACTTTTACCTTTACTCTATGTGAATCCCTCTACTTCAAATCTGTTTCTTATAAACAACATATTGAAGGATTATTGTTCTTAATCCACTGTGCTATCTCCTTCCATTTTATGTGAGTGTTCATTCCATTCACATTCACACTTATGATTACTATCAGTGTCTTTCTCTCCTACCTATCCCCCCTTTAATGCTTTTTCTCTCTCCTCCTTTTTTCCTTCTTCATTTGAGTTTTTTTTTGACCACTGTCTCCCTCAGCCTGACTTCCCTTTTCTCAGCCTCCCTTCCCTTTCTTCCCCTTTGCCCTTACTCCTTCTTTCTTCCCTTCTATCTACTCTCTCCCTTTTCTTTCTCCTTTCTGCTCCTACTTCCTGTAGGGTAAGTTAGATTTCTGTACCTGAGTATGTTGTTGCCTCTTTGAGCCAAATCTGATCAGAGTAAGGTTCAAGCAATGCTCAACTCCCTCCCTTCTTTCCAACTCTAATAGATTTCTCTGCCTTTTCTTGTGATATAATTTACCCTTGTCTGCCTTCTCCTTTCCTCTCCTCCCAACAAAATCTCTTTTAATCACTTAATTAGATTTTTTATCATCACATCAAAGTCAACTTATATATATGCCCTCTGTCTATGTATTCCCCTTTTAAATGGTATAATAATCATGCAGTTCTCTCAAAAGTCATCTTCCCTTTTAGGGATGTAAACAGTTTGCCCTTGTTAATAAGATGTTGGTTTTTTTTTTTTTTACTTCCCCATTTACCTTTTTATCCCATATGTATTTATTTTATATACTTCTACTTTGCTTAAGGTAATTATTATTTCAAGTATTTTTTTACTTGATTCTCTAGGATTCTCTAAGTACATCATCATATCATCTACAAAGAGTGGTTGCTGGGTGTCTTCTTTGCCTATTCTCATTCCTTCAATTTCTTTGTCATCTCTTAAAAGCTAAAGCTAACATTTTTAGTACAATATTGAACATAAGTGGTGATAATGGGGATCCTTGTCTCATCCCAGATCTTACTGGAAATGCTTCTAGCTTATCATCATTAAATTTAATACTTGCTGATGGTTTTTGGTAGATACTACTTATCGTTTTAAGGAAGACTCCATGTATTGATATGCTTTCTAGTGTTTTAAATAGGAATTGGTGTTATATTTTGTCAAATGTTTTTTCTGTATCTTTTGGGATAATCATATGGTTTCCATTTTATTGTTAATGTAATCAATTATTCTGATAGTTTTTTTTTAATATCGAGCCAAACCTGCATTCTTGGAATATATTTTACCTAGTCATCTCATGATAAGCTGCTGTAATCATTTTGATAATATTGTATTTAAATTTTTTTCATCCCTATTCACTAGGAAAATTGGTCTATAATTTTCTTTCTCTGTTCTCATTCTTTCCAGTTTGGGTATAAATACCACATTTTTATCATAAAAATAACATGGTAGCACTCCTTCTTTGCCTATTTTCCCAATTAGTCTATTTAGTATTGTAATTAATTTTTCTTAAAATTTTGATAGAATTCAATTGTAAATCCATCTGGCTCTGGTGATTTTTTTCCCCAAGGATTTCATTAATAGCTTATTCAATTTCATTTTCTGAGATGGCATTGTTTAAGTATTTTAACTCCTTTTCTGTTAACGTGGGGCCAATTTACATTTTTGTGACTGTTCCTCCATTTCACTAAGATTGTCAACTTCATGGGTTTCCAGGTGGGCAGAATAGTTCCTCTTCATTGGTGGTGATTTCATCCTTTTTGTTTTCAATACTGGTGATTTGGTTTTGTTCTTTCTTTTCTTAAATCAAATTATCAAAAGGTTTATTTATTTTATTGATTTTTTCATAAAACTACTTCTTAATTTTATTTAATAGCTCAACAGTTCTCTAAATATCACTTTTATTAATCTCTCCTTTGGTTTTCAGTATTTCTAATTTGGTATTTAATTGACAATTTTTAATTTGTTCTTTTTCTAGCTTTTTTTTTAGTTGCACGTATAATTCATTGATCTCTTTTTCTATTTTATTCATGTAAGTGTTTAAAAATATAAAACTTCCCCTAAGAAGTGCTTTTGCTTCATACCATAAGTTTTAGTATGTTGTCTTATTTTTGTCAGTCTCTTGGATGAAGTTATTGATTGTTTCCATGATTTGTTGTTTGATCCGCTCATTCTTTAGGATTAGATTATTTAGCTTTCAATTAATTTTTAGTCTCTCTTTCCCTATCCTTTATTACATACAATGTTTATTGCATCATGATATGAAAAGTGATGTAGTTATTATTTCTGTCTTTCTTCTGCATTGGATTGTGAAGTTTTTATGACTTAATACATGGTCAATTTTTGTGTTGGTGTCATGTCCTACTGTCAAAAAAACATATTCTTTTCTATCCTTATTCAATTTTCTCCAGAGATCTACTGTATCTAACTCTTCTAAAGTTCTATTAACCTCCTCAACATTTTCTTCCTTATTCTGTGGTTGGATTTATCTGGTTCAGAGAGGGGGAGTTTGAGGCTCCCACTCATATACTTTTGCTGTCTGTTTCTTCCTATAATTTCCTTTTCTCCTCTAAGAATTTTGATGCTATACCACTTGGTGCATATATGTTTAGTAATGATAGTGCTTCATTATCTATGGTGTTTTTTAGCAGGACATAGTTTCCTTCCTTATCTCTTTTGATTTGATCTATTTTTGCTTTTGCTTTGTCTGAGATTAGGATTTCTACCCCTGCATTATATTTCAGCTGAAGCATAATATATTCTTCTCCTGCCTTTTATCTCTACCCAATGTGTATACACCTCTGTTTCTCTTAAACAACATATTGTATGATTATGAATTTTAATCTATTGTGCTATCCACTTCCATTTCATGGGAGATTTCATCACATTCATTATGATTACTATTTTTGTTTATCTATCCATCCTATTCCCCTGAACATTTATGTTTTTCATTCTCCTTCTTCCCTTTCTCTCCTCACTAGAGTTTTGCTTTTGGCCACCTCCTCCCTCACCCTTCCCTCTTTTCTATCACATTCCCCCCCCCTTTTTTCTTTCCACTTTCCACTCCAGATGCCTGTAACACAAGATAAATTTCTTTACCTGAATATATTATTCCGTCCATGAATCAAATTTGATGAGAGTAAAGTTCAAACAATGCTCATCACCCTCCTTTCTTTACATCTAATGTTACGTGTCTTTGTGTCTCTGCATGTGATGTAATTTACCTTTTTCTTCTTCCTCCTTTCCTTTTATCCCATTAAAATCCATTTACACTCTTTAATTAAATTTTTTTATCCACATTTCAGTTAATTCTTACCCTCACCCTCTATCTATGTATATCTCTTTTAAATGTTGTAATAAATACAAAATTCTCAAGATTACCAAGTATCATCCTCCCATGTAGGAATGTAAACAGTTTGCTCTTATTGAATAACAATTTGTGTGTGTGTGTGTGTGTGTGTGTGTGTATACATTTATATTCCCTTCAACTATACTCACACTGAGAAAAGTTTCATAAATTATAATGATCATTTTTCCATGTTAGCATATAAATAGTTAAACTTTGATAAGTTCCTCATGTTTCTTTTCCATGTTTACTTTCTCAAGCTTCTTGTGTTTGAATGTCAAATTTTCTTTTAAGTTCTGGTTTTTTCATCAAGAATGCTTAAAAGACCTCCAACTCATTGAATGACCATATTTTCCCCTGGAACATTGTACTCAGTTTTGCTGGGTAGGTGATTCTTGGTTTTAATTCTAGCTCCCTTGATCTCTGGAATATCATATTCCAGGACCTTCAATCTCTTAATGTAGAAGCTGCTAGGTCCTGGATTATCCTGATTGTGTTTCCACAGTATTCAAATTGTTTCTTTTTGGCAGCTTATAACATTTGTTCCTTGATCTGTGAACTCTGGAACCTGGCTATAATATTCCTTGGAGTTTTCATTTTGGAATCTTTTTTCAAGAGGTGGTCAGTGAATTCTTTCAAGTTCTATTTTGTCTTCTGCTTCTAAAATGTCAGGGCAATTTTTCTTGAGAATTTCTTGAAGGATTCTTTCTAAGTTCTTTTTTTGATCGTGGCTTTCAGGTTGTCCAATAATTTTTAAATTGTCTCTCCTGGATCTATTTTCTAGGTCAGTGGTTTTTTTCAAGGAGATATTTTACATTGTCTTCTATTTTTTCATTTGTTTGGATCTGTTTAATAGTATCTTGACTTCTGATAAAGTCATTTGCTTCCATTTGGCTTAGGGAAGGAACAACATAAACTCTAAACTGGGTATCTTGCCACACAGGAGAGTAGGGGGATGGGGACGAGAGGTGGGATGATGGAGGGGAGGGCAGGATGCGGGGGAGGGTTGATAAAAATAAATAAATAAATAAATAAAATGATAAAAAAAATCTTTTGTTCTGATTCTTCTATATCATGACTAATATGCAAATAATTTTATATGATTGTACATGAAATATCTATATCAGATTGCTTGCTCTCTTGGGGAGGGGGAAGCTAAAGTAGATAGAGAAAAAAAAATTGAAACTCCAAATTTTACAAAAACGAATTCTGAAAAGTATCTACATGTAATTGGAAAATATAAAATGCTGTTAAGGGAAAGAAAATGAATGAGATCATCTAGGAATAAAGTAGAAGGAGAGAAAAAAAGACAAAAGACTGAGAAGAGAACCCTAGAGATCCCTTATTATAAGTAATGATGAAGAGAGACAAAAGGCAATAGAGACTGAATAGGAGCACGTAGAGAGGTAGGGGAAGCAAAACCAAAAAGCATACAACATAAAACATTTATTAGCTACCATCCTTATGCAAAATATTGCACTGGGTGTTATGATATGTGTTATCTGTAGGTGTACTTATTCAGAGAAGTGTATTTCCTATCAAGAACTAGGAGATTTTCATGTAAATTAGGTAAGACAGTTGTCAAAGACCCTATGATGTGCAAGTCAGATATCAAAGGATTGAGGGGAGTGAGTGGATTATAAGTGAACGTAGGCATTGGGCACAGTTTTGTAAAGGTTTTATTTATAGTGCATAACTGCAGAAAGCTTCCAATTCTTGTCTCAAGTCCTTTTCATAAATTATTCTGAAGGATGAACCAGGAGTTGATACTTAATAAGAATTAACCAGAGACCATATGTAATCAAATACCAGCTTTAGATGAACTAAAGACAACAGACTAAAAGATTCTTGGATTTTCTTTCAATTTTTGGGTCCCCAGAACTTAGCACAATGCTTTGCTTTTGTTCTTGACCTGTAGTTTCATAATCAAAGTAACTTCTTTGAAGAAATTCTCTTTACCAGTATGGATCCAGCAACTGTTTTCCAAAACAGAGAAATGCCAAGTATCCTGAACATTGAGATGATTTTCTCAGAGTCACCTAAGCCATAGGAATTTGGGCCAAGATTTGAATACAGTTCTTTTGGACTCTTAAGTGAGTTCTGTGTCTACTGATAACTCAATTCTTTGTACATAGGACCTTTGAAGCAAACCTTTGAAGGTTTGCTGGATTTAAATTTTGTGAAGAAAAAATGGTCCCATAGACCAGTTTTAGAATTATCTACATTTGAACCATTTTAGTGGTATGTCAATTTAGTTGACAGTCTGAGAAAGATTTAAATGTAATAAGTTGCTAAGTAGCATGATTTCATTATTAATTTGGCTAAATAAATTTGCTTTACTATTATACAAAGCTAAATAAAATGGACTACTTTTTATTCAAAGGTTAGAAGTGACTGACCTAGGATGTCTTCATTTCGCATCATTTAAATGGTGACCATTAGGTGTTTTCTTAAGGTATCCAAGTTGCTTGGTAGATTAAATTGAGTCTGAGTGAAAATGTGAAACTCAAATCCCCAGATGGTCATTTCTAGGGTCCATAAAGCAGAAAAACAAAGTTTCTGAGTCTGGAGAAAAGAATGAGAAGAAAATTCAAATCAAGTTGCAGCTATGCAAAACCTGACACTGTCTGTGTCTGCCAGGTCTCTGTAAAGACAAACTAACAATATTTTCACAAAGTCTAATCAGAAAAACCCTTTTTGGAGTGGACATAACTAAATAAAATTCTAGCAGCTTTTAGAAGTTCTCTTGGCTCAATATGTCTTTTTAAAAATTGTCTCTTTTTAAAAATGGTATTAGATTTTAATTATACCTATAATGGGAGGGATAGTCTCCTTAATTGATGACAGAGTGGTATCAAATAAAAAATTAAAAATTAATAAAGGAGAACATGTTATAATTGTAGAATTCCTTCAGAGTCAGTGTGTCTAAAGGAAGGAGAGTCAGTTTAAAAATACTAAGACTGTAGAGGGGAGGAAGTCTTAAATAAACAAGGCTAACTTTTACCTCTTCCAATAAGTAACATTTTGGGGCTATTATTCAACTCTAGGTTAATATTGATAAAGTATAACCTCAAGTAATAGTCTTATTAAGTTTTTATCACACAGGAAAAGAAAAATATTAACACTTTGACCCTAGAAAAGAAATGGTGCAATAGTTCATTCAACACTAACAAGTTCTGTTATCAGAAATAATATTATCACAAAACAATAACCAGAGAATCAATCTTTTCTCAGCAACACAATGATTGAAGACAAGTACAAAGGATTCAAGAAAGAAAATGCTATTCATTTCCAGATAAAGAACTGATGGACTGAAGGCATCTGAAAGCATATTTTTTCACTTCATTCTTTCTCATGCTTTTTTTTTTCATTTTGATTTGTTTATCCTTCCACAACTGTGATGAATATGGAAATAAGTTACATATATATATATATATATATATATATATATATATATACACATATATATAAGCATATGTTAAAACTATGTCAAACTGACTATCAGAAGAGAGGAAGGCAGGGAAGAAGAGAAAAATTTGGACCTTGAAGTCTTGTAAAAATGAATGCTAAAATTTTCTTAACATGTAATGGGAAAAAAAAAGTATTATTTAAAGCAAAAAAAATAATTTTGAGTTCCAAATTTTATCTCTACCTCCTACCCCTGTCCTCTCTTTGAAAAGGTAAGCAATTGGCTATCATTTATACAAGTGAAATCATATAAAACTCGTTTCCACATTAGCTATGTTGCAAAAAAAAAATAAGTAAATAAAACAGTAAACTAGAGTGAAAAAAAGTATGCTTCAATATTCATTCAATGTTTGTGAGTTCTCTCCCTGGAGGCGGACAGAATTTTTCATCATAGGTCCTTTGGAATTATCTAGGATCATGTCTTGATCAGAGTAGCTAAGTCTTTCCCAGTTGATCTCCTTACAATATTACTGTTACTGTGTAGAATGTTCTTATTCTTTGCATTTCACTTCACAAGAGTTCATATAAGTCTTCCCAGGCTTCTCTGAAAGCATCCTGCTCACCATTTCTTATAGTGCAATAGTATTTCAGCACAATCATATGCCACAGCTTGTTCAGTCATTTCTCAATTGATGGGCATCCTCTT
This sequence comes from Pseudochirops cupreus, assembly GCA_028627135.1. Lineage (NCBI taxonomy): Eukaryota > Metazoa > Chordata > Mammalia > Diprotodontia > Pseudocheiridae > Pseudochirops > Pseudochirops cupreus. The sequence goes on along the minus strand of CM053582.1, from coordinate 277,473,042 downwards.
AATTTCCAATTTTTTTGTGACCAAGGGAAAAAAAACTGATATAAATGTTTTATTTTTTGTTAAAATTGGTCCTTTTCTCTTCTCTTTAACCTCTTTGTGGTTCAGATCAAGTGGTGGTATTGCTAGTTCAAAACATATCTTCAGTTCTGTAGACCTTTAGGTATAGTTCCACATTCTTCCCTAGGATGATTGAATCAGTTCACAACTCCACCAATATATATTAGTGTCTCCATTTTCCCTCATCCCCTCTAGCATTTGGCATTTTCCTTTTCTGCCATATTAGCTAATCTAATAAGTGTGGGGTTGCATCTCATCATTGTTTTTATTTGCTTTCCTTTAATCAGCAGGGATTTAGAGATTTTTTTTTAGGTTTTTTTTTTGCTTTTTGGAGAGGGAAGATAGGGCAATTGAGGTTAAGTGACTTGCCCAAGGTCACACAGTTAGTTTTGTGTTAAGTGTCTGAGGCTGGATTTGAACTCAGGTCCTCCTGACTCCAGGGACTTAGCTCTATTCACTACGCCACCTAGCTGACACTAGAGATTTTTTTTTTATGTGACTATTGATAGCTTTGATTTTTTTTTTTCCTTCTGAAAATGGTCTATTCATATCTACTGACTCTCAGTTTTGGCAAGTGACTTGTATTCTGCAAATCTGACTCAATTTCCTATATATTTGAAAATAAGATATTTATCAGAGAAATATGCTTTAAATATTTTCCAAATTCCTGTTTTCCTTTTAATTTTGGCTATAATGGTTTTGTTTGTGAAAAACTTTTAAATTTCATGTAACCAAAATGATCTATTTTGTATCCTATGATGTTGTCAATCTCTTGTTTGGTCATAAAAATTCGCTTATTTGGATATCTGACAAGTACATTTATTCTTTTTTTTAATTGACTTTTGTTTATTTTTAGTTTACATCATTCATTTCCACAAGATTTTGAATTACAAATTTTCTCCCCATCTTTACCCTACCCACCACCCCAAAACAGTAATCCCACAGTATGCCCCTTATCCCCAACCTGCTCTCTCCTATATCCTCTACCATCACCTCTATGCCTTTCCAGTAGGGCCTTATGCCTTACCCCAGTGCCTGTATATCTTAATTCCCAGTTCCATGTAAATAATAATGATAATAATAATTCAACTCTGAGGTACCACATCTCACAGGCCAGACTCACTTAGATGACAAAACAGCAAAATGATAAATGCTGAAGAGGATGTGGAAAAATTGGAACACTAATACATTGTTGGTGGAGTTGTGAACTGATCCAGCCATTCTAGAGAGCAATCTGGAACTATGCCCAAAGGGCTATAAATAATTGCATACCCTTTGACCCAGCAATACCACTTTTAGGGTTATATCCCAAAGAGGTCAGAGAAGTGACAAGAGGACCTGTATGTACAAGAATATTTATAGCAGCTCTTTTTGTGGTGGCAAAAATTGGAAAACGAGGGGATGCCCATCAATTGGGGAATAGTTGAATAGGTTGTGGTACATGAATCTAATGGAATACTACTGTGCTATAAGAAATGAGGAGCAGATGGACTTCATAATAACCTGGAGAGACTTATATAAACTGATGCTGAGCAGAAAGAGCAGAACCAGGAAAAAAATTATACACAATCTCAGATACTATGTACGCATGATGACTGCCCTCAATAGACTGGGCTCCTGTCAGCAATACAAGGTTATAGGACAACTCCAAAAGACTGAAGATTAAAGGAGATATCCACATCTGGAGGAGATGCATAATCTGAGCACAGATTGAAACAAACTATTTGCTCTGTTTCTTTTTCTTGTTTTGTTTCATTTCCTCTTTCCCACTAGTCATTCCATGAGTTACAATCTTTCATTCCAACCTGACTAATGATTAATGGGAAGATATTTGTAGATTCTGTATCCGGGTGCATGCCACCATGATGGGAGGGAGGAGGAGGGGGAGAAAATCTGAAACTCAAGGGACTGTGGAACTGAATGTTGTAAACTAAAAGAAAATAAGCCAAGAAAAAAAAAACCCTGGAAGACATATGAACTCATGCCAAGTGAAGAGAGCAGAACCAGGAGAACATTATTCACAGCAATAACAATATTGTAGGGATGATCAACCGTGACAGACATAAACTACTCTGATCAAGACAATGATCCAAGACAATTCCAAAGGATCCATGATGAAAGATGCTATCCACCTCCAGGAGAGAAAACGAGTAAATCCTGAATGCAGACTGAAGTATACTTTTTAAAACTTTCTTTACTTTTGTTTAAAAAAAAGATTAATCATTGGCTAAAATGTTAAGGAAAATAATAAATTATTTTTATAACTTCCATAGATGGAAATAATTTGGAATTGAGTAACTTTTGAAAGTCATGAGATCATAGATTAAGCAATGGTAGCAATCCTGGAGGTTACTGAAGACCAGAAATGTTAAGTGATAATGTGAAACTCAAAAATGCAGATCCTGTATTTGAATCCAGGTCCTTTGACTTTAAATCCAAGATTTTCCCCTCTATACAAGACTATCTTCTTCAACAAGGTACAAAGATGTCACTAACAAAATACCTACTTGTAATGTTATTTAAGAGATGTTAAGATTTCATACCCATATGCATCTACTCTATTCTGACTGAAATTTATTATTTTACTTCTTATACTGATGGAAATTCCACCACTATATGTTCAATCCCTCACATTATGTTTTTTTTTACTTCAAAACTGCAATTATCCATAGAAATCTTAAAAAATAATTTAGGATATCAACTGAGACTTATTGTCAGAAAAATTTTCAAAATTTCACAAGGATATTCAAGTGGGATCAAGATAGGAACAAAGGATATTTGCAGGAACATATGACTGATAGATTAAAGAATCTTCCATGTCTGGAAATAAGCCAAGGATCTAAAGCAGTTGGATTTCTTAAATCTTTGAACTATAGGCATGATGTGAAGCTTACAAAAATAACCAAATATGGTAAAATATATTCAACTTCAACCATTACAGATAGAATTTAAGATCCTTGATTTTAGGGGATATTTCATTTTTTTTCTTTTTCTTACTTTATTCATTTATTTATTTGCAGCAATTAGACCAATTCTTAGTACAGTCACTTAATAAATGACTATTGACTGGCACTGAATGGAAAACAAAAACTTCAGGGTGCAAAACAATATGCCACGGCCATAAGATTCAGTTTTATTTAATCCAGGATTCTACATCCCACATTAAGTTTTACAATAGCCAAATAAGACTTTGCTGAATGCTCCTTTCATAGGCCCATGTAGGCGTTAAACACAGGCTAGTATAGACAGCTGAATGAGCTTAGAGCTACAGAGTATCAGGATTATATGGGAAGACCCATCTTCCCTGGTAGATGTCACCATGTCAGAAATTTACTCATCATTTCATCTAAATTCCCAGTTGAGTTCTGCCTACTCAGCAGCTCCTATTTTCTTAACAGGACTCATCTCAGTCCTACTCTTATTTAGGTCAACCTCATCTCTCTCTACCCCACCTGTAGTACTATCAGTAATTCTCATCTAAATGTAAAAAAAAAAAAAGTTGATACCCTCTTAAACTGCTTCTACAGTCAAAAGTCTTCTTTTTATTTTCCAGTATTAACTAATACTTGTACTATCCCTGTATTCCCTCAAAATCAACATGCTTTCTCAAGTCCTAGCCTCCTAATTCTTTTGATTCCTTAACACCAAAAACATTCTGTTGTTACTTTAGTTCAGTCACCAAAGGAAACAGTCACAATTAAGAGATCAATGGCTTCATAACTAGGATCTTGATTTCTAAAATTTAAAAGAGCATGGACATGAGAAGGCCACAAATTAATTGGACCTTATGTTTTGTTCCTGTACCATTTTTTTTCTTATTTTAATGAATTTTAAAAGAATTCCCTACTTAATTACCCATGTTAAGAAAACTGATAAAAGTAAAAGAGACTCTGTGTGTGTGTGTGTGTGTGTGTGTGTGTGTGTGTGTGTGTGTGTGTTGTAGAATGCTGAAAGCTAAGAGGCATTCAGGAGGCATAAAAGATATCATAACATAATTGTTTGAATTTCTAAATTTTATTAATTAAAGTGAATTTTGGCACTGTGAATTTGAACCCAAGGATGTTTGTTAAGCCTTCTGAAAGTGGCACTAGCAGATTAAAGGATGGTGGTGCCTCAGCTGATAGTGTGTTGGATTCAGGAAAACCTGAATTCAAATATGTCCTTAGAAACTTAATAACTATGTGATCCTTGGTAAGTGACTTGACCTTTGTTTGCCTCAGTTTCCTCAGCCATAAAATAGGGATAGTACCAGAATTGCTGTAAGACCCAAATGAGATAATATTTTAAAAAAATACTTAGCATTATGTCTGCAAATAATAGGCATTTAACAAACTCTTTTTTCCTTCTGCTTTTTAAAAATTATCTTCATTAAGTTCATGAATCAAAATACTTTTATGCAAACAGAATAAATCTGCTCATCAAACTTAAATCCTTTGTTTAAAATAAATTACTTATAATGGCATCTTATAACAACAATGCAGATAGGTATCTGTTAGCATTTCTTTCCATTTATTCATTTTCATTATAAATCATGTTATCCTGTTATTTATCAAGTTATCTCCATCTCATAAATTCTGTTAACAAAATCTGATTCAGTTACTTTGCTAAAAATAAAATTTAAATGAATAAACTGACTGAGTTGTCTAGGTCATTCTCTTAATATCTATAATTTATTTTGGAAAATATTTTAAGCAAAGTAAAATAAATAATTTTAACTAGGATATTGTTCTAAATTAAGGTATGCACAATTATTTCCACAAGCAATGCTCAGTCTACATTCATGCTTTGGATAATCATTTGTATAATGAAAGGTCTTTTATTATTGTATGTCAAGGACAAGAACATTCTGGATATGACAAAGTGTTCGCCATGTAATGGAATATATTGGACAGCTTATATTAATGTTGGCACAGGAGCTTGTCTCTTTGGGTTATTATGAATTACTCTTGGAAAATGTTTAGGGGTAGGAGGCCAAGAACCATGAACTAAACATTAGTGTGACAATATAAAAGTAACCTGAATTATAGGTCAAAACAATTAATCATTATGGTTTATTTTGGCCACTTCCTCTCAAATTAGTCGGACACACTAGAGCAAAACAAAATTTGTGATGGAATATCTTCAAGGACAAAAAAGAGTTACCACACACACACACAAAAAGATAGGAATGACCTGGTCACATATATATTGTACTCTCTCCTGGCCGCCCCCCCCCCCCACTTCTCTCTCTCTTTTTCTCTCTCTGTCTCTTACGCACACACACACACACACACACACACACAAACACACACACGGTTGCTTTCCATTGCATTAAATGTGATTCTGTTGTGGAGGAAGTCTTCCTGTGTCTTATGTATGGGAGCTGCCATGGGTAGGAAGGGAGTGTCCACATAAAAAGGAGTGTCTTCTAATTTTGGGAGCTGCCATGGGTAGGAAGGGAGTGTCCACATAAAAAGGAGTGTCTTCTAATTTTTCTCTTCAAAGTCAGTCTCTGAAAAACTTCAGAATATATCATGATTTGCATTAGGGATATCTCCATAGTCTGACCCTTAATAAACATTGTATAGAAAAGACTATTTTGGAGATGGTGGGCTATTTATAGCTGATATTTGAAACTAAAGTGCACCTGGGATATTTTGAGTCAAATATTGGTTTGACACAAACATGTATTAACTGGAATGTTAAGATTATGCAAGGGTATCTATCTGCTGAGATGGATACTACACACTAGTATATAACTCATAGTCATCAAATTGGAGACTCGGTGCTAGTTAATTGAACAATCTCCTCTGTTAATGAAATTCTGCTTACTCGACACACCCTATGTTTTCTTCTCTGTCCAGATCAGCCTTAATGTTCACTAACTCAACTCCAACTCTCTTGATTCCACTAAATCTATTCTAAAATAATTTTCATAGATAACAGTCTACCCCAATAATACATTATTATTCAGTCGTGTATATAGGATCATGCATTTGCAAATTAAAAAATTAATAATAGGTGGCATCTATAGAGACATTTACTTATATTATCTCATTTTGTCTCCATAATAACCCTAGGAGGTAGGTACTGTTCTTATCCCCATTATACATGAGGAAATTGAGGCAGATAGAGATTAAGTAACTTTCCCAAGGTCACACAGTTAATAAATATGTAGGGCAGGATTTGGATCCTGATCTTATACACTCCTAGTTGAGAGAACATTATACAATACTACTACTTTTTCATGTTCCTACAAGGAGGTTGGAGACCAAGGATCCTAACCAAGGGGTTAGGTTGATTCAAGACTAAAACCCTAACTCTATGACCTCTAACCAGAAGAGAAAGTGAATCAGAAAAGATGAGAGGATCAAGCCCCTCCTACTGACTGGGTAGGCCCTAGAGACAGAGATAGTCATACATACATACATACATACATACATACAGAGGTATTGATTAAAGTTGAGATGCAGATAAAGATAGATTTGCCTATATAGTTATTTTTATAGATATTTATATATTGCCTTTCTCTATAAAGAGACACATGCACATTCAGGTTTCTGTCACAACTGAGGGAACAAAGTCATCCCCATTTACTTCTAAATGTTCTTAACTCTGCCTGAACTTTGGGACAATGTTTTATTATGGCGACAAACTCCAGAGAAGTTCTCTAACTAATGGCTAATATACATGGTCTCTCCTAACTACCATCATTTAAGTATCAGTGTGCAAGTAGAGAATATTGATGATGTACAGGCACTCAGGGATCCTACATCATAAAAACAGGACAATTTTCACAGGAACTAGAGTCTTACTTTTCTCCTTCCTCACTTTCTGAACAGTGTAGCTTTCTGTGTCACCAGTATTTAGATGTTGGTGTCATATAACACAAACTGCAATATACAATACCAAATCTTGCATCACCTATCATTAAAAACACTGGTTAAAGGCAACCTCCATTTGGGACAAGAACCCAGGAAAGCTTACCTGGTAAAAAATAGCTACATCTGTTCACTTTCTGTCCTACAGTTTTACTGAGCAACCATGCAAATGGTGGAGAGAATTAAAATGAAGGAAGAAAGGAAAGAAGGAAGAAAAAAGAGGAAGTAAGGAGGGAGGGAGGGAAAGAAGGTATGAAAGAAGAAGGGTGGCAAGGAAGCTAAGAAGGAAGGAAGGGAGGGAAGGAAAATAAGAAGTAAGAAATAAAAATAAGAAAAAAAGAGGGAAGGTAAGAAGAAAGGAAGAAACATAAAAAGGAAGCAGGGAAGAGGAGAAAGTAAGGAGGGATAGAAAGAGGAATGAAGGGAAGTAAACGAGAAAAGTAAGAAAGAAGGAAGGAAGGAAGGAAGGAAGAAAGGAAAGAAGGAAAGAAAGAAGGAAGGAAGGAAGGAAAGAAAGAAAGAAAGAAAGAAAGAAAGAAAGAAAGAAAGAGAAAGAAAGAAGGAAAGAAAGGAAGGAAGGACAAAAAAGAAAGAAAAAAGAAAGAAAGAAAGAAAAAGAATAAAGAAAGGGGTAAAGAATAAAGAAGGGAGGGAAGGAAGGAAAGCAAGAAAGGATGGTAAGAAGGAAGGAAAGTAACAAGGAGTATAGGGAAGGAGGAACAAGTCAATGAACAAACCAATGAAGAAAAGAGTGAAGTTTGGAGGGAGAGAAGGAAAGAATGAAAGTAAGAAGGAAGTAATGCAAGAATAAAAGAAGGTAAGAAAGAAGGAAGGAATTTAGGAAGCAAGAAAGGAAGGAAAGAAAGAAAAGAAGGCAAAAAGAAGAAAAGAAGGAGGAAGGGAGGGAATGAAGGAAAAGAAAAGGAATATATGCTGTAGAATAAGAAACCAGTCTCATAAATAAAGAAGGTAAATAAGAGGAGAGTTGAGAGGATGCGTTGGAAAATTATAGCTCAGATATTGAAACACTTAAGGGACAGACATGCACCTGAAATTTCATCTGTTTTGGAGAAAAGTTTAGCAGGTAGAAATGAGAGAAAATATTAATTGTCTAAGTAAGGCATTTTTCACTATCTTGCGAATGGTCAGTGGTAGAATACAAAGAAGAAAAAGGAATTTCCTTCTGAAAAATCCATTTTACCCCTTTCTTCAAATTTTGATAAGGTAACATTTTAAAAAGTCTGAGAAAAAGAAAAAAATAATCTTCCATTTGATTTTTTTTTTTTTGCTTTCAGCCTACTGTTTTTGAACTCCTCTTTGAAGAGGAAGACATTAACAACTGAACTTTAATCATTGTTAGTTTCTTGCTAGATTAAAACATAATAACTAGTTGTTGAGGCACACATTATGTACTAATGTTAATTAAGATTCAGAAAATTCCTTCCCTATTTTGAATGCTTATCCATTCACATTACCCTTAAAGTATACCCTTTATTATGACTTCTCTAGTGATGAAGACTGAGAGAAGTCTAAGCTACACTGAATGTTGGTATCACTTTAAACAACTGGAATTTTCTTTCTAATCAGCTCAAATGTTAGCTTTTAATCTTATTCTTCAATCTCTCAAAGGGAAGGAACAATATTTATTTAGCTTACCTAGCACAGCACTGTGTGACAATAATAATTTGGAAAGGTATTTTGATGGTTAGAATTGAAGAAGGATATGCTTGTAAACAAAAGAAAAGGATGCAAATTTTACACAGGAAGAATGACTGAAGATTAGGTTTGTTTTAACGAGATAGCACAGAGTTGGATACAGTTATGAAATATTTCAATTAATGAATATTTATTAAGCACACATTATATTCAAGGCCATTAGTAACTGGAACATGATGATGTACTATTATACAAACTTAACCTTACAGATCTTTGTAAGGGCAAAGTAGTGGAGATGAAAGAGCTCTAGATTTCCAACGAGAGGATTTAGGTTAAAGTGAAAAGTCTGTAGTCAACGACTATATGAACTTGGTGAAGTGACAAACTCTGAGCCTTAATTTCTTGTAATTAACAAAACTAATATAATAATAAATGATTTTCTATATTACTGGGTTGTTTGGATTATAAAATGTATGAGTGTATATAAAATGCTTTGTAAACTGTTATATGAGTGGAAATTATAATTATTATTACATTAAAAATAGTGACTTCTATGCTATTTTCTATACTTCATAAACTGTATTACCAGAAATTCAAGGATGAAGCGTCATTATGTACTCCTACAAAACTGAGTTACACCCTGAGACAGAAGGCATAGAAGTTGATGGTTTTCCCATACATCTTATATTTAAGTATTTACAAAATAAGTATCAAGTATAGGTACAGACTGGCAACCAGGTGGAATCTATATAAAGGGTTATATAACAGTATAGATAAGTGTGAGTCATATTGGATGTTACAGAGGTGCTTTGTTCTCAAATTAAGTCAAGGAAACATGAGCTAACTCATGCTAAATTAGATATTTTTGAAGTACTTAGCGCAGTCTCTGGCACATACTACGTGCTATCCTAAATGGTTGTGTTTTTTTTTCTTTTCTCCTCCCATCTGCTCTTCCCTAAAATAATTCAATATTACTGTCCCATGAAGTATCTTTATATAGAGGGATGGCCAATAAAATAAGATACTGAGCAGCTAGGATACTTTTCTGTTATACTTCACTGCAAAGATGTCATTTCCTAAATATTTTTATATATTTCTGAGTTAAATTTGTCATACTTTTATGGAATTATAATATTAAAAATTCTATAACAACAATAAATAGGATACTGTGTGATATATTTGTTATGCTGGAAAGAAAAAGATTCTTAGAAGTCTTAACAACATGAACTGAGATATTTAAGAAGAAAGAGATCACTTTGAATTGGGATCATAAGTCATAATTTTAGAAGAAAGCTGGCATCTAAAATGAGTTTCTAAAACATAAAAGCATTTCTACAGAAAGAATCAGAAACTTCATTTAAGAATGTAGAATTGTATAATAAAAATGATACATTTATATAACTATTTTTCAGTTTTGCAAAGTACTCTTCATGTTATTTCATTTAATCTTTACAACAACCTCATAATCTAGGTGCTACTATTTATCCCTATTTTGTATATCAGGAAACTGAGGTAGAGGGTAGTTAAGCCACTTACCCAGACACACACAGCTCCAAAACTTCCAAGGAAGGATTTGAACTCACATCTTCTTAACTCCAAGTACAGCATTCAATCCATTATGCCACTATATATAATTATACGTAATTACATTACATGAAAAAAAAGCACTAGAGTGGAAGATGGTAGGATAAAAAAGATTCATAGAGAGTACTCTACTTGGAATAGAACCAAGAGTATAAAAGGGAAGGGAATGTAAAATGAGATAGAAAAGTAGTTTAAAGACAGATATGGGAGATGTTAAAAAGGAAGAATAAGTAGGTAATGCAAAAGGGCACTAATTATTTTCAGTAGTAGAATCATATGATGAGCACAACACAGGAAAAAATACTAAAATGTTCCAAAATTATTTTATCATAGGCCCTCAAAGTTAGAGTTTAACAAAGTTATGGCAGAGTGAGGGAGGAGGAGAATGATGAGGGTCTGTTCTTCCTTATGTTTTCTTTCATGTGGCTAACAGACATTAAATGTGTCTTTCAATCTTCAAACTACAGAAAAATTTGCAACCAATTAAGCTCTGTCCTTGCTTTTGCTGCAGTCAGGAGGAATTATAATGTTACAGAGTTCAGAGTACAGAAGAGCTCAACAGTAAAGCTTAAAATACGGCAAACATCCAAGATAGGATTGTTCTAACTGGTAAAATAAATGCTGATGTGTTTGTTTATCCTCTTAATACCTTTAAACATACAATGTGAAGGTCTGTTTGATTATATTGATTGAATTACATCCTACAGTCTTCTGCTAGTCCATGCCAAATAACAGCCCTACCTTGAAAATGTAAAGGTCATAAGATGGTAAAGGTTAAAACTTCTAGATTGACAGGCATTTATTTCTTTTAAGAGATTAACTTTCCCGTAAGTCATTGTCACTTATTTTTTTTTCTCCCAGAAGCTATCAATCACATACCAAAAAATAAAAACCAAGATCAAATGAAAATAAGGGATAAATGCAAATGAAGCAAAACCTTTAAAGGGATTGCCTTGGAAGTCAGGCTATTTTTTAATTGGATAGTCTATTGGGTCTCATTTTCATTTTTAGGTTTTTCCATCTAAAGATATAAGAATACTTCTTAGTCTTCTAAGATCCATATGGTGTTATCTTATTATAGAAAGGAAGGAAGGAGAAAAGACGGAAGAAAGGAAGGAAGGAAGAAAGGAAGGAAGGAAGGAAGGAAGGAAAGAAGAAAAAGGAAGGAGGGAGGAAGGAAAAGAAGAAGGAAGGAAGGAAAAAAAATCTTATTAGTCAGTATTCATCTCAGATTTCTCACTAAAGAGTCACCCAAATGTGTTTGTATTGTAATGTTGGACTGTATTTTTGCCAGAATCAAGAAGGATTTATATTCAACCTCGCTCTAAGAACTATAACTAAGTGATAGCTTTATAAATGTGCTAGTATTGACACACGATCAAATAAAAAAGAGATTTAGAAGCTGATTTTAAATAGAAAAAATTTTAAACCAGTAAAACAAATTTTGTTTATTTTTTTAATAGCATATATAGCTATCCATTGTAGCTGTTTCTCTGCACAGGAAAAAAAAATGCATTCATATGTCTGTGTGGAGACTGGGCAGGGTTGTGGCTAGCATCCAAAATAAATTACACATCTATATTAGCTTGATGGTTTTCATTGCCATGAACGTATGCTAATCTGATTATAAAGGTAGTAAATGTAATTTAAAAGTCTCTACAATTCCAAGCAGCATCATACTACATCCTAAAGAGGCTGTTATGCAGTTATTTTTAGAAAAAGGCTTAAACATTTCAATAACAACAATTACAGAGGTCACAAATTCAGGAACTCTGAGTTCACATGTTATAATGGATTCCAAAATGAAATAAAATATATTTAGACTTTTGCCGCAGTCATTGACCTTCAAAGAAGGCAGTGTTATGGATTAACAAGCATAGGCAGAAATGGCAAATAAATGTTTTTTATTTTATTTCATGCAAACACATCATAGACCTATCTTGATGGTCGTTTAATACTGTGCTATATACTTAATGTATGATCTCATGTTTCAAAGCTTTTACCTTTATTGAATTCTGTCTTTTAAATATTAATCTTGCCCCAATTCTGTACTAAGATAAACAGTAACAGCCTATTAAGGAAAGAGTACTCTTATTTCAGTCTATCAACATGTTCATCTACTCTTTTTGCTATTGTCTTTACTAGAGAAATACTGTACTACTGTTAATGCAAGTGACTTCTAGGTGAGTCAAGCTGAGGCAAAACTTCAGCAGATATGAACCTGGCATCTTATTTTTCACAGTAATTGACTTTCTGTGTATCTGAAAAATCTTGATTATGTATCCTGTTAGCCTGGAGTCAGTGTTCAAATTGCATTCAGTCTACATAAGGATTTATATTGCAAAAGTACAAAACACATCACACAGGTATTCATTTAAGAATTTCTGCCTCATGATGATGAATAAAGGATAAGATTTCTGAAGGCCAGAGATGACATACACCCAGCATAATATATCTGAATGATAGACTAGTAGTTCAGATTCCATAGCTGCATGATGAAACTGAGAAGAGCAAAATTTCTGAGTCAACTTATTTTATTGTGAGGTTTCTAACACCTCTGTAACACCTCATTAGCATTTTTTTTCTATCACTATTTAAGGGCTACTTTTCCAACAGTAAAAGTACTTTACCTTATAACACGTGGAACATAGATTTAAAACAACAAAAGCTAATTTAGTTTTACTAGGCGTAGTTTCATTCTACAGCATATAGACACTAACCAAAGTCTAGAGATTTGAAGGTCACGGTATTATATGAACGTATATGTTTAGTAATAAAGTCATGTATTTCCCATTTAAGGCAAAGGAAAGAATGAGACTATTATTTAAGTTTTTCTGAATAAGATATGTACAAGTATGACATTATTCATTATAATTTTGATACATTAACTAAAAGAATGCTTTTAATTAACTTATAATAAACATAGGATATTTGTCATAGGACTCAATGCACACTAACAATTAGGTTAACGTAAATGTGGAATGGACTGCATTGGAAAGTAATAAGGACATTCAAATTTTCCCTCATCTCCCCTCAACAACACACTTCCCACTATTTGGAAGACTTTAAGGAAAACCTTTCTGATCATTTACCTACTATCCTGGAGAAGGTATGAGTTGGGTTAGAAGGTATCCTTCAACTCAAATATATAATATAAAGTGTTATACCAAAGAAATGGTAGGAAATAGAATAATTATAATAAATTATAATTTCCTCATCTGTAAAATGAGGGTGGCAGAAAAGAGTCAGGGTCCTTATTCTTTTTGTTTGTGTATCATGGAACCTGTGACACCTTGGTGAAGCCTTTGGATCCATTCCAAATGGATAATGAACAAAATGCAATACATGAGATTGCAAAAGAAGCCAATTATATTTAAACACACTTATCAATTTTAAAAGTTTCCTAAGCTCAAAGTTAGGAGTTCATGAGCTAAGGTCTTTGAAGTCTCTTACAACTTTAAAATTTAAGAGTTTTTAAAAAGAATTTTATTCTTAAACACAAAGATTCTGTTTTCTGTATGCTGCTTTGTCACTGTTCAATATCTAATTAGGAAGATTTTTAAAGAAATAAATGATAACTGAGGCTACTGATTGGTTATTTACTTTAAATGCCAATAAAATTAAAGTACACATTTGAAAAGAAGACTCTAAATTACTGTAGAACACTGAAGAAGGCCATACAGGAGGAAAGTTAAAACAAGATATTCCTGGGTTATAAAACTGTTGCATAGTAGAAGAGATGGCATTCGGAAGGGAATCAATATGGTATAGCCATAGGAAAGGTAAATTAAATCACCAATATTGAAATCAAAAGCTCATAGAAGCAATGTATCAAAGTTCAAATTATCAAGATTACCTACAGGATGCCAAGACTCTGGGAAGAAGTCATAATGTTCTGTGGAATAAGCAGTTGAAAGATATAGTCACCTATTCATAAACTAGAGAAATTGGCAACTAATTTACTAGGTACATTTAGAAATGCAAAGCTGATAATAATAAGGGCTCTCTCAAGAGGCACAAATGCAAGGAAAAAAGGATTTCCCAGTAGCTTGATAAATCTGAACTTTTTAGATCAAAATGTTTTCAGTTTATCAATTTCTTATAGAAAATATATTAAACAGGCAATAGAATAGGCTTAGGGTTGAAGATAATGCACTTGAGTCTAAATTTCAGATTATAATCAAGTTATATTCAGTACCCTGAAGAAAATCCAAGAAAAACTAATGTGGGGGGGGGGTTGATGTATTCTTGGCAGATTAGCTTTTTTATAACTGTTGTTATTGCTCTTGGACTCAAATTCATGTCATTATTGTGAGAGATAATTTATAGTGAAATTTCCCCATTCTGAAAAATCAAATCTAGAATGGCTTCATTATTTACTAGGCCAGTGGTTCTCAACCTGTGGGTCACGATCCCTTTGGGGGTCACCTAAGACCATTGGAAAACACATATTTCCTATGGTCTTAGGAACCAAGACACCACTCCTCTATCCGTCTCCAGGTGGGTCTGCCCACATGCAGATGATACACCCAAATATGAGTATTAAAGGGTCGAGCATTAGGATAGTTGAGAATCACTGCACTAGGCCTAGGTTTAGAAGTCAACTGACCTTCCAGCAATCTGGGGCTTATAGCAATGGAGACCCTCCCCAGTGCCATGTTAGCACAAGATATGCCAAATAAGGTTAAGACTGCTTTCATTGAACACCTGCATGTTTCCGGGTACTTTGTCTCCTGCGCCTAGGTTGTGGGTCAGCCCCTCTATCAATGAGAATGAAGGCCACTTGGGGGGGGGGGTTGGGTTTCTTCATTAAAAGATTATAGAACCATGGGCTGGCTTCTACCTGTTGCTCTCTCCCTGCGGACGACATGTGGGCAACAGGAGCAGAGTCCTTTACCATGAGAAAGAATAAAGACCTCTTCTTACCTCAGATTCAGACTCTGAACACTTTCATCTCACACATTGTGAAGCTTGGTTTCTAGTATAAATATTTGGCAAAGAAGCAAAGGTACCCAAAAGACAGGTATTAACAGGCATAACTCATAATTTTTGGTTGTTTTCCCAAATTCATGGAGAGTAGGAATAGGTCAATTATTTGGACCTTAATTTGTTATGATCTTTAAGAAGTTGCAACACAATTTGATAAATTCTGTTGATAATATTAGCAATGCAAATTTTCTAATTGAGTCACATTGTGAAAAAAAAAAATCACTTAAAGTGCCTATTGTATGCCAGGTACTATGTAAGGCCTTGGCAAGCAAAGGATACAATTAAAAAAATCCGTGCTCTCAGGGAAATTTTACAGGAATATGATTCCACATAGAAAATGTCAGCTTTCCTAGGCAATATTTGAACCACAAATAGAGAGATCATTTAGAGAGTTAAAGGGCACTGAAGTAAGGTTAATTAGCCCTAATAGAAACTGTCAAGAAAGAACCAATGAGTATTGCTTGTTATGTTAAACTTTATTTTTTCCCTTGAATTTGCAATGGAGGAGGATTTGTCTTCAATGGACATTTCATGCGTATTAGCAACCACCTAAAGGAATGGTAGTATCCTTGAATAACTGAATATTTTTTTATCTATTCTGATTGTTTCACAGTTCCCCACTCCATCTCCATTGTGCCCACCATCACACCCAGCCGCTCCCACCACAGGTGGCTGAATTCAATTCAATAAGCATTGTTTTATTTTTTATTCTATTAATTTTTCTTTCCTATTTGGTTGCCAAATTAAATTCTCTATAAAAATATGAACTGGTCTAGATCTCATAGAAAATCTGTACTGCTTCATATTAAGCCTGATTTATATTTTATCATGTTGACTATAAAGGAAAATCCTCTCTAATAAATAGAATAGTATTTATAGCTGTTGCCAAGATTTCTGAAGGGGAATAAGTTCCATTTTCTTTTTACTTCATGTTTATAGAAAGTCAGGGTAGTTGAAAACATGAATTGAAATTATATCTGTAACAAATAGAAGCTGTTTTGTTTTTTTTTTAATTTAAAATATCTTGGGGACTTTAGTTCCTTAAATTGTACTTTAAAATTGAAATCTGTTACAGAACAAATATATCCATTGCTCATTGCATAAGCAAGCTGTTGTTATTCTTTAGGCTTTATTATTTTTTCACAATTAATTGTGATGTCCTTGCTTGGTATCAGTGAATACAAGCTCACAGTGTTAATTCCCACCTGAGCCAGTAAACTCTACTCTGTTCCATGGTCTTGCTCTGCATCCACTTGCCACACTCCTGAGTCATCTCAAAATTATGGTTGTTGGCCCAGATGCAAATAGAATAAAAGTCTATGAGCAGAAGAATACCAAAATACTAATACTGTGGGAAATAACTCATCATTCATTTTTCCTGTTTTATTTGTAGGAAAAGTAAAGAACAAGATTAAATGAAAATAGATTTCAGAGCTCATTCAAATACTAGATTTGAGATGTATTCCAAAAAAAAAAAAGATATGCTGATATTATTCATTCCATCTAAAATGGCATATTTCGTATTTTTCTTTTGTATTTCAGAGATATAATTTGATAACAATAAGTAAAAATCTGAGCAAAAGTTTGTGTAATGCTGGCCAAGAAAATAGTATGTATAGGTAGATAGATGATATACATATCTTTATTGTCCTTGAAACAAATGGGTTGCAGAAGAGAGTGGAAAATTTGTAAATGGAATAGCTGGTTGAAATTACCTTCGGAGAATGAAATTTGAATTTCTGGATGATTGTTTAAATTTGAGAATGTGTGTTTCTTGGTTAAGGATGGATTACATCTAAAAAGTATAAAAGTGTTTTGCTCCTGCTACTCCTAATGTCATGAAAAATATGATAAAAAGACTACTTACATATATTTGCATGTAGCAACTACCCAAAAGAGCAGCAACAGTGTTAGGAGAGAGGTAGCAATATGGCATATGTGTTGGTGGCACTAGATACATTGCTAACATATTAATCTCACGACATGTGCAAACATCCTCTGCTCATGTCCTTGCCCTCTCTACTATTCCATCAAGAGAACAGGCTGTCACATGATCTGTCAATCACTTAATTGATTGAAAGGCTAATAGTTATTATCTGAAATATATTAAGAAATCTTCTTAAAAATTGTTTTCCTCTCATAATCTATCAAGTTCTCACAACATGGCCCAGTTTCAGCCTATCAGTCATAACTCCCTCTATCACTAGGATTAACAATTCCCTATTAAAGACCATGTAATTTATTAGTAGGATAAGATAATACAGTCAAGTCAAATAAAAATAAATAGATCTCCAATGTTGGTAAAATGATGTTTCATTTGGGGTGGCTAGGTGGCCCAGTGAATAGAGCACAGGCCCTGGAATCAGGAGGACCTGAGTTCAATCCTGCCTCAGACACTTAACACAAAACTGGCTATGTAACCTTGGGCAAGTCATTTAACACCAATTGCCCTACCTTCCCCCCTCCAAACAAACAAACAAAAAAAGAAATCCCCTCCAAATAATGTTTCATTCAAGTTGATTTTTTTCTTCTAATTACCTCTCTTTATGGCGGTGTGCATACAGATGTTGTTTTTAACATGTTTATTAATGGATAATTGAAGTTTTCATGTCAGCTTGGCAATAATAAGTTGTAGTCCTAGACTTCTAGATAACCCGTCAAAGTCATTTTTCCTTTAAAAAGCTTCTTTTCAAAGTTTCTTTCTTGTTTTAATATATGAAACTATAGGGCTACATAATCAGGGATGTGATGGGGAAGGGCACAACAATGAGTAAGTGTCCTGTCTTAATCTGCAATAATTGGAAATATTCTGGGAATGATACATCATGGAAAAGGGGAATAAATCAGTGGGCAAGCCAAGCAATGGCAGAAAGTGCCTAGAAGGCAGCATCTAGAATGGATATTTGGGAAGATTTTATTATAGAAAGAATACAAAAAAAGAGAAAGACAGAGACAGAGACAGACACAGAGAGACCAAGAGAGACAAAGAGAGAGAGCAGATAATCATAGGAGTCATGATTAGAGACTGGGGAACTAGTGGAGCCAGAAAGAGAAAATAAATAATTAATATAATGAGAAGAATCTTTTTGGAAAAGGACACACAAATGAAAACAACAGCAAAAACAACAACAACAATTAATTAATAGGACTAATTGCAAGGAGGAAAGAAAGGGTGAATCTTCTTGACCGAGAGGAAAAAGGGAGAAAGAATTATGTCCCTAGTTAAAGGCAGGAGAGAAAAAGAAAAAAAACTGTAAAGAAAAAGGGAAGGGTTCAAGAAATGATAGGAAGACATGAGGGATAAGAAAAATAGGGGAAATGGGGCAATGAAACACCCCAAAATAATAAAGTAGCAGAAGAAATATTAAACTGTTTGCAGCAGTAGGGAGGGGAAAATCCTTAATTTATATCATCAGTTCACATAATTTTAATGTTTTTTCCAGGGTTTTATACAAGCATCTTGTTAATCATTTCTTATAACACAATTGTATTCAATCACTACCATATACCACAACTCTGCAGCCATTCTCCAAATGAAGGACACCCCCTCAATTTCTAATTCTTTGCCACCACAAGAGCTGCTTTGAATATTTTTGTAGAAATACGTCCTTTTTTCTTTTTTATCTCTTTGAATACAGAACTCTTAGTGGCATTGCTGGGTCAAAGGGTATGCACAGTATTACAAACTTTTGGTCATAGTTGCAAATTCTTCCCCAGAATGGATATATCAGTTCACAAATCTACCAATAGTATTTTAGTGTTCCAATTTTCCATATCCCTTCCAACATTTATCATTTTTCTCTTCTGTCTGATTAGTCAGTCTGATAGGTCTGAGGTAGTACATCAGAGTTGTTTTAATTTGCATTTCTACAATCAATCATTATTTAGAGCATTTTTTATGTGACTACAAATAGTTTTTATTTCAATATTGCAAACTGCCTCTTTGTATCCATTGAACATTTTATCAATTGAGGAATGACTTGTATTCTTATAAATTTGATTCAGTTCTCTATTTATTTTACAAATGAGAACTTTATCAGAGACATTTGCTGTAAAAAATTCTTTCCCAGCTTTCTGCTTTCATCATAATGTTGGGTGCACTGGTTTTGTTTGTGCAAAAATATTAAATGTAATGCAATCAAATTATCCATTTCATATTTCATAATGTTCTCTCTTTCTTGTTGGGTCATAAATTTGCTCTTTCTCCAGATATCTGATAGGTAAATTATTGGTATCATCTTTTATGTCTAAATAATGTACCCATTTGGACCATATCTTGTTATATCGTATAAGATGTTGGTCTACGCCTAGTTTCTGCCATACTATTTTCCAGTTTTCCCAGCAGTTTTGGTCAAATAGTGAGTTCTTACCACCAGAAGCTGGAGTCTTTGGATTTATCAAACAGTACATTACCATAGTCATTGACTGCTATGACTTGTTTACTTAACCTATTCTACTGATCTACTACTCTATTTCTTAGTCAAAACTAAATAGTTTCAATGATTGCTGCTTTATAATACAGGTTTAGTTCTAATATGGCTAGGCTACCTTCTCTTTTCTTTTTATTAATTCCCTTGATAATCTTGACCTTTTGGTCTTTCAGTGAATGTTGTTACTATTTTTTTCTAGCTCTGTAAAATAATCTTTTGGTAGTTTGATTGATACAGCACTGAATAAGTAAAATAATTTGGGAAGAATTGTCATTTTTATTATATTAGCTCAGCCTAACCATAAACAACTGATATTTTTTACAATCATTTGGATCTGACTTTGTGTGAAAAGTATTTTGTAATCATTTTCCTATAGTTCCTGGGTTTCTCTTGGCAAGGAGACTGCCAAATATTTTATATTTTCTGCCATTACTTTAAGTAGAATTTCTCTTTCTTTTTCTTGTTCCTGTTTTTTAGTAACATATAGAAATACCAATGATTTATGTGGGTTTATTTTATATCCTGCAACTTTGCTTAAATTTGTTTATTATTTCAAGTAATTTTTTACTTGATACTCTAAAATTCTTTAAGTATATCATCATATAATTTGGAAGGAGTGATAGTTTTATTTCTTCATTGCCTATTGCAATTCCTTCAATTTCTTTATCTTCTAATATTGCTAAAGCTAACATTTCTAGTACAGTATTGAACAGCTATGGATAAGGGAAATGCTTGTTTCACTACTGATCTAATTCAAATTGCTTCTAGCTTATCTCCATTGCAAATAATGCTTGTTGATGCTTTCAGATAGATACTTTTTATCATTTTATGGAAAACTCCATTGATTCCTTTTGCTCTCTAGTATTTTAATAGTGGTATTGTATTTTATCAAAAGCTTTTCCTGCGTTTATAGAGATAGTTATGATTTCTGTTAATTTTGTTATTGATACGGTCAATTATGGTGAGAGTTTTTCTAATATTGAACTAGCCCTGCATTCCTGGTATAAATCCCACCAGTTAATAGTGTATTATCCTTGTGATAAGTTTCAATAATCTCTTTGCTAATATTTTATTTAAAATTTTTGCATCTATATTCATTCAGGAAATTGGTCTATAATTTTCTTTCTCTGTTTTGGATGTTTTGGATGTACATATGTTGGCAAAGCTATCCTCTTCTGAGTTTGTTTTTTTGATCTTCCATGTCACCATATTAACCCTTTATGATTAATGTTCAGTTTTTTTTTCTTGTTCATTTTCTTCTTGTTCTTCCTGTTTCTTCTTGTTCTTCTTGTTCAAGCCTATTCCGTGGCTTTTAAAGTTGAGCTCTACTACAGGAGCAGAGGGGATACAACTGTCCCAAGCTTCTTTTGCTGGGGACCAGGGACCTGGTCACTGGCTTTGTGCATTCTACTACTGTCTTGTGTACCTACCTTGGGCAGGGAACCCGTGGCCTTGAGGTCACATATAGCCTAGAGGTCCTTGGGTGCAGCCTTTTGACTGAGTCTAAGCTTTAAAGAACAAATTATTTTATCAAGGGGCTTTTTTCTGTGCAGTTTGGATTGAGTTGAAGGGCCTTTATTGAAGATCTAGATGGCCATATATGGACTCAAGGTCACAGGTTCCCCACCCCTGACCTAACCTATTCCACTGATCCACCACTTTATTTCTTAGCCAGAAACAAGTAGTTTTGATAACTGCCTCTTTATAATCCTGTTTTAGGTCTGGTAAGGCTACATATGTAACATTTTTAAACTCTTTTCATCTCTATAACTTCTTTCTTATTTACTTTTGGTTAAACTTATTTAGTTTTGAGAGGTGAAAGTTGAAATCCTATGAGATTGTAGTTTTCCTTTCTTTTATCTCCTCTAACTCATTTAACATATCCTTTATTAATTTGGTTGCTATTCCATCTGTTGCATATATGTTTAGTTTTCATATTAATTCATTGTTTATGGTACATTTTAAGAATATGTAGTTTGTTGCCTTAACTCTTTTAACAAGATCTAGAGATCTATTTTTGCTTTTGCTTTGTCTGAGATTGTGATTGTTACCCCTGCTTTTTTATTTTTTATTTTTTTTTCTTCAGCTGAAGCATAATAAATTCTGATCCCATCCCTTACCTTTCTTCTGTGTGAGTCTCTGCTTTCAGTTATTTTGTAAACAATATATTCTTGGATTTTAGTTTTTAATCCACTCTGTAATCCACTTCTGTGTTATGGGTGTGTTTCTTCCATTTAAATTCACAGTTATGATTACTAACTGTGCATTTTCCTTAATCCCTTTTTCCCCACTGTTTCTCCTCTTTCTTCTTTCTTTCCATTGTGTTTTTCCTCAAAAGTGTTTTGTCCCTCACCACTTCCTCTATCATCATCCCTCCCTTCTGTAAGCACCTCCCTTTTCATAGCCCCTTCAATTTATTTACCTTTGTAGGATGAGATAGATTTCTGTGCCCAATTGATTGATAGCTGATTTTGATGATATTGAAGTTCAAGCTTTGTCCACCACCTTTTCATCTTCTCCTCCACTGTTAAAACTTATTAACACCTCTTTTACATGAGATAATTTACCCACATCTTACCTCTCTCTTTCCCCTCCTATGTGTACACCCTTTCTCACACCTTAATTTACATATATATATGTATATATATATATATATATATATACATATATATTTCCATTATATTCAAATCCCACCCAAGTTCTTTATTGATGTATACTCCTTCTAACTTCCCTAATAATGATAAAGTTATTAGGAGTTACAAACATTTTTTTTTCTCAAGTAGAAATGTAAAGAGCTTAACCTTAAGGAATACCTTATGATTTCTCTTTCCTGTTTCCGATTTTATGTTCCTCTTCATTCTGGTATTTGAAAATCAAATTTTGTGTTCATCTCTGGTCTTTCCATCAAAGATACTTAAAGATCTCCTATTTCATTTTATGTCCACTTTTTTTAAGTTGAAGGATTATATTCAGTTTCCTTCAATAGATAATTATTGGTGTAATACTAGCTCCTCTGCTGTCCTGAACACCATATTCCCAACTCTCAGGTTCTTTAATGTTAAAAGTGATGGATCATGTGCCATCCTGATTATGGCTCCATGATATCTGAATTGTTTCATTCTTGATGTTTTCCTTATTTTCTGAGAGTTCTGTATTTGGCTATTATATTCTTGGGAGTTTTCATTTGAGGATGCTTTTCAAAAAGTGATCTATGAATTCTTTCCATTTCTATTTTATCCTCTGGTTGTAGGATTTCAAGGCATTTGCCCTTAATTTCTTGAAATATTATGGCTAGGCTCTTTTTATTTTACTTTGGGTTTTAGGTAGTCCAGAAATTATTAAATTATCTTTTCTCAATCTATTTTCTGGGTTTTTCCCCCAATGGAATACTTTGCATTTTCTATTTTTTTTTTATTCTTTTGGTTTTGTTTTATTGTTTCTTGATATCTCAGGCTGTCACTAGCTTCTTTTTGCCAATTTCCAATTTCTAAGGAATTATTTTCTTCAGTAACCTTTTGTACTTCATTTTCCACTTAGCTTACTTTCATTTTAAAGATTTTGTTTTATATATCTATATCTATCTATCTATCTATCTATCTATCTATCTATGTATAAACATTTTACATGATTTTCTTGCATCACTCTCCTTTCTTTTCCCAAGTTTTCCTGTCTCTCTTATTTCATTTTTAAAGTATTTTTTCAGTTCTCCCTTTAATTCTTTTTTTTTTTTTGCCCCTGATTACAATTCACAGTTTTCTTTAAGGCTTTGTTTTTAACTGTTTTTGACATTGTTCTCCTCTTTTTACTTTTTTTTTTAATCTTTCCTGCCATGATTGCAGCTTTTAATGTTTAGATTCTTTGTTGGTGGTGGTGGTAGTGTGTTTGTTTCTCATTTTGCCAACCCATTTCTTGACTTAAGTTTATGTTAAAGTTGTGCTCTGCTCCTAGGGTAGAGAAGGCACTATCTTTAGGTTGTTTTTTTTTTTTCAGCTGCTCATTTGAGATTTACTTCTGTTCACCTGAAAGTTTTCAAATCCTCCATTTAACTGGTTTGCCATAGCATACCTCATTCTGACTTGCCAAAACATGACCTGTTCTGTATTGTGCTCTATTCTTTCTCCAATGAGAAAGGCCATTCCTGTTGAACTTTTAAGTTGGCTTGAGCTGGAAAATTGTTTCATCCCATTCTTTTGTTGGTTCTTCCCTTTCAAAATTTTTTGAAATATTATTTTAAAATTGTTTGGAGGGGAATTTTGAAGAGCTCAAGCAAGTTACTGCCTTTGCTCTACCAGCTTGACTCCACCTGGAAATATTTGCTTTGATGTTTAACTTGCTAAATATAATAATAATATTATATATATAAATATGTACATATACACATATGTATATATGTATATGTATGTATGTACATATATATGTATGTATGTATGTACGTATGTATGTATTTAAAGAATCTCTGTAATCTCTGAATCAAATGGGTTTCATTTTTTTTTTTTTGCCTTCCATTTGACATTTCTGGGAATTGACAGGATTTTAAACTTCGAGGAATCATCATTTAGACACTTGTAATGGCATGCACGAGCAGCTTTCCAGAAGAATGCTACTGTGAACAGCTTTTATGGTTCTGATTACACAGTATAGTAAATACTCTATTTATTCTATAACAAATGAGAGGAAAACATTCACAGAAAATCAAGGTACAACATTTACAATATTACAACTTATCACAGAAAAATCACAATATAGTATGTACAACAGCTTATCATTAAAATATCCACATAATTTTCACCAAAATGGTCACAATATTTAGAACAAAGAACAATCATCTGGTATTCCTAAAGAGGTTTGCCTCCTTACTCAGTCATTCAGACATCTCAAAGTACAATATTCAAAGTTCCATTCATGGGGCAAC
The DNA here is from genome assembly GCA_028627135.1 of Pseudochirops cupreus. Lineage (NCBI taxonomy): Eukaryota > Metazoa > Chordata > Mammalia > Diprotodontia > Pseudocheiridae > Pseudochirops > Pseudochirops cupreus. Next base: position 277,448,554 of record CM053582.1, on the reverse strand, counting down.
TAAGTTAACTCAATCAGCACTTATTCAGCAATCAGTTACTAAGTATCATTAATCACTAAGTACAATCATTAGAAAATACACAGACCCTTCACTCCTAGGTCACTAGTAAAACACATTATCATCACAGCATTCAATACCCAAGGAGAGTTCTTTTCTTCATCTTGACCTGAGGCAAGTTCTCAGCAATCTCTGTTCCTGGGGAGACAAAGCTTAACAAAGCCACAGTATACATTGCCAGTGTCCTCATCAATTCACTCTCTACCTGCAGAACAGTCTCAGGACCCCTGAAAACATTAGCAAAACCCTCTTCCAGGATTTTTGCAAGCATACAACACGAACATCCTTCTTCAGGGCTTCTGAGCCAACAGCAAGGTTCTAGGACCTCAGCACTATCCTTCCCCAGCAGTCAAATCCAGAAAAACAACATCAAAACAGACAGACAGAATACTGGCACCACAGCCATGCTTCCTTAGTCCTCTGGCAGTTCAGATAGAGAAGAAATCTCAGCTGGCTCCCATAATTAAAATCACTCCTCCCAGGTTTTCAAAATCTAAATAGTTTTCTCCAGGCTGGAGGACCGGGGGGAGGGTCTTTCTTCTTTAGCATTCCTGGCAGCAGCAACTTCATTCTCCATGCTTCTTGTCCAAAGAAAATTTTGAATGTTGTTTGTTTCTTCTCAACTCAGCCTCCAGATACTGCTGAGAGAAACTCTGTCTTCTCCCCAGCAGAACAAATTCTGCCACCAGATTCTGATCTCAAGAAATTCTGTTTGTGCCTCTCTTGGGCTTTTCTACATATACACAGCATTAGCTTCCTGTTTCAGCCAACACCCTCCTGTTATGTGAGGGACAGGAGACAGGAGTTCATACCTTCTGTTTCTTTCACAGAGGTTTGATTAGTTACTAAGGGCTAAGTACCTGCTTACTTGCCAATGCAAAAAAAGGATCTTCAAATTCCAATTAATTACCATTACAACCCTGAAGTCCAAGTCATGCACATAAAGCATCCATATCTAAGTAGGATGAAAGTAACAATCATATCGATTTAATTTAGAGGACATTATTCCCAAAATCAATCAGGATGGGAAGATCCTATGTGACAGATTAGAGGTGAAATTTCCAAAAAAAAAAAATAGTTTTCCTCCAATTGATAATTAGTCAAAGGATATAAACAGGTAGTTTTCAGAAGAAATCAAACCTACTTGTAGTCATTAAAAAAATGCTCTAAATAACTATTGATTTTGTTGTTGTTGTTAAGTATTTTTTTCCAGTAATGTCCATCTCTTCATGAGCTCATTTGGGATTTTTTAAAAATTTTTTTTAATTGACTTGTTTATTTACTTTTAGTTTATATGATTCAGTTCCAGAATCCCTTGAGTTTCAAATTTTCTCCCCTCCCTCTAATCCCCACTACCACCCATGGCAGCATGCAATCAAGTATAGCATCTGCAAACACTTTCACATTGGACGTTAGTCTGGTTGTATAGAAGGGTTGTAACCAATGGAGTGAACAATAGGGAAAAAGAAATAAAACCAAACATGGAAAAGAATGATAGCATGTAGATTGCTTTAGTCTCCATTTAAACTCTGTTCTTCCTAGATCTTAATCTGAATGTAGATATCTCCTTCCATCCTGAGACTTGTAGAGTTGTCTTATAACTGTGTAATGCTGAGAAGAGATCAGTTTATCAAGGTTGGTTGTCATACAGAAGACATGTCTTTGATTGTGTACAAGTTTTTCCTGATTCTGCTCTTCTCACTTGGCATCAGTTTGTATAAGCCTCTCCAAGTAAATATGAAGTCCATCTCCTCCCCATTTCTTCTAGCACAATAGTATTCCATTACATTTATATACCACAGCTTGTTTAGCCATTCCCAAATTGATGGGAATCCCCTTAATTTCCAGTTTTTTGCCACCACAAGGAGAGCTGCAATAAATATTTTTCCCTTATTTTCTCCTTTAGGAATGTAGGTGCTGTACCACTTGGCAAATAAATGTTTAGCAATGATATTCCCTCATTTTCGATGGTGCCTTTTAGCAGGATATAGTTTCCTCCCTTATCTCTTTTAATTAGATCTATTGTTTGCTTTTGCTTTGTCTGAGATAGGGTTTGCTATCTCTGCTTTTTTTTTTTTTACTTTAGCTGAGGCATGATATATTTTACTCCAGCCTTTTACCTTTACCCTGTGTATATTGCCCTGTTTCATATGTGTTTCTTGTAAACAGCATATTGTAGGATTATGGTTTTTAATTCATTCTGCTATCCACCTCCATTTTATGGAAGAGTTTGTGCCATTCACATTCACAGTTTTGATTACTTTCTGTGTTTTTCCCTCCATCCTATTCCCTCCCCTCTTTATGCTTTTGTTTTTCCCTTTTCCCTTCCCCTTCTTAAGAGCTTCCCTTTTGACTACCGCCTCCCTCAGTATTCCCTTTTTATTCATCCCTCTCCCTTTTTCTACCCTTCTCCCTTACTACTTCTTCCCTCCCTTCTAACCCCCCACCCACTTCTTGACCCTTCTCCAATCCTACTGTCTGTAGGATATGATTGATTTTTATACTCAGTCTTGTGTGTTATTTCTTCCTCAAACCAAGATTGATAAGAGTAGATCTTATGCAGTGCTCCTCTCACTGTCCTCTTTCCCTCCATTATGATAAGCTTTTTGTCACTTCTTGATAGAGTCCTATATTTAACTGGTTGTATTATTCCCTCCTTGCACCATAACTAGTGAGGAAGTAGCTAATATAATGGCTACCTCCCTCCCTTCTGTGCTTACCCTTTGATCTAGCAATATTGCTATTCAGTCTGTATCCAAAAGATTTCAAGAAAAATTGAAATGATCTATATTTACAAAAGTACATATAGCAGCTTTTTTTTTGTGGTGGAAAAGAATTGGAAGTCAAGAGGTGACTAACAAATTGGGAAATTGCCGGACAAGTTGTGGCATATGATTGTGTTGGACTACTATTGTTCTCTAAGAAAGAATGAAGGGAGAGCTTGTTTCAGGAAATTTAACAAAAAAGATTGCAAGACCTATGTAAACTTATGCAATTTGAAATGATAAGAACCAGGAGATCATTGAGCACACTCACAGCAATATCGTAATGATGATAAATTGTGAAAGATTGACAAGTTTGATCAATGCAGTGATCCAAGGCAATTCCAAAGAACTCATGATATAAAATGCTATCCATCTCCAGACTAAGAACTGATGAATTCTGAGTTCAAATTTCTGTATAATTTTCTTCCTTTTTTCTTTTTTTTCTATATGACTAATATGAAAATATGCTTTTGATTTCACATATATAATTAATATCATATTGCTTGCCTTCTCAGTGGATGGGGGAGGGGTGGAAAGGAAGGACTGAATCAGGAACTCAAAATCTGAAAAGAGAAGAGTATAAAAATAAATGATTAATTTTAAATAAAAGAACCAATTAGCGTACTGACATTAAAACATCATCCTCATATGCTTTTACCTTTATGTTGAGCCAGAATGAGTGATCTCACATAAACTTGAACTGGCATTTCAGACAGTAACTTGATAAGCAGTCTCATATTCTGTTTCTAAGTACCACAAACTATGGAAAAGCTGCAAATCTTTACCTCTGAAAAGTTCATTTCACTTTGATTGGATCTTAGATTAAACTGCAGAGTGATGGAGGAAACAAAATGTGATTAACTTGGTTTGAAAACATTTCATTTCAGTGGACATGAGACATTTTTGATTTTATGATTAAAAACAATAAATCCCTTCAGAGAGCCATTATTTTTTTGTAAATTAGTTTTGAATGTTTTGATTATATCAAGTTGCTGGATATGTGGGGCAGGTGTATAGAGAAAAAAGTAACTTATGGAGATTATGTTTCAGAATGAATGAATAGGCTTTAGGGGCATAGGACTTTTTTTCTTCCTTCTATCTTTCAAATTCTTGAAGTTTGAGACTTGAATTTTTCATTTTAGTCTTCCTTTTACTTCACTCCCTGAAACTGATCTTGTCACCAATATGCCATTTTTTGCATTCATTTCTCTTTCTTGTCCTCAAAGGGGACTACAATAGCCTCTTCACTTATCTCTCTACATGCATTCTATACATTGCCACCACACTGGTCTTCCCCAAAGTTTCTTTCATTATGCTATGACTCTGCTTAAATACTTACACAGCTGTGCCATGTATCATATTGTTTATTCCTGCAGATACTATATAAGTTTTTTGTATTTCCTTGTATGTGTCTATCATGTTTCTGCAACATAATGTAATATATTTTATGGTTTCATAATTTATATATCACATATCATATTCTATTTTATTGCACTAATTTATATTGCAGTACATTTTATAATTTCATACATTTATCATCTTAAGCTACATGTGTGTATTATAATAATGATAATAATATTTTTTTAATTCCTTAGCACAGTGCCTGCCACATTGTAGGGATATATAAATTTTTATTCTATTCCATTCCTCCCTTAAAATAATCATGAAAAACAAATCCACATTTCAGCCAAGTCTGAAAATGTCTGTTTGATTCTGTAAATTTTTTCCATGACTTGTCAGTAGCTGGAAAAAGTATTTCGTCATCCATCTTTTGAAATTCTGGTTGGTCACTGTGTTTTTCGAAGATTTTGAATAAAGCTTTTTTTTTTTTTTTATCCTTTAAAACATTGAAACATTGTGATCATTGTTAAAATTGTTTTCCTGGTTTCTGCTTACTTCAGCAAAATCTTCTCTGGTGACTTTTTTGTGCTTTGTTTTGATGCAATAACATTATGACACCTCTATATCATAAAATTTTCAGTCATTCTCTACTTGGTGAGGACTCCTTGATAAACACAATAAAATTCACTGCTAAAATTATTTTATGTAGATATTTGTAGGATAGCTATATGGTGCAATGAGTAGAGCTGCAGGCCTAGAATCAGGAAGATCTGTTGAATCTCTTTGAATCTCATTCAAATTCAACCCAAGACACTCATTACTTGTGTGACGCTGGACGAGCCATTTAACTCTATTTGCCTCAGTTTCCTCATCTGTAAAATATTATGGAGAAGGGAATGGCAAACCGCTCCAGTATCTCTGACCACAGATGGAGTCACAAAGAGTTAGACAGGACTAAACTGACTAAATGATGACAACAAAATTCTTTCCATCACCTTTTTTGGGAGGGAAAATTTGCTTTGTAGTTGTATTACTGGATCAGTTAATTAGCTTTTCAGGAATAGTTTGAAATTGCCTCTTCAGAATGACTGAAACAATATAGAGCTTTACTAACAAAACATTGGTGTGTCTGTCCTTCTGTGCTCCCTAAACAAGTGTCATTCTCCTTTTCTTTAACCTTTGCACATCTGATAGGTGTGCAATGAAATATCATTGTTATTTCCATTCAAATGTCTCTAATTGTTAGTGATTTGGAGTATTTTTATATAGGTGTTGATGTGGTTGTTTATATTCTGTCTTTTAAAGAAGTGCCTAACTTTTTATCCTTTAACCATTTATCTATGGGAGATTATCACTTGTTTTTATACACTGGAATTAATCATAGTACAAATGTATATAGATAAGTATATGTATGTGTATATATGTATGTATGTATACATAGGCACACACAGCATTTGAAGTTTGTTTTTTACACTTTTAACCTTTAATAACTTAAAGTCTTAATAACTTTAAATTGTACCAAAACCTTCAGAACAGTGTGTGTGTGTGTGTGTGTGTGTGTGTGTGTGTGTATTGTGTGTGTCTCAGAGAAACTTAACTACAAGAATCCCCATCCAGTTAATTGTTTCTTTTCTGAATTCAACTGCATTCTTTTTTTTTTTCTTATGTGGGGGAAAAATTCTTTCTCAATTGTATTTAATTAAAATATTCATTTTTGTCTCCTTTGGCACTTTCTTGTTCGCTCAAGAATTCCTCATCTGTCCATAACTGGGGGAGATGTGTCCTTCCATGCTCCTGTAACATCTTATAATTTGAACCCCCAACCCCACCCCAAGGTCACCTTAATTGTGTTTATGAAGTGAGGTATTGTCCTAAATTTAATTTCTTCCAGATAGTTTTCCAGTTTCTTCAACAGTTGCTGTCAAATATTGGTCCTTACCATAAAAATATGTTGTTTTTTTAAACTTTATTACACAATATATTTGTTAGCTTCTCAATGTTTTGTGGGCAGCTGGGTGGTATAAGGAATAGAGTTCTGGCCCTAGAGTAAAGAATACTTCAGTTGAAATTCAGCCTCAGACACTAGTGATGTGACCCTGAGAAAGTTGCTTAATTTTATTTACCTCAGTTCCTCATCTGTAAAATGATCTGGAAAAGGATATATCAAACCACTCTAGCACCCTTGCCAAGAAAACCTCTGTGCCTCCTGGAGTTGTGCTGAAGCACCAAGAGATTTGGTTGTTGTAGAACACAGGTAAACGTGGTATTTTCCTGAGCTGGTGGCTACTGGTTTCCCTCCCTGTGCTGAGGCAGTCAATGAGGAGTGGGGTGGGGGTGCGAATGTTGGTGCTTGCCTGCTCCACCATCCTGGGGCTCAGGATTATGACACCTCCTGTCCTGTACTGCTCCCCCTCTCCCAGAGCAAGACAGGCCTTTCTCATTAATCCCCCAAATTTCCTGGGCTACAAGACTGCTGCTCCCTGTCTTTCTGCTGGATCATCTGTTCCAGGGTTTTTCCTGGGGTGATATTTTCTGGGTTTTCAGTGGTCAGTAAGGGAGGGTGGGAGCAACTTGCTTTTTAGACTGACATCTTGGCTCCCAGAATCAAAAACTATTAAGTTTTCTGAGATCCTGATTACTCCTCCAACCTTGTTTTTTTTTAGAAAAAAATTTGCTTGAAGCATAATTGCTTTTGATTTAGTCTTTTATTTTGCTCCCCTGTAACTCTGTTTCAAGTGTTTGTTCTTAAAAACTCTCTATTCTTAGATACTTTTTTTCTCATCTATTCTACTACCACCCTTCTTTCTATGTGTGAGTCCATCCTACTGAGATCCAGTTACGATTCATAATTTTATATGTCTTTTCATTATATTCTCTTGTATGCACGTTTTCTTTGCTCTTAACTTCTTTACAGAGAAGATGGTAGTGAAACAGAAGGAATGTAACCAATGCTTCTAATTTGTAATTAAAGCAATCTACTTCTATTCCATTGCCGTGTCTCATTCATGTTACCCAGATCCCAGTCATTACTTTTTTATAGGTTTTATTCCTTCAATACCCACTGTATAATATACTCTTAAGAGTTTATTTTATTTATGCTTATTGATATTATCTTCCTTCTTGCCTATCCTAACTCCAACCTTTAGCACTATTCTGTTTTGCTTTTGGGGTTGATATATTTGTAAACACACTGTGCATGAATTTGCATGTGTTCAACCATCCTTTACCTGATTCATATAAGAGTAAGGTAATGTGATGCATGTTCCTCTGCCACTGCCTTTGTATTTACACATTCTACTTTCATATATGTTATGATTAATAGTAGTTTCCTCTCTTCCTTCCTAGTGCATACCTTTTCTTTTTAAAAATTTATCTTTTTAATTTTATCAAAGCAAAACAAAATCATTCCTAGGTCCTGGGAATTATTTAGTTTCTTCTGTTATGACAGATGTCATTGTGATTCTGAAGGGACATTCATTTCTTCTCTTCAAATTAGACTATAAACTGTTAGCCCAGTGGTTCTCAACCTGTGGGTCACGACCCCTTTGGGGCTTGAACAACCCTTTCACAGGGGTAACAGGGGTCACCTAAGGCCACCGGAAAACACATATTTCTGATGGTCTTAGGAACTGAGACACTGCTCCTCTATCTGTCTCCAGGCAGGTCCGCCCACATGTGAATATGCCCACATACAAGTATTAAAGGGTTATGGCATTAGGAAGGTTGAGAACCACTGTGTTAGCCCCTTGCAACTGCATACATACATATATACATAAATACATACATATACACACACACACATACATATATATATGCATAGAGGTCAACACTAAGTGGTTTCTTATGCCAACTCTAAAATGACACAACAGACTGTGAAGTGTGGGAATTGTGGGCCAGGTCAGATTCATCAATGCAATCTGTTTACTAATACCATAAGCAAGGTTTTTGTAGAGTAATAGAAAAAAGAAGGTAATTATAGGTCACTAAGTTTTCTAATACTGCCTTATTCAGTTTCAAGATGCTAGACAGTGATGTCAAGTAAGCCTTGATGAAAACCATGCCCTTGATGATTCTAAATAACCAAGGAATAGTATCTAAAAATCTAAGTAATCATGAAAGGCAGCTAACATCTCTGGCTGGAATCCCAGAACAAGGCACAGCCCTGGATTGCAGATATCAGGCAGGCTCTGATTTACAGCCACATCACAGAGAAAACCAGGACCAGACAGTTCAGACTGGTCACATCACTGGAAAACTTGGAGCTAACTTATCTAAGACCAGCCTGATTCCTGGATCAGATGTTTTGGTTCCCTTACCAGTTTCTTCTGTTATGATAGATGTTATTGTGATTCTGAAGGGACATTTATTTCTTCTCTCCAAATTAGATTATAAACTGTTAGCCCCTTGCAACTGAATACACACATATACATATATACATACATATATATGCATATATGTGCATGTATGTATAGATAGATAAATTTCACATAAATACCCTTGCAAATTTCTTTTGACTCCTATTTTCCCATTTTACATATTACTTAGCTCTAATCTGTTCATTAGGAATGTGTAAAATGTATTCTTTTGAGGCCCATATAGTTGTTGTTGTCTTCTCTCTTGTACATGTGTTAATAGTCTTATTTGAAAGCCTTTAACTTTTGTTTTGTGTAACATTAGTTTCAAATATCTGCATGAGATTTACTGAAGATTTTTTTGTGAGTCTCAAGGTAGTTCACTGTTACTAGAACTCATCTTTTCTAAGAGCTTACCATATTTTTATTTGACCTGGAATGTCTGGCTTTGGGCTATGCTATTCCTGAAATTATGAATTTTTTTTTCAGGAGGTACCACTAGATTATTCTCATTTTTCCTTTGTTCTCTGATTCTACCAGATCTGCACTTTTTCAGTATATTGCAGCCTTGAAAAGCCGAGGACCATTTACAGTTAGGGCATTGGCTGCCTTCTACGCTCTTTGCCTCTGCTCATGCTGGCTTCCCTATATTTCTTTTCAAACAATGTGGGATTCTGACTATCTTTTGTGCATTTCTGTCCTTAATGAAACTACTTATTATTTGTTTTCTTTTAATTTGTTTTCTATTATTTTTAGAATTGGTACTCTTATTATATCTTTGCCAGGGTGTATGTGGGAGAGATAGCTTTCTTTATATCACCATCTTAAACATAAATCCTATTTACTTTTTAAAATACTAACTTGGTAGAAAAATTTAGGATTGAAGAAATACTGCTGTTAAAAGAGTGCTCTCCATACCTACGCTAATAGCATATAAATATGCTGCATGAATGGAATGCCTTTAAATTCTCTCATTATCATTAAGGGAGGCATTGAACAAATTTGTTTGGTAAGTATGCAGTGTGGAGAATGTCCGTTTTAGAGCTAAAAGGGATTTGTGAAAAACCTGAGATCCTCTAGAAGCTTTAGTATTACAGATGATTATTGTGCTGATCATTGGAGAGCCTTTTAAATGAGAACTATAACGATTCAAAATATATTAGCCTAACTATTCAAACAGCAAAAACATGAAATAAGAAGCACCTATTGTCCAGAATATATTTCTTTCAATGGATAACCCTCAAGACCATTATATTAGTGCATAGACCTTACAGGGGTAATACACACGGCCAATAAAACAGGCTCACAATTGATTTGAAGGAAGAGAAAAAATTTTGTTGCATGGGTAAAATTGCCTCCAAAATATACTATAAAATTTGTTCTATTTTGTTAACAAAAATATGATTTTTCCAAATCTGTGACATTGCTGATAATAATGCTATACGATTGTCTTCAAAGATTTAAAGCTGTATTTCATCCCACAGGTAAATGGTAGGCATATGTTTGTTGAGGGGAAAAAATACATACATACATATGTGTGTGTGTGTGTGTGTGTGTGTGTGTGTGTGTGTGTGTGTGTGTGTGTTGCCATCAAGGAACTACATACAAGCATTACTGTTAAATAATACTATCAGGTATGACCCTGATCTACAGTAAGAGTGCTCAATGCCATATAGACAAATTCTGTATTCTATTGATGCCAGCTTATACATACAATATTAAGAAAAGTAGACACAGATGCCAGCACTACCCAGTTAGGTAGTCCATTTGTTTTGCTTTTATGACAGCATAGGGACAAGAGACATATGGATTGGGAAGTCATGTATATGTTTGTAGCAGCAAGCACCCAAGCACACACAGAATGGCTGCTAGCATAGGTTCTTTGATCTGCTTTTCTAAAGTAAAGCAATGCAAAATGGGTTAATGATCTTACTTTAATCAAATAAACATATATAATTTACCTAGTTCAGGGGAAAAAGTCAGCACCTTGAACTTCTCAGAATACAAACAATGGTTACAAGCAGGCAAATAAAGACAGAGAAAATAACACAATTTCAGCAGACAGGGCTTCTAGCTATCTGACCATTACATCCATACCAGAGAGAGAAACACCAACACCGGTGTTTTCAAAGCCAGGGCACTCGATGGCTGCCCAGAGTCTCATCTGGCCAAATCTCCCAAAGTGAGCCCCAAAGCAAACCCTGGCCTCAAAGGTGTATATATAGCCCGGTGGCTAGGTGGCACAGTGAATAAAGCACCAACCCTGGAGTTAGGAGGACCTGAGTTCAAATCTGGGCTCAGATACTTAACACTTACTAGCCATGTGAACTTGGGCAAGTCACTTAACCGCAAATCCCTTGCCTTCCCCGCTGCAAAAACCAAAAAAAAAAAAAAAATTCATCACCCACCCTCCTGACATACTTGATTACAAAGTAACAAAAGTTGTGTCTTCCTGAAAAACAAACCTCCCTCAAAGCAAGTTTTTCCTGTGGACTCTGCTCCACACTTCAGCAAAATCTTCCCACCAGGCTCCATGTGATCACATTCAGCCTATTAGGGAGCAGAGTTTATTTTCAAATCAGGAAAGATCCTCAAGTTCAATTTAGGCTTATTAAGGGGCAGGGAAGATCTTCAAATTCTCAATACCATTACAATGTTATACTCTGAAATATTAGAAGTATCCAAATTAGTAAGATTATTAATGCAAATCATCAAATTATGCAGTTATTAAAGCATAAAAATAAATAATCTGGGCAGCTTGTTTATTTTTTTTCCAGTGGGTACACATTTGAGAAATTCTGTAGAGGCATAAGTTATACTCAGAATGTAGAAGAAGGATAGTGAGTAGAGAGTATTTGTGTTATTGTACAACATGTACAATGCTCTAAATCTTTCCCCCAAACAATCATTCACATGATATAATTCATGTGGCAGCAAAATCTAAAGAATTAAGGATATCTTTAAGGATAATTTACTAACATTCCAAAAGAAAATGGAAAGGCAAATTGTGACATAGGTTGTTTTCATTCTTGAAGAGGAGCAAAATGACATCACTGTGCTAGAGTGAAGATTCAGCGTGCCCAATTGACCGATCAGACCAAAATGAGCTCGCCATGATTCAGCGTGAGAGAGGTGGAAACTTCTCAGACTATATGCTAAAATGGAGACAGTGTTCTAAATTCAAGCTATGCCTAAGTTTCATTTTTGCAAACTTAGCCCTTCCCTGCTTTCACCCACTACCAAATAAGATATTAAATGCTTTCAACAGTTTTCATTGGTTGAAGATTGTTTCCTTACTCCTAGTATCTGGCTAGATTCCCTAGCTAGATTGTAAGGTCAAGCTCTCAGCCAATGAGGGCAAGGTCAGTAGGGAGGGGTTGTCTGCATTAGGCTATATAAGCTCTTTTTTGCTCTCTGGAACTTGCCTACCTCCATTGGTCCATCCTGTTGGAGGAGACACCCTCTTCCTGCAAGAATTGAATAAATCTATTCTGTTCCTACCTAGAGAAGCCTCTGAGGTTTTGATTAAATTTTCGGTAGGGTTTTTCATCCCACAGAGTTTTGGGGTCTGGTGTGGGCCTGCCCAGTAGCGAGCAGCTTACTCCCCACTTTGGTCTCAGGCAGACGACCTCCCGAGATTTCTCTTGTGGTCTCTGGACTTGGTGGGAGATGTCACTGCTCTGAGAGGGAAAAGTCCCAAAGAGAGGAACTCAGTAGGAGCAGAAACCTAGAGAAAGACACCAATAGTGTTGAAGTGAAAACAAAATCTAGCTGGTGGGTGGAGAAGCAGTCACATGACTTCTACACCTATAACCTGGGGGTGAGGAACATCTTTAGGATTCTGGGGTCATAATTCGTTAGGTCTCTGACCTGTGGAGACCAGCAATGGCTCCCAGCTAAATTACGTACTAACCGTGGTATAGGGATGCCATTGAGTGTGCACCCAGGGAGGAAGGGAGTGATCTCTCTGATTAATTCATTAGGTCCTTGTTCTGGAGAGACCAGAGATGACTATCAAACAAATTGAAAATGGGTAAAGGACATTCCAAACCCAGAACATCAGAGTGAAAACCTGATATACCGTAAACAGTCCCTTGGGAGATTGTCCTTTAAATTGGAAGGAGTTACCCAATTTAATGCCATGCATGAGCATCTTTCCAGAAGAATGCTACTGTGACCAGCTTTTAAGGTTCTGATTACATAGTATAGTGAACATTCTATTTATTCAATAGCAAATAAGAATAAAACATTCACAGAAAATCAAGACACATCATTCACAATGTTAGAACTTATCACAGAGAAACAAAATACAGCATCCACAATGACTTATCATTAAAATGGCCACATTGTTTTCACCAAAGTGGTCACAATAGTTTTCAGCAAAGTATAATCATTTATTCAATCACAAAATCCTTAATTAAATCACAAAGTACAAAAGTCAAAGTTCTCCACTCCTAGGTCACAATAAATCATGATCTTGTCAGTTAGTGCACAGTGAGCAAATAAAGCCTTCTTTTGGCTTCACTTGAGGCTGGCCCTCAGCTTCCATGTTTCCTCTTCATTGTCCCAGTTCCAACTGTTACCTGGGTTCAAAAGCAGGCAGCTCCCAGTTCCTTGTCCAGCTCCTTGTCCAGGTATTTGTCCAGTTCCCATTCCATACTGAAATTCACAGTGCCCAGTCCACCTCAAGTCCTTCAGTTCCTGTTTCTGGGACAACAAAGCTTAACAGAGCCACAATGATATTCATCCACGTTGCTGGCACTATTATCAATTCACTATCTGCCCGTGAAATCAACTCAGACCCACCAACAAAGTCTGAGAACTAAACACAAATAATCAACATAGAAATCAACACAGACACACAAACAACATCCAAGAGGTCAGTACAAATCATCAGTAAAGTCCCAGGACCTCTAAAACCTTCTTACAGGACTTTGGTAAACATATAACCAGAAAATCCTCTTTCAGGGCTTCCAGTAAGGTCCCAGGGCTTCTGTACAAAGTATCACAAACATCAACACAGACAGAACAGACAAACAGTGTTCTGGGATACCACAAATTTTCTCCTTCTTGACTCTGCCACCACAAGAGTCCTCTTCTCAATTCTTCCTCTCTCTAGCCCTGTGGCTCTCCTTACATAGTCATTAGCTCCTCCCCAGGAGTTCACAAGTTCTAGGGTTCACAAATTGTGGAGTTCACACATACTGTTTCTTAACAGACTTGATTCAAGGCTCAAAAGAAGCTTGAACTGAAACAAGGTGTTAATTCAATAGCTGAAACAAGGTGAAAATTACTTCTGTGCTTGCCATTATACCAAATTATAAAGGTAAAGATGAAAAGAAAATGATCAGATGAAATTAGCTTGAATATTTGTTCTATGTGTTTCTGTGTAAAGTGTTTGCCTGTGTTTCCCCCTCCTTCCTCTGTCAGGTGGATGAAAGAGAGAAAAAAGACAGAGAGAAAAATATTTTACTGCTTAGATTAAAAACATAAAAGATTTGGAAAACTTTTGTTGGAAAAATCTCTAATTTAAAATATCTAAGCCATATTGAGTGTTGGTTTCTAACAGGAAAAGGGGAGACAAAAGTGAAAATCTGGAAGAGAAAGAGATGTTTGGAAGGGAGCATTCCCCCATCTCACTTTGAGATATTGGGAATGTAAAAAGAGCCTTAAGGAAGGAATGGTACATAAATCTTGTAGTTTGGAACTTTTAGTAAGTCTCTCAGAAAAGGAAGGGTAAAGGGGAAAAAGAAATGTGGCTCTCTTGGTATGAAAATTGTTAGCCATTTAACTCCCTCTAGTTTTTAAGGTGCATGAAAGAAGCACAAAATTGGGGTATGATTATTTGGAATGTTAAAGAATGTAGGTAGTCTGAGTAATGGGTTTGAAAGATTTGGAAAGAGAGAAATAAAGGTTTGATAAAAAATATGAAAGTTAGCAAAAAGTTTCTATTTAGGAATGGATAGGGGTGAGCTGGGAAGTGTCCTCCCAGTCTATCCTGGGTTGTTCTTGTGCTAGTATCAGATGGTTTAAACCTATTTAGAGGATTGGAAGAAGTTTTTGTTTTAAGAGGAAAGGCTGAAATTGGGTGGTTATTGTTATTGAATTAAAGATGAACACCAATTATAGTAAAAATATAGATTACTGTGATCTGTAATTATTACTAGAACTAAAAGAAGCAGTTAGAATATTGGACCAGCATATTTTAAACTGACCTGATTATAATAGGTGATTTCAAACTCTTTGTAAACTTTCATAGGAAAATGTGAACATGAATGGGAAACTGAAAATATATAAATTTGTGGATAATATTTTCTTTTAGAGAGCCAAGTATATTAGAATTTGGAGATGTATAGTTATGTGATCAAAAGGTACATATTGTTACTTGGCATTAAGAAATTGATTCACTGTATGGACCATTCCCCCTCCCCTAGAAAGTTTTATTTAAGGGGATAGTGGTGGAATCCACATCCCAGGGATTTTATGAGACTAATATGATGGTAAAGACACTTGCACAATATTTGATAAGAAAAACAAAAATGCTATTTGAGTATGGGCTGTGTAAGCTAAAATTAATTGTTTCATGTTTGTTAAGTTTTTGTGAAATTTTCTTTGGGTGTTAATTTTATGCCAGTGATTATGGGATAAATAATTTTCTGTACAAAACAATTTGAAAATGACTAAATTAAAATCATAAGATTAGTAATTACTTGATTTTGGTTTCAATGTTTAAATTCAGGTACATGATTATCTGTATTATAAGAGAAGCAGTTTCTCTTATAGTCTAAATGCTGTTAAATTAAGAATTATACTGTCAGAGGAAGAGAAAAATGATGAACAGGGAACTCTGACCATGTGGTGTAATATTTTGAAATATTGTAATTTGACAAATAATAAGCCCTCAAGTTTGTCTTTCTTTAAAAGGAAGTTTCAGTTGATATTGTTTTGCTATCATTTATGATATATGTGAAATTGTCAACCAAGCTATCTGAAGTTATTGCATAAATCAAGTATATTACAAAAGTATGCTTGTGAAAAAGTAATTATTGATAATTATGTAAATAAAAGACCCTATAATCCTCTTGTTCATTTTGTAAAAGCTAGAATTGTTTATGTATATGGAAAGGAGGAGTTGGGTGCCCCTGGAAACAAGCTATGTGGGCAAGGTCATCAGCCCTGGGAAGGGAGCTTGTTTTAAGTATGAAGCTTCTAAGCAATGTACTTGACTCACTGAGAAGTAGCAAGTCCATGTACAAAAGACTCAAAAGGATCCCTAATAACTGGATTTTATACAAGAACCAGTTTAAAATTTGTGAAAGAAAAGATTTTAAGGGGAATTCCTTATCTATGTAAGTCCTGGTAAAGCTTTATGGTATACTGCAACTCAATGAGAATAAATTGAAGCTGAGGTAAAAGAGTTTTGGGACCATACTGCATGGGACTATTTTTTCCATTCCATTCTCTACTTTTCATCTTTATGATAAATCAATAGAAAGTTAGACATAAGGCAAATGTATGAAATGTCGCTGTTTTAAAGACATTCTTCCTGAATGTTATGAAAATAATTAAACATATAATTCATCAGTTTGTGAGGTTAGACATTAAGTTCTTTGTTTTATTTACTCTGGGATTCCATCATAAACCAGTTAGGTTATTAATAGCAATTTTAGGTTTGAGAAGATAAATGAAGATTTGGTTAGTAATAGGGAATTTAGGGTGAGTTCAGGTTAAGCATAGTCCCAGGAAGATAGGGACACATGAGAAGTAGGCACAAATCTATTAGAGCAATAATTTGTAATCTCAATGGAAGATTTGAAATTTTTATGAATAGGAATAAATATAAAAATGAATACAGGTTATTTGAGGCTCACTTTAAACATGTTCCTTAACTAATGTGAAATCATAATCATATCTTAAATTGATTGTTGGAGCTTGTTATTTAAGATTTGATGGGACTATTAACTGACTGTTTCTCTGAGTCTAACTCCAGGTATGAATATTAAGAAAGGCTATCCAAGCTACCTGAGCCTGCAATCCATAATGCCATACCCTTTAAGGTACAGGAATGGAATGCAGGGGGGAGTTCAGGAGAATGACTGTTCCACATGAGTTGAGGGAGGATTATTCTGACTCGACCCCCTCCCATTGACACCTGGCAGACATTAAGCTTGGCTCAATGAAGATTCCAGCTTGTTATACATTTTGCCTGAAATTGACACTCTGAAGTTGGGGAAATATGGTTTCCTCATTATAGTTTTGTCCATAGTCTTGGTGGCAAGTTTCAGTACTCAAAAGTTTTAAAAATACACCAACAAATCTACTATGTACTTGATTCTGGAACATCTTAAATTACTATATGATAAAGCTATTAGGTTTAGAGTTTAGTACAAGTACTCCTATATAAGTCAGGATACTTTAGTTCTTCCAAATAACATGAGGACAATTAGGTCAAGGGTTTGTGAATTAATATCATACTTGTCTCAGTTTCGTTACGAGTTAAGGTGAAAAAGAGTTATCATTTAAAACTTTCAAATTAATTTTCTCAATAAAGGTTTAGTGATTATTCCTTTTAACATCAGGATAAATTTACACTGTTTTTTAATGACAGGAAATACTTTCAGAAAACATGTTTTGAAAAGCCTTATATAATATTTTTTGAAGGTCTACTACGCTTCCAGACAGAGATATGTTAGTAAAAGAATAATAACTTATGAGCTAATATTTTTTTTTTGGTTAAAAATGTTTGAGAGATTAGGAAACATGAATAAAGGATTGGTTGGCAATACGGTAAGCAGATAAGGTCTGGAGACAAATGGGGGTTATTCAAGCCCCTCCTGTCTCTGGATAGTGGTTCTGCATCAGTTTTAGATGGTTTAAGTATGTTTGGTAATATGGTCTCAAGTTTAGATTTTAGTACAAAA
>CM053582.1:277407530-277430618 GCA_028627135.1 Pseudochirops cupreus | reverse complement strand
TCATACATATTTATTGAATTCATATGTGCATATTTATATACACTTATATATGCTAAAATGTCTGGATTAGTTAAAGAACACCTCCATAGTCAAGAGGTAGTAAATAGCAAAAACAGATTATGAATGCAGATTTTATGACTTCAAAACCACTTCATTACATCTACTAAATTACAATTCTCTTTCAAGCAGCATGGTGTAATGAAGATGAACATGGCATTAGAGTCAGAGAATCACTTCTTACTACCTTTGTAATAATGTTTTCTGCAATAAACTCAAGTGTTTCAGCCTAAAATTAGAGTTTTTTTGGAAGAAACTTGCATTTTTCTAACTGCTACAGGCTTTCTGTACCAATAAATCAACACATTGTTAGGTAATAATTAAAAGTTTTCTTTCATCTGACAATGGAAATGGGAAGGAAAACAAGAAAAATGTATTCTGCTACACTGAACATAATAGCATATGAAACATTTAGCAGCTCCCACAAAAATAATTTTTATGCCACCAACCAATAGGGTATACAATGCAAACAAAATTACACATAGGCAAAATATCATACAATAGAGCACAATCTTTAAAAAAGAACCCTCAATTTTCACTGCTGAGAATAAAATCTATTGTAGGGTGTGGTGTACTCTTCATAATAGAGAAGGCGTGAAATGCTATGTAGTCTTACATTTTGTTTTTAATGTATGTATATGCACATTATATAATTTAAAAACAAGCAAAATTGGATTAAAACAAATGGACAGGAGCAGTGAGTAGCAATTCTCAATTAATCAGAAGCCTTTACTGAAGGCCCAATTTAATACTATAAATGTCCCAAGGACTCTCCATTTTTGATAACACTTCTCTGCAACTATTAATAATTAAACATAACTAAACTTGTTCCTTGACTTTTAGCTCAAAATTACTTTTTTTTTTGCTTCTCAACAATATCAGTAGGCTTCATGTAGAGGATGTAATTAATGTATGGAATGAATTAGATTTTTACAACAATCTGTTTTTAGAAACAATGTCAAATAGTGTTTTTATATTTATATTTTCTTACAGTTACAATGGCATAGCTGAAGGTTGTTGTCTTATATAAAGAGTTCACATTAAGTAAAGCACAGATATAACCAACAATGTATCATAAAGCAATATTATACGCATGTGTGTATATATATATATATAAACTAAACACTTTTAAAAATGCACTAGAAAGCAGATTAATGATAGAAAGCAACTATACATGAACCCTGTCCAATGTTTGATAAGCCCCAACCTTAGTAGCTTCTTCTTGCAGTCAGGAAACCAGGATGTTATGCAGAAAACAAATGAAAAACAGAGTCAGGAAGAAGCAAGAGAGATTTTCAATTCTCATCAAGATTTCCTTTGTGCCCATAGTGTGTTTGCTAATTGCTTACATAGCAATGCCTAATGCCTAAGTGATCAAACAAATGCTAATTGCTAACACCAGAGCAGATAAGTAGGGAAGGACAAATAGCGAGAAGCCAAGAAGCAGACCGGCTCAAAGTCAGAATTCCCTGGAGACCTTTCAGTAGAAACCAGTTACTAGGTCGATAGGAATTTTCCATAAGAATTTGGAAAAAAAGCTTATGTATGGATACCTGAAGAGGTGCAGTTCCACTAGAGATTTGTTGAGTAGAAAAATGTTCTAATGTCCTTTGAAGTTTGTACTGTATTTTTTTCTATCTAGCCACATATTTATTATGTTTTCCCTTTTTGAAGAAAATATGGTTTAAAAAATTGAAGGAGCACTCCCCTTATCTTGGAATTACTTGAAAAGTTAAATAATTCACAAGAGGATAAAAGACATAACTACAGAAATAACATAGTTCAAAATCCAAAGAGGTACAAGAGGAAACAAAAAGAGAAGATGAGTAATGGAGGAAATCTTCAATAATTCACGGGATGAAATAGTTAGCAAGAAGTTCAGAAACAATATGTATGATATTAGGTGTCTGTATACCAAAATAGAACACAGTAACTTCAGTGAACAAGATAGATATGAAATTCAAATATTAGGTAAACAAAGTGTTTTAGATAATCCTGGTATGAACCTGACACTTAGTGGGATGGAATTCATGATGAAATATAGCAAATTTTTTTTGGAAATAAATATGTGATCTAGAGGGGAAGACATGATGATAGAAGCAGGAAGAGGCTCCTGAATATAATTCATTCTCAAAATTCCAGAACATTCACCCATTTTTCAGTGCATGTCTGTGTGTTGTGTATATGATGTACGGAAAATAATTTAAATGTAAAAGTAAATTCAATGGGAAAGAGTAGAAAGACTTGCTTCTTTTCATTATATAGAAGTTTGTTCTCTGTCTCCAATCCTCCCAACATGTTTCCCTGTGGTTTTGTATTCCTACTTATGAAATTCCTGCTTGTTTCTGAGAGGGAGGAAGTAGATATTATAACCTGACTTTATTTTACAAATTCCATAATGTTTAAGAGTTCATCCTGTGGGTTCTAATGATAAGGATGAGAATAATATATGGAGTATAGTTGAAAGGATCATGGGGAGCCTGGGGGTAAACTAAATACAGAAGAGCTAAAGAGGGAATAGAATTTGCATGGTGTTTGGACATATGTCTCTCGTACGTAGACGTTTAGTAGTTAGCTAAGTTTTTAGGTTGGGAAAGAAGATGGCATCTCCATTAAAAATTTATTAAGGTTAAAGATCTATTACCAAAAAAGCGGGACTACTATATAAGACATATAAACACACATTGGATTAGATTACTCACTTACACATAGATTATCTTCTCTTGAGCTGTAGGAGAAGCTTTCTAAAAGAAATTTATCAAATTTTTCAAGGTTTTCCGAATTTTAAGGAAGCATAAGCACAGAAATAAAATGTAAACAGGAAAGGGGAAGAGGCTTGCTTAGAAAACCAAATAACATTTTTTTTTTGCAATTAAACTTAGATAGCAATATCAGCCAATATATGAACAATAACTTAATGCCCACCATGTACCAGGAGCTGTTTGTTATGTCCTTGGCTCTGGGAATTGAAAGATAAAATAATGAACCAGTTCTTTCTCTTAAAGTATTTGCATTCTTTAGAAGACATGCACTTATGTAAGTAAAAAAATAAATAAATTAATTTTCCAGGGGCAGGGGAGAAGAGGGCGGACACTAGTAGTTGAGAGCTTAATGAAAGGCCTTCAATAGGAGATACAACTTGAACTGAACTTAGATAGAAATTAGGGATTCTAAGAGGTGATGGTAAGGATGGGGTGAAATCCAGGCAGATTCAAGTCTAACTCCAAGCTTGGAATGCTAGACCCTTTTTGAAATAAAAAGTTTAGAAGAGGGTTCGATGTGATAGAAAGATGATGTTTTGTTCTGGACCTGAAATGAGATTTCTAGAGTATCTTCAGGTTGAAATGGGCAATAGTTGTTGGTGGTATAGGGTTAGAATTTAGGAGATGAGAAGTGGACTCAATATGTTGATCTAGAAAGAGTCTAAATAGAGTTAACAGTCAAACACACAAGAGCTTGTGAAGTCACTAATAGCATGCTGAAGATTCAGGAGAGAACCTTGGGGGTACATTCATAGTTGGGGAGCAGGACACAGCTGATGATCAAGCAAAAGAATTTGAGGAGTGGTCAAGTAGGTTGGGGGGAGAGAAAGGGAGAAGGGAGAGAGAGAGAATATGACATACTATTAAATAGAAAGATCAGCTTTCTTATAGTTGTCATTACAGATGATCTTTTTTTTTTATGCACAGATTTAAAGTTCTTCCACCATGTCTTCCCTTACATGACTGCTCCCAGTGCCAATGAAAGACTACCACAGGAGGTCTAGATTCAAGCCCTTGATTTTTTTTTTTTTGGAGGGAGTAGGCAAGACAATTGGGGTTAAGTGACTGGCCCAAGGTCACATGGCCAGTAAGTGTTAAGTGTCTGAGGTCAGATTTGAACTCAGGTCCTCCTGACTCCAGGGCTAATGCTCTGTTCACTGCACTATCTAGCCTCTCCTAGTCCTTGCTATTCTATCTAGTAACTGCATGGTTTTGGAAAGGTTAATCTTACAAGTTACAACTTTCTCATGTTACATGAGGTGTCTAGAATATTTAGTCACAAGGTCTCTTATGTGACAGAATAAACTATGATTCAAATACTCTTCTTTAATTCTGCCATTATTTAATTCAACCCAATATTAAACTCTGACTCTGTCCAAGGTACTGTGCTATATTTTGCAGTTGTGCAAAGATAAATACAATAAAGTATTTGCTTCCAATGAGTTAAAAATCTAGTATAGGGGTGAGGGTAGAGGTGCAGGCATGTCAGGAAGAGAAGATTGATACAAGTACAACAATAACTCTAGCATGAAGATATTTTAAGTACTGTAAATAAAATTCCAAAATTAAGGGGTATAATGGTACCAGAGTTTTCCTGACATAGCTTATCATATTTCCCTGATACAGCTTCCTAGCCTAGCAGCATGATGTAATCAGGCATATGCAATCGGAGCCTCTCAGACTTGATGGATGCCTGAGACCATGTGATTTGCCATACCTTAATGACTTATGGATCAAATGTGTTTCCTGATGGAAATGACCAGGGCTGCATTCAGAGAAGTTAAGTTCTACTATATAGTAGATACATTATGACAAAGTAAGCTTCCCCAGTGACTTGTAGGTGCCTCATTCATTCTAACATCCAACCTGAGTTAAGAGGACACTAAGATTAAAGAACTACCTGTAAAATGGGGCTTCATAGAAAGGAGATACCACATGAAACTATGCAAACTTTAAAGTACTATTTAAATAGTAGTTATTATTGTTAGTGTTATTGTTCTTGCTATTCTTACTATTTCAAGTAGAGCTATAAATTCTTTTTTGGGGGGGAGGGGAGCTGAAAACCATATGTTTCTTTTAAAGATGTAATAGTTACCAGTAAATTTTTATTTTGTATTTTATGTTCTCCAGTTAGAAGTAAAAAACAAACAAACAAACAATTTTTAGCATTTGGTTTTAAAACTTTGGGTTAAAATTATCTCCCTTCCTCCTTTCCCACCCTCATGTAACCACTGAGAAGGCAAGAAGGCAATATAGATTATACATGTGTAGTCATGCAAAAATTTCCTTAACAGTCATGTTGTGAAAGAAAATGGAAAAATCAGCTCTTTCTCTGGAAATGGATAGCACTTTTCATCACAGGTCCTTCAAAGTTATCTTGGATCATTGTATTGTTGAGAATAGCTAAGTCATTCATAGATCATCATTTTATGATATTACTTTTACTTTGTACACAGTACATTTCACTTTGCATCAAGTCATGTAAGTCTCTCCAGGCTTTTCCAAGAGTATTCTGCTCATCATTTCCAATAGCACATTAGTATTCTATCAGAATCACATACCACAACTTGTTCAGTCATTCCTCAATTGACGGGTATCTCCTCAATTTCCAATTCTTTGCCATGAGAAAAAAGTTGCTATAAATATTTTTGTACAAATAAATATTTTTCCTTTTTTTTTTTAATCTGTGTCAGGATATGGACCTAGTAGTGGTATTGCTAAGTCAAATAGTATGCAAGATTTTATAGCCCTTTGGGCATAATTCCAAATTGCTCTACAGAATGGCCAACTCAGTTCACAGCATCACTAACAGTGCATTAATGTCCCATTTTCCCCACATCTCCTCCACAGTTTGTCATTTTCCTTTTCTGTCCTATTAGCCAATTTAATAAATATGAAGAAGTAACACAGAGTTGTTTTAATTTGCATTTCTGTAATTAATAGTGAACTAGAGCATTTTTTTTTCATTTGGCTATAGATAGCTTTCGTTACTTCATTGGAAAACATCATATCTCAAGAAGGGTCTGTTTCATGTGGATAAAAGGGGAGCACATTCTAGGATAGGAGGCATCCCAGCAGTCTAGCAATCCAGCAGCAAGCCTCACCTCAGCAAACCAGTAAGAGATCCTGAACTCCAGTGTGGTGGAACTGGCAAACAACAATGCCAGGTCTCCTAACATACCTTAGCATAGCCAGAGAAAACAGCAAATTCTAGCTCTGCAAACCACAACATGCCCCAGGCTGCCAGGCATCCTCCAGCATGTAAAGAAAGTAGCCCAGACCTCTACTTACTTCAGCTCAGGGAAAACAAGCATCCTCCAGCAGCCTGATCTCCATATGCTTCTGTGTAGCCCCAGGGAAACACAGAACCCTTCCCCCCAGGCCTCAGCACATGCTAGACAACAACTGAGCATCAGGTAAGTTCCTAGATGCCCTTATCCTGCAGCACCATCATCCCTGCCTCAAACACAAACCTGACATGAGAGTTTCCTGTGGGCCTCAGGGCATCAGTGCAACACCGGGTAAACAGATATGCCCCGGCTCCACCAGAACAAGAAACTTGAGACAAAGCCCCTTCCACCCTGGGAGCAGAGATTAAATTTAAAAGAAAGGAAGAAAAAAAAACAAGAAAAGATGAGCAAAAAAAAAAACCACAAAGAAAAATAAAAGAATTTGACAATAGAAAGTTATTATAGTGATAGGAAAGAGCAAGACACAAACTCAGAAGAAGACAACAATGTCAAAAACACATATGGGTAAAAACCTGAAGAAAAACAGGAAGCAGTTTCAAGCCCAGAAATAACTCATGGAAGAATTCAAAAAAGAATTTAAAAATCATTGAAGAGAGGTAGAAAAAAATTGGAAAAAGAAATGAGAGGAATTCAAGAGAATTATGCAAAAAAACTCAACGTCTTGGAAAACTACTTAAAAAGTAGAATTGGCCAAATGGAAAAAAATATACAAAAATCCACTCAAGAAAATGACTTCTTAAAGAATACAGTTGGCCAAATGGAAAAGAAAGTACAAAAATTAATAGAGGAAAACAACACCACAAAATTTAGAAATGGGCAAGTGGAAGCTAATGATCACCACAATTTCCAATTCTTTGCTACCACAAAGAGCTACTATAAATATCTTTGTACATGTAGGTCCTTCTTGTTTCTCCAGTCTCTTTGGGATACAGACCTAGAAGTGGAATTGTGGGGTCAAAGGGTATGTACAATTTTATAGTCCTTTAGGCATGGTCTAAAATTGCTCTCCAGAATAGTTTGGATCACCAACAATGCATTAGTGCTCCAATTTTCCCAAATCTTCTCCAACGTCTATCATTTTTGTGTTTTGCCATGTTAGCTAATCTGATAGATGTTATGTGGTACATCAGAATTGTTTTGATTTCCATTTCTTTAATCAATAGTGATTTAGAGCATTTTTTCATATGAGTATAGAAAGTTTTAATTTCTTCCTCTGAAAATTGCCTGTTCATATCCTTTTGCCCACTCATCAATTGGGGAATGACTTGTATTCTTATTAATTTTGACTCACTTCTCTCTATATATTTTAGGAATGAGGCCTTTATCAAAGACACTGACTGTAAAAATGTTTTCCAGCTTTCTGTTTCATTTTTAACCTTGATGACATTGGCTTTGTTTGTGCAAAAACTTTTCAATTCAATGTAATCAAAATCATCCATTTTCCATTTCAAAATGCTCTTTTGGTCTTGTTTGGTCATAAATTCTTCCCTTCTCCATAAATCTGACAGGGAAACTATTCCTTCCTCTCTTAGTTTGCTTTAGTATTGTTATTTATGTCTAAAACATGTATCCAATTTGACTTTATCTTGCTATTGTGTATAAGAAGTTGTTCTCTGCCTAGTTTCTGCTATATACTATTTTCCAATTTTCCCAGAAGTTTTTGTTAAATGGTGAGTTCTTGTCCCAGAAGCTGAAGTATTTGTCAAAATAGTCATTGTCAAATAGTACATTACTATAGTCATTGACTATTACATCTTGCATAACTAACCTATTCCATTGATCCACCACCCTATTTCTTAGCCAGTACCAGGTAGTTTTGATGATTGCTACTTTATAATACAATTTAAGATCTGGTACTGCTTGCTCCCCTTCCCTTGCATTTATTTTCATTAATTCCCTGAAATTCTGGTTCTTCCAGATGAGTTTTGTTATGATTCTTTTCTTGCTCTGTAACATTTTTTTTTGACAATTTAATTGGTATGACACTGAAAAAGTAATTTTATTTGCATAGTGTTGATCTTTTTGTTATATTAACTTGGCCTACGCGTGAGCAATGGATACTTTTCCAAGTATTTAGATCTGACTTTATTTGTGTGAAAAGTGTTTTGTAATTATGTTCATATATAGTTGCTGGGTTTGTTTTGTTAGGTAGACTCCCAAATATTTTACAATGTCTATAGTACCTTTAAATAGAATTTTTCTTTCTATCTCTTACTGTTGGGCTCTATTAGTAATATATAGAAATGCTGAGGATTTATATGGTTTTATTTTGTGGGTTTATTTATTTGTGTTTATTTTAAACAACTTTGCTAAATTTGTTTATTATTTCAAGTAACTTTACTTGAAGGATTTACTTTTTTGTTTTAGGATTCTCTAAGTATGCCATCATGTCATCGACAAAGAGTCATAGATTTGTTTCTTTGCCTATTCCAATTCCTTCAATTTCTTTTTCTTTTATTGCTAAAGTTAACATTTCTAATACAATATTGAATAACAATAGTGATAATGGACATTCTCATTTCACCCACGATCTTATTCTTGCATATCTCCATAACATGTAATGCTTACTGATAGTTTTAGATAGATGCTACCTATTATTTTAAGAAACAACTTATTTATTCCTATGTTCTCTAGTACTTTTAATAGGAATGGGTGGTTTTTCTAAAACTTTTTTTGCATATGTTGACATAAGAATATGATTTCTGTTCATTTTTTTCATTGATATGGTCAATTATGCTGATACTTTTCCTAATCTTGAAATAGCCCTGAAATCCTACCTGCTCATGGTGTGTTATTCTCAAGGTAAGTTAAATAATTTATTTTTCTAATATTTTCATTTAAATTTTTTTCATCTATATTCATTAAGGAAATTGCTCTATAATTTTCTTTCTGTGTGATAGTTCCTCCAGGTTTAGGTATCCATGCCATATTTGTATCATAAAAAGAATTTGGTGAGACTCCTTTGTCTCTTTTCCCAAATACTTTATATAGTATTGGAATTATCTTTTCTTCAAATTTTTGATAGAAGTCACTTGTAAATCCATATGGCCATGGAGATATTTTCTTAGGGAGTTCACTGATGGCTTGTTTAATTTTTTTTTTTTCTGAAATAGGTTAAGTATTTTCTTTCCTCTTCTGTTAATATGGGCAATTTATCTTCTCTGAATATTCATGTGTTTCACTAAGATTGTCAAATTTATTGGCATACAGTTGGGCAAAATAGTGCCTAATTATTGTTTTAATTTCCTCTTCATTGGTGGTAAATTTGTCCTTTTCATTTTTTCAGCATTTTTTTCTGTTTTGTTTTCCTTTCCTTTTTTGATCACATGTAATAGAGTCCCTGGACCACCACTTGAGCCATAGTGATCTTGGAGGTTGCATTTAATACCAGACCTTGCTGCCAACTTATCAGTGAAGCAGTGAGATCCTAGGTCTTGAGCCCGAGTAAAGTTTCGGGCTTGCAACTTGGTAAGATAGTGCTACAAAGGAATTTAGCTAAACTGTTAACCCAGTCCTCTTCCCCTCACCTGAGACTTTGGTGTGACTAGGGGTGGTTATATACTTCCCTAACACTGGAGGGGTAACACACACACACACACACACACATAATATACATATACATATATATATATATATATATATACACATACACATACACACATACATACATATATAAACAATACTTCAGAGGTAAAGTAATATATATGTATGTATTCATACATATGCACACATGATATAGCAACATATATAATATATGTATATACACATACATATATGTATACATACATACATGTACACACATATGTATACATACATACATATATGTACACATATACATGTGTGTGTGTAAATTTTTGTACCTTTGAAGTAAATTGTCCTTTTTAAAACTGATGTGATTATTGTGTGGTTAAAGGGATGTGATATATAGAGATTATTAAAATTGAGGGATCACAATCAGTGGGGCATGAGAGATAGAACAAATCACGGAGAGATTAGATATATCTCAAACAGCTTAAAGGTATCAGAGAACCCTAGGGAAGGGGGTGAATTGTATCACACCGGGATGTTAGTCGGTAGAGGACCCTTTACACTATAAACATGATTGTTCAAAATTGTTTCTTTAATGAGTGCTTTTCAATGATAACTCCTTAAACAGTCTTTACTACTGAGACCAGAATTACCTTCCTATAGCTAACTTTCTCTCCAAGGCAGCAGTGTAGCTAGTTTTGTATGGAATTTCCTAAAGAATAATTTCAACTTAATCTTGCTCATTTCAACAATATTGAATTTCTAATCCACTCTGCGTAGTTGTCATCTCAGAAATCACTATATCTCAGAGCTATCAAACTGTCATTTACTATTACTGTCACTTTCAAATATGACTTTTGTCTCAGGTATATTATGAAGATTATGACAAGGAAAGTACTTAAATGCAAATGCTTTTCAACTGTTAAAAGTCGAATTAACAAATAATTAACTTATGAAATTAAGAAGCAAAATCAGTGACTATCGAGTCATTGACTCGTCAATGGTTTTATAGACTGAAAACTGGATTTTTTTTTTAATCAGCTACCTTGGTACTTGGGAAAAATGCCACAAGATAATTTTTATGAAGAAAGAAACCAGAAAACTGACTTTACATGTTAATTCCCAAATCAGTAATACTTTTATTTCATTGCAGAGGATGATAGCTCACACTTTCTGCTTCCTTTTCTCAATTAACATTTGAAATGGTTCTTGGTCCCATAAGAAAGGAAATGTCAAGAAACAAAAGGCACCATCAAGTTCAGTCACACAAGAGCTCCACTTTGAATATGTATTCAAGGGCAAACTTCAAGTGAAATCTAAGATGTCATCATCCCAATGAAATATTGTAAGTGCATTATTATCACACCTTCAATTTGGGGGCATTTATTCCAAGAAACTTGGAAGAATTTTTGCAGT
This sequence comes from Pseudochirops cupreus, assembly GCA_028627135.1. NCBI lineage: Eukaryota > Metazoa > Chordata > Mammalia > Diprotodontia > Pseudocheiridae > Pseudochirops > Pseudochirops cupreus. The sequence goes on along the minus strand of CM053582.1, from coordinate 277,419,604 downwards.
GATCAAGATTTTCATTAAAACTCTTTTACTGGCATTATTCTGAGGTGAAAGGCAATGGTAATATTGCATTCATTTTATAGATGAAGAAAAGAAAGCTCATAGAAGTGAGCATAAAGAGAATCAGCTAAGAGAAGATTGACACCAAATTTCTCACTCTCAGTGATTCATACTATGCACATGATTTAAAGGTCAAAAACCCAAATTCATGTAGTAGTCATGCCATGTACACTCCAAGAGACTCTGCTATTTTTGTTTGCAAAAAAGGAAAAAAAAACGCACTTGCCCTATCACCCCTTCAGATTTATTATGAAGTCAACAAGACAATATTTTTAAAATGTGTTGCATGTAAATTTTTTTTAAAGTTATCATCATCATAATCTTTGAAGGAACAAGCTCCTCTTATGTGTCATCTCTGCCTTCCAAAACATGAAACAAGCAATTATAATTGTAAAACACAAAGAAAACAAAATAAATGGCATGGTGAATAAATATATCTAAGAAAATATCAAAAAAACTGCTTTCTTCCCCACTTGTTTTTCTGAAAGATAGGAGTAGAGGAGAGGATTCATTTTATTTGAACTCTGCACACAGTTTTTAAAAAATCATTGTTAATATTTTTCACTTATAATAATAGGTCTGCATGAGTTCTTTCTTGTGACTAATCTAACATATACAAGTTTTAAAATAAGCTAATTCTCTTCATTTACTCATGATGCCACTGCATTAAGATGTTAAGTTGCTATAAATGCCACCAGTATGAGAGAGTTGTGTTTTAAATTCTTTCTTGGAATTTTGTTTTGCTTTTTTTTTTTTGGAGAGGGGAAGGCAGGGCAATTGGGCTTAAATGACTTGCCCAAGGTCACATGGCTAGTAAGTGTTAAGTGTCTGAGGCCAGATTTGAACTCAGGTTCTCTCGACTCCAGGGTTGGTATTCTATTCACTGTGCCACCTAGCCACCCCTGGTATTTTTCTTAAATTTGTTGATGTTTAAAATATGTATTTATATAAGTCTTAAATGAAGTAATACATTTTTAGAAATTATTTTTTCAAGTAACTTCCCAACAGATCAATGTGAATTATAAAATATTTGCTCTTGCATCATACCCTCTTCTCTGCATATTTATAATGTTATTAGTTACTAAAGAGAATAGCTAAAGCTTAGTGGGTAGAAAAAAATATGATGGTGTATACCTGAAATTTTGGTTAAAAGAGGAATACAGGCTAGGCAATATGTAAATTCATATTGTTTATTCCCTTTTAGCTATCCAAAGCTAGGAAACATGTATGTACAAGGAGACAGAATGTGATTTCTGACTGTCTAATAAAAAAATGCAAGTCTTTTTATGTGTTAGAACAATCCCTACTCAGGATCCCTATGTGACTCAAATTTATGATCTCTGTATACGTTTAACCATATTAAGAAAAAGGCATTTTCTTAATTCAATAAGTGGTAAATACAATAACATAAGAGAGTTGACAAAGTGTCAATTGAAATTATGACCCAGGATATCTATGTTTTCTTTACCATTAATGGGCCATAGGATAGTAGATGTCCATAAAATATTAAGATAATAAAAAGTCCCATTATTTAAAATAGCATCTCGGGTTAAGGGTCTTGTCCTTAACGGCCATAAACAGAGGAAAATCTTTTCTTAAGTCAATCCTATCTGGCCTTAACATGAGAAGAGGTATTCTCAGAATTTACTCAGAGATGGAAATATTTATTAAGTAAAGGGACTTTTTCTGATTAATTGGTTCAGAGTCTAGTCTTTATTAAGGTTCAGATGATCTGAAATGATTATCATTGGATAAATTAGAATAAATTAGGATAGATGTAATGATTTTTTTCTCACCCTGATTCAATCTAACAGAGCAGTGCCGGAGGATTGTAAAAATAGTTTAGGACAATATCATTGACAGTCTAGAATAACATCTGAAGAATGTGAGATTGTTAATAGTCAATGGGAAAACATTAAATTTTTTTTGAGTATAGATCTGGGCTATTTTATTTCATCTATATCACAGATTTATAGTGATAATGATCAGTATTAAAAATAATTTATTGAATCTGTAATTTATTTATTTAATGCCTTGCCACACCTTGCCACACCAAGCCACAACGTGCCTGCCTTCCTTCCTTTCTTCCTTCTTTTCTTTCTTTCTTTTTCTTTCTTTCTTTCTTTCTTTCTTTCTTTCTTTCTTTCTTTCTTTCTTTCTTTCCTTCTTTCTTTCTTTCTTTCTTTCTTTCTTTCTTTCTTTCTTTCTTTCCTTCTTTCTTTCTTTCTTTCTTTCTTTCTTCTTTTCTTGTCATTGTTCTTGTTTTTCTTGTTATTGTTCTTCTTTCTTTTCCTCTGCCTTCTCCTCTTTCTACTCCTCCTCCTCTTCCTCCTCCTCTTCCTTGAATGTTGTTTACATTCTCTACACAGGTAGCTACATAGCTCTCTCTGTCTCTCTTTCTGTCTTTATCTAACTTTCTTTCTCTTTCTCCATCTCTTTCTGTCTTTGTCTGTCTTTCTGTCTTCTTCTCTCTGTGTATCCATGATACACATCTAATCATATAGTATATACACACATATATGTTCTTACTCATTAAAAAAAAACCCAACTTTGTTGAGCATTTGTTCTCCAAATTGATTACCACTCTTAGTCACCAAGAAACATAATAATGGAAAATTCTTGGAAACTGATCTCCTAAAGAGAATAATATTTAAGTTAAACAAAGCTAAGAGGATGAGTAACAAAGAAATGATTTAATTCATTTGGAATAGAATATGTGTTTAGACTAACATTTGGTGAGGATCCTTAAATTAATCACCCTAGTGAAATAAAATTTCTATGCCTATAAGGTTAAAAAAAATATAGAATAAATAATTGCAGTCATCCAGGTGTTAAGTATTAAATATAATTTTGTGACTATCACTTAAATGTGATACTATTTTGCCTTTTAAAAAATGTGCATGCAACAGCTAACATGTGCTTTGACCAGGACTTGATCCCATCAATAGGGAAGATTTGTTGTTGTCAGTAACTTTGTCCTTCCTGTCATACAGACCACCCTATATCATGGCATTCTCTGAGGCAACCACCAGCTTGCCTTAGAGTTACAGAATATTTGCTATCTCTGTCCCTTAATTCTGTTCATTTCTGGGTGGTATTACATTCCTTTTCTTGGACTATGTGTTGATTTATTTAGATTCCCCAATCGTAACTTTTATCTATTGTATTCTGTCTTTACTCCTAATCATTTCATTGCTTTTTGATTTATTAGTTCAAAACATACTACATAAATGAATCAGAATATTAAAAATTAAAAAGTAAATAACATCATATCTTCCTAATTTGTCTTTTTTTGGCTAACGCTTAATTATTTTGACTAATTCTTGACATTGAATTAGAGTCTGTACATGTACATAATTATTTAACTATAGGTTTATATATTATTATTTGTACATGATATTTGAATTCCTGTGTTTTTATATCCTTAATAATTTTAAAGGCTGATTATCTGAAGATGAAATCTTTAATGTGTTTATTCTCACAGTCTTCAGTAGCCAGTTAAAAGTAGACATGTAGGCAGTGTTGTGTTTTAGAGAGAATACTAAAATTGGAGTCAAAGGAAGTAGCTCAAATCTCAGCTTTTCCACTTCACGTGTGAAACTTTACAAGACACCTATTTTGTCTGGTATCTGGTTTCCTCAGTTATAAATTAAGAAGCTGATGGCCTCCATGCCCTCTACTAATTCTAAATCTTGGAGGGATACTAAAGTAACATCCTATGTCAGAATGGAGAAGAGATCTCACTCAGCATATATAATATAATTTGCCTCTGCATATGGTAAGATAAAATTAAAGACTGTGTTATCTTAACATGCTACAAAAGTGCTCAATGGTAATAGTAAAAAATCAGTACCAATTAAACCGTGGTTATAAATCTAATCTCATTGATAAAACATTCTAACAATATTTTTATGTCAAAATTTCAACTCTAAATTTGGTTATTCATTTTAGCTTCTTATAATATGAAATGAGCAACCATTTTCATGGAATTGGCTTAGCCTGGAAGGCAATTTTTAAATTACCAGGTTTTTATTTTTATTTTAAATCTAATTTTCCATCAAAATCATTTAAACATATCTTTCTATACAAATACTCATTTATGAAAGTTAAAAATAATCATTATGTAAGCAAAAAATTTACTTGTTATTGAGTCCAAGCACAGGCTTCTTGTTATTCATGTAGGCCTCACTATGTAACTTGTCTTAGGAAGTCACCCTCATTGATCTAATACAATGTGAGATTAACTGAAGGAACTTGCTGACTTCCAAATATACATACATACATACAAACATACATACATACATACACACATACATACATACATAATCTTCTTCTTTTGATAATTTGTCAAAAATCAAGTATTTCCCTAAACACTGACACTAATAACACCAAGACAGCATGTGACATGGGAAAGAATTTCTGGAAGAACTGGAGAATACTCACAAGAACTGAAAAATGAAAGTGCAAAAATTAAGTTATCAGAAACATTTCCCATTCTCTTTTTTTCATCTCTTTCACTATATTAATGGCTACCACTGAAATACATTTAAATAAATTTAAATCCATAAAATTTCTAAACTCAATAAAAAATATTTAATAGAAGTACATATAACTCATTCCCTTGCTTATTAAAATACTGCCAGTCATTAGGTGACATACTTAGGATTACAACTAAAGAAACTTCTGAAAGATATCACTATTCCTTTCAAGTGAACCCAGTATTTGGTGTGTGTGTGTGTGTGTGTGTGTGTGTGTGTGTGTGTGCACATATGTTTATATATATGTATGTGTAGCTATATCTATCTATACCTATTATAAAACCTCAGAGGTATTGCCATTTCTTGAATCCACAGAAATGATTGAAAGTAGTGAAACTTTTTTTCCCCTCCCTTCATTTAGAATTTGTTGCGTCAGGTAGAGAGGGAAGATAGGACAGTGTGAATTTAAAAGTATGAAAGTCAGGAGACCCTCCCTACTACTTCACTCCATATATATAAAGTAGACCAGACCTTTTCTGTGCTACATCATTCATTAACAATCTTACCTTACACCCCTGAAAAGCAGTGTGATCAAGACATTCTAAGGGCTATTCCATGTTCTGCTGATGAACCCATCCTTGGAATAATGCTGGACTTAAGACAAAACACATTGCGAAATCTTCCACACTCACTCCCATAGTTTTATATGTGCCAACTCAGATTAAAATAAAAAAATAATGATATTGGTCATGATTTTGATATGAAGTTCTTTTTCTCAAAAAGTCCCATTCAGTCATTAGTACAAGTAATTTTTTCTCCATTTTATAGCTGCTATTTTGGGAGGCAATAAAGTAATGTAAAGAAGAGAGTACTAGACTTAGGAAGATCTAACCTTCAATCTTACCTCAGACACCTAAACAGTTGTGTGACCCTGGACTTATTACTTAATTTCTTTTTGATTTCCTCACTAGTTAAACAATAGCACCTATCTATAAAGTAGTAGTGTTGATCAAATGAAATAGTGCCCTACAAACCTTATAGTGGTATGTAAGTGCTAGGAGTTATTATTATATCGTTGTTGAGTAAGTGTTGAGAGATAAATATAGGATTTTGAAGTCAGGAAGAGCTGAGTTCAAGTTATCCCTCTGATATATACAAAAGCAGGGGTAGAGAACCTGCAACCTCAAGGCCACATGTGATCCTCTAGGTCTTCAAGTACAGCCCTTTGACTAAATGAAAATTTCACAGAACAAATCTCCTTAATAAAAGAATTTGTTTTGTAAAATCTGGGCTCAATCAAAAGGCTACACTCAAGGACCTAGAAGGTCACATGTCCCTTGAGTCTGCAGGTTCTTTCCCCCCCCCACTCCCGCCCCCAGGCTACAGTAACAGGATTCTAGCACATGAGCAGAAAACCTCTGATGGAACCCTCAATATGGGAGAGTATGGAGACAGAGCACCAGGCCTGGAATCAGGAAGATTCATCTTGAGTTCAAATCTCATCATAGACACTTACTAGCTGTGTGATCCTGGGCAAGTTACTTACCCTTGTTTGCTTCAGTTTCCTCATTTACAAAATGACCTGGAAAAGGAAATGGCAAACCACTCTGGCCTCTGCCATCCTTATCTTTTGACTACTTTTCTAAATCACTACCCAATTGTTTTTCTGGTTCCTATAGCAGTAAAGAAAGCCCTATTATACTCTTGACATAGCTTTTGCTGTGTTTTTGAGATATCCTACAACTGCTGCTTTTCTTTCCAGAACTATAGCTTTGGAAGGGCAACTCTTGGAGAGAGAGAGGTACTTAAAGTCCCATGTTTCCTTCTCATAGGTTATCTATCAGTCAGAAGACCTCTTCCTTCCCATTTGCCCCATGTGTACCTTTGTACCATTCCCCTCTTTGCCATATCACAAAGACATTTATTTCCTTCTTTTTCTTCTCCCACAGTCCACATCCTATCTTGTGATGAGAGATCATAAGCCAATTATACCTGGGGAGCACTGTCTATGCAATGAGACTCACACTTTGTTGGTATAAATATACTCAGCTTGAATAGACTATCCTATTTGTCCTCATTCCACCTACCACTCAAGTGAATTTGCACTAGGTATTAAAATTTCTAGCTATGGTTTCTATTTCTCCTCTGATATCAGTACTTTTTAGTCTCTTTGGAAGCTGTTACAAAGGCTGGTTTATAAACATCTTGGAAAATCAAGGAAAATCTTCAATTTTATTTCAATTCAATCTTGAGCAAGAATATTTGGTAAGAAAATAGCAAATTTGGCAGAAATTAAGGGAAAAGTTTGAGTCTTAAGAACAGATCAGTTTAAAACAAGAATTATCTCATTTAAAAGGCATTGGTTCACATTTTGAACTTAACAGGAAAAAAATAGTGACAAATTGAAGTAACAGGCTTAGCTCCTGACTTGGAGGTACTTTCCCTTCAATTTTACTGAGTTTCTCCGTCTGAGAAATCATACAACTTGAGCATTGAAAAGGGCCTTAGAAAGTAAAGATGTTTAGTCTTTTCCCCTGTACTTCAAGGAATATACTGAGTATTAATTTTCTTAGAGTAATTTTTCAAGCTTTAAGACTTAATAATAATGAAATTTTGTTCTTTGAAAAATATTAAATAGGAGCACCTAGATGGTGCAGTGAATAGAGCACTGACCCTGGAGTCAGGAGGAACTGACTTCAAATCTGTCTTCAGATACTTGAAGCTTAACCAGCTGTGTGAATTTGGGCAAGTCACTTAACCTTAATTGCCTTCCCTTCCCCTTCCAAAAAAGAAAAAGAAAATATTAAATAAATTTAAAACAAATCATACCATGTCATTTCTACCACAACGATTATAACAATGGCTCACACCTGAGAGAGACTTAAATTTTTTTTTAAAATGAATTGAGCAGAGTCGTCAGTACCTCCAATGGATCTTTACACTTGACCTCAGAGTTGGTGAAATCTATTTTTACTTCACATGTCTTGGCTATGGGTTCATATTGAGATATGAAAAGTTCTTTGATTTGGATGGACTGTCCATTTTTACATTAAATATGAACTTTTTCATGTAATTTTTTAATCATAAATGGATATCTTTAACACCACCTCCCTTCAGCTTGTATTTTCAAGGACCTGATTTTATATCCCTCAGGGCACAATATAAGGAAGATAACTTTTTGTTCATCCAGTAAAATAATGTACATGAGTGAAACAAGTGTATATTCTAAGGTTTTCATATGATAACCCTGCTTAGTTCAATTTCAGTCAATGTCAGATGCTCACCGAGCATCCCCTGCAGAGCCTAAATGACCTCAATTTTGAAGTTCTCATTGCCTTTTGTGGTTTGGAGAGATATGAGCCAGATAGAGAGATTAAAGGGGGACAGAGAGCTGGATCACTTGGGAACAGATAGCAATTATCTAGGGCAAGTATAAAAAGGCTTTGGGAACACAGAGAATATCTATGAATAAGCTCCCAAATCATGTGGAGAAAAAAAAAATTGACTTGAACCCTGGCAAGACTAGTTAGTAATACTCTTCACTGTGGAGAAGCAGATTTTTTTTTTCTTTTTTAGAAAATCTTACTTTGACAGATACCCACAATAAACAACTTGGCTCCCTTTATGCTATAGCAAAAAATAAGGCAATATATCTATATCAACAAAAGCTCTCTAGCCTCCTATAAAATGTACCTCCTAGGATGAGATTCTCTTTCAATGGCACAAAATGGGGTATGACATAATTGCTCTTTCTAAAGCTCTTTGCCTTCTTTTTTCTTAGCAGATTGTAAAAGGTTTGGCTTATTAAACTTTAAAGTGGACTGGTACCTTTTTTATTGACCGGAAAGTATTCATACTCTGAACTTTAGGTGAGTCAGTCACTGTAGGTTCCATTCCACTGACTATTGAATGATACCATTCTCATTTTATTCTTTCATTTGACCTTATAGTAAATCCTGTCTTTAAAGTTCAGCACTAGAAAGTAGTTACAGATACATAATTTTCCTATCTTTTTCCAAAACTATATTTTCATTTTACATGTGAAGTGTATATAGGCTACGAGCCTATAAAAATGGCTTTTATTAATAATGGAATCTCCACTGAGTAGTGTTTATTTAATCTCTACAGTGTCCAAAGCACTGAACTAGGCACTGTCACAAAGATGGATAAGAAAATAAATTGGTCTACCCAGGCCCCCAAGCCCATTAACCTACTTAATTCTCATGACTTTCACCTATATCCTTTATCATATGTTTGATCATGGGCAAGATATTTTTCTGGTCTTCATTTGTAAAATATATCAGGCATTTATATAGTTCTTTAATAGTTGCAAAATACTTTGCAAATATTATCTCACTTTATCTTCAAAACAGCCCTGGAATGTAGATATTATTATCCTTGTTTTCAGATGAATAAATTGAGAATGGCAGAAGTTAAGTGACTTTCCCAGGGTAACACAGCTAGTAAGCATCAGAGTCTGAATATGAATTCAGGGCTGCAATTCCAGATGCAGCACTGTATTCACTGTGCCACCTAACCACTTTTTGGTTACTGAATTATCTTAAACTAGTTTCCAGCTTTAAAACTATGACATGATGACACTCTACTATAATCTTTTTTCTTTTTTTAAGAAACTGCCAATGGCAGTTTGGCTCAATCCATTGTCATTTACTTAGCTTTTATTATTCTTTTGGCCTTTCTGTGGATTCTGATGGTTTTAATCACTTTCTTCTCTTGGATACTCCATCCTCCCAGGGTTTCCAAGACATTGTTATCTCCTGAGTTTCTTCCTACTCTCCTATTCTTCCTTTCCAAACTCCTTCACTGGTTCATCAGGCTCCTCTTGCTTAATGAACACGTACAGCCCCGATATCCTTTTCGGGACCCACTTCTAGTCTGTCTCTTTGTTTCTCTCCTTGGTGATTTAATCTGTTATCTTGAGATCAATCAATCAATCAATGAAAAACCTTTTCTTTTCAGGTATTCAATATATTCTTATCAATTGCTTTATTAAGGCAGTCAATGGACATCATGAGAATACTCATTTCAAGGAAGCATTTCAGTACAAAAAGTTTGAAAGTTTAGGTTACAATTTATATCATTTAGCCAAGAGGGGAAAATTTAACTATTTGAGACTGATTGAAAATTTGAAATTTGACAAGCAGAAAGCAGGTGAGATTTTAAATTTATAGAACTTTCTGTAACCTGAGGAGGCATTTCCATATTCAACAATATATACTGATCCCAACAGTAAAAACTTCTGGTTATCCTTTTGTAGGGAAATAACCACAATTCTGATACTGTAATTTGTGCATTCAGATTTCTCAAATGGAATAAATTCAGTGAATCATATTACTTGTTTTATAGTGATTTCATTGTTATTTGAACTGCAAATAAGACCTTCAGATAAAGCTAAACTTACCTTTTATATTGGTAATCTTGATGGTAGTACAGTGGATGGAGTATTGGATTCAGAAAGACTCCTGTTAGAACCCAGCCCCTAGTAGTCAATTTCATTCAATTAATATTTATTAAGCCCTTACCAAATATGGAGAGAACCACCAGGGACTAATCTGGTCAAGCCAAGCAGAGCTGCTGAAGGAAAACAGAGTTCCATGGAATGTTCTAAGGCCTTCCTTAGGAAGAAATTGAGTATGCTAATGTCCAGCACACCAGAAAGAAGAGGCAGCTGAGGGTGAGTTGAGAAGTTGTTGAGTATCAAAACCTGAGTCACCGTGATGAGCATGGTAATGAGATTTCATGTGATTTGCTTATTTAGGCATAGGCATAGTGAGTGTTTAGAGCAATTGAAGCCTAGCAAAGCTGCTGATGGAAAATAGAATAGGTCACACACACTAGCTCTGTGTCCTAGGATAAGTCATTTAAACTCTACTTCAGTTTTGTCATCTATAAAATGGCAGTAATAATAGCACCTATCTCCCAGAGTTGTTGTGGGGATCAAATGGAATCATATTTGTAAAGTACTTAGCAAACTTCAAAATACTATATAAATGCTAGCTATATTTTGACCACAAAGTTGATTCATTCATTTGATTAATATTCTACTTTATTTTATACTCAAAATCATAGACTATGTGACAATTCTATCTCTACCACTGACTTTTTTACTAAATCAATACATTGCTTTTACTCTATATTTCATTCAGAATATATTTATTGGGTGGATATTACATATAAATCATTTCTCACATTGCCTGGAACATAGGAAGCACTTAATGCAAGTTTAGTGACCTTTATTAAGAAATTGAATGGGTTCAGAACTAGGGTAGCTTGGCCAAGTTTTCTTTTTTTTTTCTCATTACCCTTTGCTATTATATATCCTTGGCCTTCTAAGGAAAATCACTGAAAGGATATGTTTGGTTTATGTATAATAGCCCAATAAATGAGAATGAAAATAAAAAGACACAGCTAAGATAAGTGGATATGTGGCACAGTGGATACAGCACCAGTCCTGGAGTTAGGGGGACCTGAGTTCAAATCCAGCATCAGATACTTAGTACTTTACTAGCCAGGTGACTTTGGACAAGTCACTTAACCCTAATTACCCTGCCTTCCCCCCTCCAAAAAAGCAAAAAATAAAAAAAAATTTATGATAAGAAGGAGCCTACAGGATTTAACATTTTTGAGGCGGGGGAAGAGTCACTTCTTTAATACTGTCAAGGACTAGAGATTTAGAAAAGTGGAGAATCACTTGTATTTTCTCAATAAATTTAAAGTGAATTCCTTTATTTTTATTTTTCAATTATCAAGTTATTTCCCCTCCCACCTCTCTCCCTCAATGAAAAAAAATACAAAACTCATATAACAACAACAAAAAGTCATGTAAAAAAGTTTTCATATTTCTCATGCTGAAAAAACTTTTCCACTCTGCATATTAGTGCAACACCTCACCATCATGAGATGGACAGAATTTTTAATTATTGTTTCTCTGGACACATGGCTGCTTGTCATTTTTGAAAATTGATATTATTTAAGTTGCTTGCTTGGTTCTATTTATGTCACTTTGAATAAGTTCATATTATTATCCCCATGATTGTGAAATCTTTTCTTCATTTTTTACAGCATGACTGTATTTCCTTACATTCATACACCAAACTCTTTTTGGTCATTCCCAAAATGATTGGCATGACCTCAGTTTCCAGTTATTTGTCAACATAGGAAGAGACATTATAAATATTTTTCTTTTTCTTTTTAAAAATTTATTTATTTTCTTGTTTACATCATTCATTTCCATGATATTTTGAGTTACAAATTTTTTCCCCATCTTTCACCTACCCAACACCTCAAAACAGCCATCCCACTGTATAATCCCACCCCCAATCTACTCTCTCCTATGTCCTCGCCTTCTGCCCTCTGACTTTCCATTAGGGTAGGATGGATCTCCCTACCACAGTGCCTGTGTATCTTAATTCCCAGTTGGATGTAGTTAATAATAATAATAATTATATATATATATATATATATATATATATATATATATATATATATATATGTGTGTGTGTGTGTGTGTGTGTGTGT
>CM053582.1:277387264-277407030 GCA_028627135.1 Pseudochirops cupreus | reverse complement strand
AATATGTCTATTGTAAATAAGCACTTTTGTGTGTGTGTGTGTGTGTGTGTTTGTATGTGTCATATATTACTTACTACATACCAGGAACTGTATTAAGTCCTTTGCAAATATTACCTCATTTGATCTTCTCATGAAAACTCTGAGAGGCAGGTACAATTATTATCATCATTTTATGAATGAGTAAAGTCAGGCAGACAGAACTTAAGGGACTTGCCACAGCTCACACAGTATCTGAGGTTGGATTTGACCTCAATTCATGATCCCCAAGTCATCATCTTCACTGTGCCAACTAGCTACTATATGTGTATACCTATATATGTATGTGGTATACCTATATACACAAAAGTGCTTGGTCACATACATAACAATACATATATGTATGAATTTTTTGTTACTACCAACCAATAGGGTGTACAATGGGACAATATTTATAGCAACTCTTTTTGTGTAACCAAGAGCTGGAAACCAGTGGATAGAGTCCCCATCCATAGGAGAATGGTTGAACAAATTATTGTATATGAATGTAACAAAATGCTATTATTCTCTAAGTAATTATAAAGGAAAATTTTCAGGGAAAACTGATAATACTTGAATGGACTGATGAAGAGTGAAGTGAGGACAATCAGGAGATTAATTTATACTATTACATTACTATAAAATGGACACTTGAAAGACCTAGACATCTGAACAATTCAATGATTAATAATAATTCCAGCTGACAAAAGATAAATAACATTATCTACCTCCTTACTGAGAAGATTGGACTCAGGGCACAGAATGAGACTTAAATTATTTGGACATGGCCAGCATAGGAATTTGTTTTCCTTGATGAGTCATATTTTCAAAGGGCTTTTTGTTTTGTTTTGTTTTTCATTTTCCCTGGGGCATGGGGCATGGAAGGGAAAGCAAAAAGTTTTTTTTCCTATAGATTATCAAATCACAATTTTCCACTGGCTTCATATCCATATAAAACACTCCCTCACTGATTTCCCCAAGGTTTGTACCAGGAAAGGGATCATTAATATAATCAATTAATTCTTACCTTTAATTGGATACAAGAAATATCCCTTGTTGAGATTTAGTAGTATGTTGGGGTTATGTATTTCAGCCCTTGGAAGGAGTGGTCTCTTCTGACTCATCCAGCATCAAAGCTAGAGGCAACAGATGTTGACACTTACAAAATGTCAAGGTACCTAACCTTTCCCATGGATTCATTGATTTGAGGTTGCCTGGTTTCTTAATAGAAATAAATCTCAATGTCACAATCACCGATTCAACACCTATACCTTGACTTCACAAGGCAAGGTACTACTTAAAGGACTGTTACTTAGAAATGTGGTTATGGAATCTAAATTTAGGGTTTTCCACAAAAAGCATGGAAAATAATAATAAACATACTCTACACACAAACATGAAAGTCAGTTTTTTCCACATGCAGAAAAGTAGATACTAAGAAATAAAAATCATAGAATTACTATAACATAATAACATCATTCATCACTACTTAGAAAGCTAATACTAAAGCTTCAGTGAAATATGTTGAGGCAACTGGGTGGTGCAGTGAATAGAGCACTTACCTTGGAGTCAGGAGGACTGGAGTTGAAATCGAGCCTGAGACGCTTGACACTATCTGTGTGACCTTGGGCAAGTCATTTAACCCCAATTGCCTTGTTTTCCCTCATCCAAAAGAAATATATAAAGTTTGCAAGGATGCTAATTAGCTAATTTCCGTCTATACTGGCATCTGGTCAAATAGACAAGTTGGGTCCAAGTGACTCCTTGTCCAAAATCTTTTTTTCTGGGATAGGTAAGGGCATTTCATTTCTTTATTCCCTGATGAAAATCATGTTATCTTCTTAAAAGACATCTTTCTTGCACCTATGAGCTAGAAGACATTCTACCAGTTATGTCACCCAGTGATACCCAATCTTCTGCATTAGCAACAAGTCAGCAGATTTCAAGCACCAATTTAGTTAGGCATTATGGGATCAATGCAGAGACTATATAGGGATGATCCAAGTAGGGAGTTTATATTCTTGTCTAGATTGCTAAGTACTAAGCTATGCACCACAAAGAAGCATTATACTGATTAAATATGGTGACTCTAAAAACCACTTTATTTTAAATTTATTTTAAAATATTTTACATGAAAACACCTCACAATTAGGCAGCTGTTTATTCCTTAATTGATCAGTTCTGAAACATGAGGAAAGTTAAAGCTATCCCAAGATCGGTTATTTTTTTTCTTCTTGTCCACGTCTTTGGCTTATCCCATTTCTCCCCACCTAGTTCAATGCTTTGGTTACTGTAACATCAATAATTGATAATGTACAACAATTTTATTCTAATTTTGATGGAGGGAATTTGGGGCTAGTGGAACTATTTGGGAGCTAGGTATCATTTCACCACTACAGGTAGCACCTTGAATGATTACAAACCACTTATACTTTTCACACACATTGTTTCCATGAAACAAGAAGAAATATCAGTGGAGAATCCTCAAAGAGCCCCAATCTTTCCAAGGTTCATAGAAATTAGACAGCTCTGGGTATTCAAATTCAAAACTCAGAACACACAGTAGAACATAGAAATCATGGAAAGGGTAACCCAAGGAAAGTTGGTGTCATTAGCTGAAATTAATGCTAAGTTCCAGACTTGGACCTAAGTTAGTAATAGCACCTGTAATGGGAGCAATACCTTAAGCCTACATCCCCATGCAATTCAGCAGGTAAACTTGTTAAGCTGAATCAATTCATGGTGATTTAGTATGTATTCCATTTGTATATATCTCCTTTTCTATGACGAAGTATCTTTTTAACTTTCGAATAACCTATGAATGTCTCATTTCATTAAAATGTTGAGCACAAACTATCAAAGAACACTGATTGAGACAGACCTGGACCAAAACATTCAAAGAACCTATATTCTACCTTATTAGAAGCATACCAGTCGCTGTTATTTATTCATTCATTCATTTATTCTTTAGAATTTCTTCTTCTAAACTATTCTTTAGTTCTGTGTATTTTCATTGTCAATTTGTTGTTCTCATTTTGGTTTCTTTGGTGAGATTTGACAATGAGAATTACAGCATTTCTATTCTTCCCTTTCTATTTATTCATGTCTATTACTAATTATCAGTTTATCTATTTACTCATCCATTTGCTCAATCATTTATTTATTTGTTTATTAATTTTTTGGCTGTGTAGACCATAAATTCTGCTTTCATAATTCTCATTTCTCTTTTAAATTACTCAGTCATGTATGTTGTAGTACCATGTTCTCAAATTCCACAGAATTTTCTGTTTCTTCATTTTTTTTTTCATTTTCCTTTGTTTAGCAGAATTTACTAATATATCTGAACTCATTTACTAGATTTGGAGGCATCTTTCCTTCTGAAGTTGATGTTTTCGCTGTTTGTTAATTTTCAAAATCTTTCATTTGAGATCTTTCCTAATTTCAGTCTTTTTTCTTTAATTTTCCCCTTTTATTCACTGTTTGACTCCCTTTTCATGGTGTTTTCTTTTGGAACTGAATCTAAACATGTTAGCCTCCTTCCATTTTGGGAAAGTCAAGGTTCATGAGCCTAGGTATCTGCCCCATTTGACTTTTGTTGGGGTTGGAACTGGCCCTGGTTGCATGCTGAGTTCCTTCCCTCAGACTTAGTGAAGGGACACATAGTCCCACTCTCCTGCCCTCACACACATATGGTTTATCTCTTCCATTGCCTTGCCATGCTCCTTCTTTTCCACTGTTTTCTGGCTGGTACAACAGGGTTGATTTCTATAGTTTTTGTGTCTGGGGACCTGAAAACACTGTTAGGTGGATAAGATGAGACAGAGTGGGTTGTTGAGCTCTATTTCAAGTCCAGACAAATATCCTGCCCCTTTCCATTTCTGATCCTCATTTTGCTACAGATAACTTTTATTACATTGAAGATTCCCCTACCTGCTCCATGCCCCAGCAAGTTTCTGCTGCTGTAGAAAAGCAACACTATTTGGCTGTCCAATTGAGAGAAAATTTCTGTAGCCTAGAGCCATAATCTGCACAGCCCTGTGTAAAGAGAATGGGAATACAGGTAGAATTAAGTTTTGTTACAAACCCATGTGTTAGTCTTTGGGCCTGATCCATAAGTTGACTACATTCAACCCTTCTCCTGGTAGAACAGGAGGTGGAGTAGATTTGCTAATGTACTTGGTGCAGAAATCTGTTCATTTGTTTATTTTATTTTTGTTTTGTTTAAATCTTTTGAATCATGGATATATTAAATCATGAAAACAGTTGAAGTCAGTAATTTTGAGTTCATAATTTCTCTTTTGAAGAGTTTTATCAGGTTAGAGGATAAGAAAATGTGTAGCCCTCCATTTTGTTGATCACATGACACAATCTGGTTGGATAGCAGGCATTCTCAAAACAATCACCAGAATGATGGATTCTCAGGTAGATTTTTTTTCATTGTTTTCTACATAGACAATCTCTACTAGTCAAAGATTCTGCTGATAGTATGTGCCTAAAATAATTTAAGGACTTCTTCATAGTGACAACTCCTAGGGTAATTCAATGATCAGAATATCCTACCCCCATGATATATTGATTTATGCGCTACAGAAATTAAATAATTATTTTTCCTTACAAATAATCACCATGTTAACATTTTTGAGTCAGAACTCATATAACTCCACCTTTTTTTTCCTCTTAAAACATATTTTAGGACACAAATTTGGCAAAATTAAGCCATTTTTTTGTTTGATTTTGGTTTTTGGTGAAACTGTGTGTGTGTGTGTGTGTGTGTGCATGCCTGCACCTCTGTGCATAGTTAAGGCTTGAAAATGAACACTGGTCTTAAGACTTCTTATTTCTTTTTAAATAGTTCTTTGGTCTTCTTATATTCTCATTCATCTGCATTTATATTTTAAAAACTGACAGTGTCTCATATTAAGGGGGCAAAGATTTTCTTAAGATGAAACTAACTCCATTATATGGTGATAAAACATCTTATTTTAGTCACAATATTATTGTGAATGAATTTTAATGTAGTAATCAAATGCTTATTGTGTTACAAGCACTGTGCTAGCACCAGGGATTAGTCAATAGACATTTTTAAGTGTCTACTAGACTACTATGTGCCAGACACTATTCTAATTTGCAGGGATACAAAAAGAGGAAAAAGATAGCCCTTGCCCTAAATAAAAAAGCAAAGACAGCCGTTATTCTCAAGAAGCTTACATTCTGATATAAGACCATCATATATAAGGACCACACATTGAATGGTAAAAAGGGATTGGGTATTTTGGTTTGAAAAGTTAGGAGGATGAGTGGAGCCATAGAGAAGTAGACTGAAGTAGACTGACAAGACTCTTTCATGAAGCAATGATTTGATTAAAAAAGAAATGAAAAAGAATTGGGACAGGGTAAAGTGGCTAAACTGGTGAGAATATAGTGTGGGGATTAAGTGATACCTAGCTGGAGCCAAGCCTAGATATAGCGTCATTCAACAATCAAGAAATTCCTCCTTGGGGGCCGCTAGGTGGTGCAGTGAAAAGAGCATTGGACTGGAGTCAGGAGGACCTGAGTTCCAATCTGCCTTCAGGCACTTAACACAAAAAATAGCTGTGTTACCTTGGGCAAGTTACTTAACCCCAATTGCCCATCCAAAAAAACAAAAAAGGAAAAAAGAAATGCCTTCTGAAAACTTGCCCCATCCCCAGGTCAGGCAAGAGTTCTAGAGTTGAGAGGGTTAAATCATCAGGGCATTGCCTCTGGACAGAGCTTCAAGGTGGCTGGTAAGATTTTCTAACTCCAGCACATCCTTTTAGGCTGACTTATTTTGGAGAAAAGCAGCTCTTTATACCTCTAAATCTTTTGTTATCTGGTGCCATCTTGTAATACTTTCTCATAAATAAATGCTATCTGGTACCATCTTGTAATGCTTGCTGATAAATGCTCTGTTGGAGAAATACTAATTCAACAGCATGGCATGTAAAAAAGAACATAAATAAAGATAGATGCTTTATGTTGTAAATGCATTAGCCTTATGATGTTTTCCTTTCTTGGCACATAAATGAAAATAGAAAATAAATGTATATTTAGTTCATTCCATTTTCATTTCACAGATTTGATATAAAAATGAATTTTTGCATGTGAGTCCAGGTAAAAAATCATTCAAAGATTCCCCATGATTATGCAATAATTGTAGAAGATTAAAATAATCAAAAATATAATAGATTTGATTCATCCTGGATTCTTCACAACAAAAATAAATGCCATTTTTCAAGGTTTTAGTATCCACCTTAGAGGTGACAACACATCCTACAAGTTATATACAGGGAATGCAGAAGGACATGCACTCTGTTGGGTCTTTTAAAATAAGATTTTATTTTTTCCCAATTACATGGCTAAAGAATTTTTAACATTTTTTAAAAAAGTTTTGAGTTTCAAATTCCATCCTTCCCTTCCTCTTTCTCCTCCCCCTCCCTGAAAAAGTAAGCAATCCAACAGGTTATATATGTGCAATCGTAAAACATTTTCATAGTATTCATTTTGTATAAGAAGATGAATCAAAACAAGTGAAAAGTAATACACTTTATTATGTATTCAGACATTATCAGTTCTTTCTCCAGACTCTAAAGTCTAGAGGCAGATAGCATATTTCATCATGAGTCCTTTTGGGATTGTCTTGGATCCTTGTATTGTTGAGAATAGCTAGGTCATGCATGATTCTCCATTGTACAATATTTCTGTAACTACATACAATGTTTTCCTGGTTCTGTTTACTACATTTTTCACTAGTTCATGTAAAGTCTTTCTAAGTATTTCTGAAATAATATTGTGTGTTATTTCTTATGACACAACAATATTCCATTGCAATCATATACCACAACTTGTTCAGCCATTACCCAATTGATGGACATTCCTTTGATTTCCAACTCTTAGCTAGAAGAAAAAAAGAGCTGCTACAAATATTTTTGTACAAATTTCCTTTTTATATCTCTTTGGGATATGTAGCTAGCAGTTCTATTACTAGATCAAAGAGCACACATAGTTTTCTAGCCTTTTGGGCACAGTTACAAATTGCTCTCCAGAATGGTTTAATCAGTTCACAACTCCGTTGAATGCATTAGTGCCCCAGCTTTCCCACATCCCCTATAACATTTATAGGGTATGCACTTTGAAAAGAGCAAGACTGTCTCCAGCATAAGAGGAAGAATTGTGTGGTGGAGGAGTGGATTAGCTTAGATTCAGAAAGTCTTAGATTCATTTCTAACTTGTGACACATAATAGCTTTGTGACCATGGTTGAGTTACTTAAGCTCTCAGTATTTCCGGTCAACTTTTCAATTCCATAAATTAGAAACCACCAATCTCTATTGACAGAAGTTTCTATACTGTAAATTGTCCATGCTTATTATTTTACAGGTCCGGTCTAATGACTTCAAATGGTACGTGCCTAGCTCTATATATTGAGAGGAAGTGATGCAAATTCCTTAGTGATCAAATAGAAAAATAATGGGAGATTTAGGTAGTGGAAACAGCAGACAGTATGTCACAAAGTCCATCATGTATAACAAAAGCCTCATGCCTCATTCTTAGGAACAGTTTTAACAAGAGTAGATGCCACATTCATTTATTTTGATTGCAAATATTAAGTGGAAAATGGGAGCTGGCACTAATTTACCCAATACTTTTAGCAGTTAAAATATAAAAGTTGCTCCTCAAATTTTGCACTCCAATGTTTCTGTTAAATGCTAACTCCCTTTGGTGTTGGGGGAATGGACCTCAAGCCTTTTAAAGCTTTGTTTATGTGGTATGGTTTTGAAAGAGTTTAAATTTGAGATGCTTCCAGGCTAATATACTTCACAGACTGGTTTGTAAAGAAGAATTTTCTTTTTAAACAGAATGAACAGTATATTGCTTTAATTCACAAAATATGTCAAATCAAATAATTCTATGAGAACTCCGTCTTATGATGAAAGATTAACTATATGCAGTTGCCTAGGGGAGATCTGCTGTCATTCGTCCCTAAGTGTAATGGTATTTTTTTTTTCTGATTGAAATAATTAGCATGTTTGGAGAGTGGAAGAGACAGATAGGGAGGAGAAATCAAACCTTATGATCACAGATCAAGAGCTAAAAGTGATCTTTGAAGTCATTTAGTCCAACTCTTCCCCCATTTTACATATGAAAAACTTTGGTACCTATAGAAATTAGTGATTTGACCAGCGTTATGTAGGCAGTAAAAGTTTAAGGTAGGATTCAAACCAAGTCCCTATTGATCTAGAACCAGAAGACTTTTCTATTTACGCTGTTTCTTTTTGTCTCATTTGGATGAAATTTTGTTCCTTAAAGTATGTTTACAGTGAATATTCCATGTAGGATTAAAAAAAAACAAATCTGTTGAAATAAAATGGAAAGTGAAAACTATATCAGATTGCTGCTCTGGGTTCACATACTTTTTATCTGTTTTGCTCAATAGTCTGAGAAACTTCTTCCAATTCACTTCAAAACATTCCCACATCATCCTAGACCTTTTCCCAACTTTTCAACCATCATATAAATTCTCTCAAGTTTCATAACATAAGATTTATGTTAGATGATACCCATGACCCAGAGAAGAATTTAAGAATTTTTCTTAAGTGGAGTGGCATTGAACAGATTCTTCCTCTGGCTCAAAATCTTAATATACTCATACTCAGTTTCCTGACATTGACTTTTATCAGAATACCAAACAACTCAACTTTCAGAATGATGATTTATTGTATTTAGTATTTTATTTTCCCTCAGTTACATGTAAAAATAATTTTAACATGTTTTTAACACTCTGTTTTCCAAATTAATTCCCTTCCTCTCTCTCCAATCCCCCACCCCACATTGAGAAGACAAGAAATTCAATATAGATTATACATGTGTAGTCATGCAAAACATTTCTATGACTGTCATGTTATAAAAGAAAACATACTGCCCCCCCCAAAAAAAACCTCGAGAGCAATAAAGTTTAAAAAAATATGTTTCAATCCCTGTTCTGACACCATTAGTTCTTTCTCTGGTAATGGATAACATTCTTCATCATAAGTCCTTCAAAGTTGTCTTGGATCATCGTATTGCTGAGAATCGCTAAGTCATTCATAGCTGATCATCTTACAATATTGCTGTTACTTTGTGCACAGTACATTTCATTTCACATCAGCTCCTGCTAGTCTCTCCAGGCTTTTGCAAGGCACCTTGCTCATAATTTCCAATAGGACAATAGTATTCCATTATGATAATATACCACAACTTGTTCAATCATTCCCCAATTTATGGACATCCCTTCAATTTACAATTCTTTGCCTGAGAAAAGAGCTGCTATAAATATTTTTATACATATAGGTAATTCCTTTTTTTTTTAAAGGTCTTTTAGGATACAAACCTTGTAGTAGTATTGCCAGGTCAAAGAGTATAGAGGGTTTTATACCACTTTGGTCATAGCTGCAAATTGCTCTACTGAGTGGTTGAATGAGTTCACACCACCACTAACTGCATTAATGTCCCATTTTTCCCACATCCCCTCCACCATATGTCTTTTTCTTTTCTGCCCTATTAGCCAATTTAATAGATATGAGGAAGTACCTCAGAATTGTTTTAATATGCATTTCTCCATTTAATAGTGAGTTAGAGCATTTTTTTTTCAATAGGCTATAGATAGCTTTGGTTACTTCCTCTGAAGACCGCTCATGTATTTTGATCATTTATCAATTGGGGATTGGCTTTTACTATTACAAATTTGACTTAGCTTTCTGTACACTTGAGAAATGAGGCCTTTATCAGGGAAACTTGCTTAAATTTTTTTTTCACAATTACTATTACTAAGTATATTTCCTTTGAACCTACTCTCCCCATTTATTCTCTTCTCACTCCCCTTTCATACTGTCCCTCTTTGAAAGTGTTTTGCTTCTGATTGCCCCTCCCCCAATCTTCCTTCCTTTCAATCACCCCTCCTTTTCTGCTGTGCTTCCCCTCCTACATTTCCATAGAGTAATTTAAATTTCAATACCCAGTTGATTGTCTATGTTATTACCTCTTTGACACAATTCTGAGGAGAGTAAGGTTTATTCACTCCACCTCACCTTCTCTTCCCCTGCAAGCTTTTTCTTACCTCTTTTATGTAAGGTAATTTACTCCCTTCTACCCCCTCCCTTTCCCTTTATCCTAGTACATTACTCTCTCACTCCCTAATTTTACTTTTTTTATGTCATCTCTTTATAATCAACTAACATCTGTGCACTCTTTATATATATATTCCTTCTATCTGCCCTAATAATGCAAAAGTTCTAATGCGTTAAAAGTATCATCTTTCCATGTAGGGTTTCAAACACTTTAAACTTGTTAAGTCCTTTATGATTTCCATTTCCTATTTACCTTTTTATTTTTCTCTCAATTCCTGTATTTGAAAATCAAATTTTCTACTTAGTTCTGGTCTTTTCATCAAGAATGCTTAAAAATCCTCTATTTCATTGAATATCCATTTTTTTCCCCTGAAGGATTATACTCAGTTTTTCTGGCTGGGTGATTCCTCATTGTAATCCTTACTCATTTGCCCTCTGTAATATTATATTTTAAACCCTCCAGTCCTTTAATGTAGAAGCTACTAAATCTTGTGTTTTCCTGACTATGGATTCATAATACTTGAACTATTTCTTTCTAGATGCTTGTAATATTTTCTTCTTGATTTAGGAACTATGGAATTCCTGGTAGCTTTCATTTTGGAATCTTTCAGGAGGTGATAAATTGATTCTTTCAATTTCTATTTTATCCTCTGGTAAAGAATATCAGGGCAATTTTCCTTGATAATTTCTTGAATGATGATATCTAGTCTCTTTCTTTGATCATGACTTTCAGGAAGTCCACTAATTTTTAAATGATCTCTCCTGGATCCATTTCCCAGGTCAATTCCTTTTCCAATAAGATATTTCCCATTGTCTTCTATTTTTTTTAAACTTTTGTTTTGTTTTGTTGTTTCTTGATTTCTCATAAAGTAATCCACTTCCATTTGCTCAATTCTAATTTTCAGGGAATTATTTTCTTCAATGTGCTTTTGTACCTCTTTTTCCATTTGGTTGATTCTTCTTTTTAAGTCATTCTTCTCATTGGTGTTTTAGATCTCTTTTACAATTTGACCTAGTATGTTTTTTAAGGGGTTATTTTCTTCAGTATTTTTTGTGTTGGCTCTTTTTTTATGATTTCTAGCATCAATCTCATTTCTCTTCCCAATTTTTCCTCTACCTCTCTTATTGGATTTTCAAAAGCCATTTTGAGTTCTTCCATGGTGTGCAACCAATTCATATTTTTCTTGGAGGCTTAGCATGTAGGAGTTTTACTTTGTTATCCTCTTCTGAGTGTGTGTTTTGATTTTACTTGTCACCATGAAAACCTTCTATGGTCAGAATTTTTTTTCTGTTGTTTGCTCACATTCCCAGGCTATTGCTTGACTTTTTAACTCTTTGATAAAGTAGGGCTCTGCTTCTAGAGTGGAGGGTTCACTTGTCTAAGCATCAGGGGTTTTGTGCAGCTGTTTTTAGAGATACTTCTAGGAACATGTAAGTTTTTAGTTCTTCCAAGGTGATGTGATCTTAGTAGAGGTGTTTACTCCACTCCTGGCCAATGCTCTGGTCTGTAAGTGACCGCAAACACTCTTTTCTGCCCTGGAACTGAGGAAGGTAGCCCCTCCACTTTGGCCACAAGGTCTGCCATGTTAATTATTATCCTCATCCTGGGACTACCACCCAGGATTGCAAACCAGATTGAAGCATTGGTAAAGCAATAGAGTCCTGCCTCAGTGATTAGCAAAGAGAACCTTGTAATCTCCTTCTCACCTGCTGTTTGACCCTTACAGTCTGTGGGCTGAGAGCTCCAGAAGCAGCTGCTGTCAATGTTGAAATAGTGGCTCCCAAGGCCTGCCCTTGGTTTGCTGGGGCCCAGGTTGTACTCACACAGTATGAACTGGACTGTGGTTCTTTCTCACCCTGGTGGGACAACTTTCTAAGTTGTCTTGGGCGAAAAAGTTGTTTCACTCCATCTTTTTTATGGGTTCTCCTGCTCTAGAATTTTCTTAGAGCCATTATTTAAAGATATTTTGAGGAATTTGAGGGAGAGATCAGGTAAGTATCTGCCTTTACTCTGCTGTCTTGGCTCTGCCTCAGAAAGATGAAATTTTAATATTAATTCAATGCTTAGTGTTTTGGTATTCTTAATTGAAATAATCATGTATGACCACATTAGAATATGAATAAAAAATACTAAAATAACACTTTTCAACTTGCCAGGTGTATAAAGCAAGTACTTTCCTCTTTCCTATAAGACTATAAATTTTCATCACTGAAATCATAATGCAAGGCAAAAATCTCTCATGAACATTCTTTGATTAATCCCTTATCTATCACAGAAAGCTTGCCTCATTATCATATCCCTATATGTTATCAATTAAAATTAAGATAAACATTTATTGAATGGCTGATGTGTCTTTCTCATGGTAATAGGCACTGGGGATTTGATGACAGAAGTTAGTTAGTCCTGTATTCAAGGAGTTTATACTCTACTGAAAAGTTTCTTTCACATAATAGTCTATCTTAGTTAGTCATAGCCTGCTAAATTTTTAGAAGTTCCATTGATACAAGATGACCCCTGAAGGAATTAAAGGGTTATTGACAGCAAATGGTTAATTGTAGGAATTGAGTGAACAACACTGACTTTATCTTGTGATTAAATTCTAGAGTTAGCTTAGTTTTTATTCATTTATGGGTCTAGTCCAATTTCTGCCTTGTTGGAAAATGTTATTCAATTGTGGGAATTGGGAGAAAACCTTATTTCATTGTTTGAACCTAGCCCTGACTAGGAAACTGGAACTCCTCTCCCTGTTGCTTAGAGTCCTTAATCAAGTACTTAGCTGGTCAGATCCAAAGATTGATATAAGGCATTCTATCACAATTATGCATCTCAACCAGCCCATAAGTTTTAATTAAAAACTGGTCCCTTGCTGAGCAGTACTGCAGTTATTGTTCTCATGCTGTTCTGATTATATACAGACACTTGAAAGAAATGGGACATTTCTTTTTCTGATTTCAGGGAACTGCTCCTATTCATTCTCACCCTCCCACCTCAGAAATTTCTTAATCTTTCCTCCAATTAGAAATGGGATTATCTAAAGTAAATTGGTTAAGTGTTTCTTTTTAATTAATTGGCTTTATTTGATTAATTGGTTTTTAATGTATAAAAATCTATCTCCCCTTGTATTATGGGTTCAGTGCCAAAACTGAGGAAGGTGATTGTTCTCAATTCTGCACAATTGCCATGCATTTCTTAATACACTGATATGTTCAGAACTTCAACCTTATTTGCTTAATTATTTCATCTTTTACCCATAATATCACCAAGGACCTCAACCTCCTGCATCACACATATATTTCAATGAATGTGCATAGAGTGATTCCTTGGGGACAAATAAGTAATGATGAAGATGATGACAATGATGATGACAGCAACAAAAAATAATTATTAGCTAAGCATTTGCATAGTGACTGCTATGTGCCATGCACTGTGCTAAGTGCTTAAAATTCTCACTGAATTTTCACATCAACCCTGGGAAGTATGATTGATATGACTATCCTCATTTTATAGTAGAAGAAATTGAGACAGCAGGTAGGAGCCTTGCCCAGGTTCACACAACTAGTAATGGTCTGAGGCTCTATTTGGACTCATATCTTTCCTGATTTCAGACCCAACACACATTCCACTGCACCACCTACCTTAACTGAAAAAAGAAAATTTGTTCTGAACTAGTGATTGTTCTCCCTATCTGTAATGGCAAGCAGAAAAGTACTTAGCACTTTCTTTCAGCTACTTAAGTATTTAGCACCTTACTTGAGCCCCTTGTGATTTGAAGTTGGGAGGAACTTGCTGAGGCAACAGGAAGGGTGGGACAGGAAGGAGAACCACTATCTATAAGGAGGAGCACAAGCTGGGACAGAGCAGAACTGAGGAGAGTATTTGTGGTGGCCAGCACTCTGTTTTTCCATTCTGTCTGTGTTGATTTGTGATACTTTGTACAGAAGCCCTGGGACCTTACTGGAAGCTCTGAAAGAAATTTTCTTGTTGTCTGTTTACAGAAGTCCTGGAGGAGGGTTTTAGAGGTCCTGGGACTTTACTGATGATTTATGCTGACCTCTTGCTCCTGGGGATATGCTGAAAATTTGTGTTGATGTCCTTGTTTGTAGGTCTGTGTTGATTTCTATGCTGATGATTTGTATTGACTTCTCAGATCTTGTCTGTGGGTCTGTGTTGATTTCACAGGCCAATAGTGAATTGATGATGGTTCCGGCAATGTGTATGAATGTTAATTTTGGCTCTGTTAAGCTTTGTCTTCCCAGAAATAGAAACCGTGAAGAACTTGAGGTGGACTGCACACTGTGAGCTTCAATATGGAATGGGAACTGGATGAGGAACTGGACAAGGAACAGAGAACTGCCTACCTGTGAAACCAGGTGAAGGTTGGTTGAATTCAGGCAAAAGCTGGAACCATGGAAGAGGAACCATGGAATCTGGGAACCAGCCTTAAGCCAAGATGAAAAGATCTCTCCTTGAGTACTTAGTGCTGACTGGCAAGATTATGATTTACTGTGATCTAGGGGTGGGAGAACTTTGTACTTTGTACCTAGTACCCCTTAAGGATGTCAGTTAAAAAGAAATGACAGAACATTCACAGTACAGCAGCTATATACTTCAAATAGTTCTGCAAAACAACAATCTTTTACAAGACTAGTCCAGAGCAACACTAGTATTATAAATTAACTCAGTGAACTGAGGTCATCAGGTCTGCAGAAGCAATTTCCTGAAGGTTGGGTACATTTTGCTAGTCCATAAAGTACCAAGGAATAGTTAGTCATTACTCCACTCAGTTCCTCTTATATAAAGAGTGATTCTGCCAGCAACTACAACTTTTGCTCTCATGACTCTCTCCCCTTTTTTTATTTTCATACTAAGCTGGCAAGTAATAATGAAGGATACCTGACTTTATCAAATTATGTTATTAAGGGACTGAGTTGAGATTGATTAACAACCCAACCAGACTCTCACAATATTCCCCTCCAAAAGACTTAAATATAATGCCTCAGATCAAATTTTGGAGTGGCTGAGCCAATAAAAGTTTAGGGTGATATATTTGGTGACGCTATTGGTACAGTTGTGAACTTCTCCAACCATTCTAGGGAACAATTTGGAACCATGTCTAAATGGCAATAAAGCTACCTACATTTTGACCCAGTAAATACCACTAAATCTATATGCCACACAGATAAAAGCAAAAAGGAATAGGACCTATATGCACAAACATTTATATCAGCTCTTTTTGTGGTGGCAAATAATTAGACATTGAAGGGGTACTCATCAATTGGGGAATGACCAAACAAGTTGTGGCATATGTTTGTAATCGAAAACTATTACACTATAAGAAATGATAAGTGATATGTTTCAGGGGGGGAGGGGGGTGGAGACATGGAAAGACCTATATGAACTCAAACAAATTAAAATAAGCAGAACCAGATCATTGTACATAGAAACAGAAATATTGTATGATGATCAACTGTGAAAGATTTTGCTATTCAGTACATATCATGAAAAATACTATCTACCTCCAGAGACAGAACTGATGAACTCCAAGTACAAATTGAAGCATCATTTTCTCATTTTATTTTCTTGCTTTTTTTGGTGAAACATGGCTAACATGGGAATATGTTTTGCATGATGTCACATGTATAATTAATATGATATTTCTTGCCTTCTCAGTGGATGTGGGAGGGGTAGGTTGAAAGAAAATTTTAAATGTTAATAATAAATAAATATTAAGCATTTTTTAAAAAGTATTTATATAGCCCACATAGCTTTAGATAATAACTATGTATGCAAACAAGACTTTATTACATTGCTAGCTAATCATAAGCAATTCAAGTCAAACTTATTTTTTGGACAAAGAACATTATATCCCTTTTCACATCTCTCTTTCCTGAAACACAAAGGTAATGCTCATCCCCCATCCTTCTTCAAATGGAATTCAATCATCAGTCCTCAGAGCTCTGCCTCTGCTATTGTTTAATATGATATAATAGCTTAATAGATTAGCCTAGTCTTAAACTGTTTCCTAAAATAATCAATTTCCATTTCATTCATTTTCCACTTCATTTCCAAAACAATTGTTTCTACTTTCTATGGTCTCTTCTCTCAGGAAAATTGTATTTCACTTCCATATCTCTAAGATATAATGTTTGAAACACTATATTATTTTTTCAAATTTTTATTGATATCCTTGGTTTTATATCTGCTGCAATTTGGAATATATCTTTTCTTCCTTTACCCAAAAAACAAAACTTTATAAAGAACAGGAAAAGAAAGAAAAAAATAAGATTACTTCAACAAAATTAACCAACATATAAAACAATCCTGATATGTACAATCCACATGATTAAAAAAAAAAAATCTTAACAGAGTTGTTACAAATACTATTGAGAAATCCTGTACATGCTCATACTTGAAGCAACTCCCATCTCATTAGGTCATGACTCACTAGAGCCCTGAACCAGTTTAATACTTTTGACTATTTCAATATTATCTATGCCCCCATACCTATAGCCATGTGTATGATCTCTATTTCCAAAGTTTCCAAGTGCTCAGAAGAACCATGTGGTGTCGTGCAGTTAATTATGAACCTAATGGCACTGTAGTGACACTATTAGTGCTCAAGTCTGTGACTTTGTTCAGCATGCCATCACGATCTATATCCTTTTCCCTTAATGTACATCCATAATTTTTATATCATTCAGTTCTATGTGTTATATTTGAACATTTTATATTTTTATTAAAAATATTTATTGATTTTTTTCAGTGTTTGTTTCTGGATTATTTCTATATTTATCAATTGTCCTTCCTTCCCAGGCCCAAAGAATCATTTTTGTCATAGTTAAGCAAAAAACACACACATATGTATATATGCATGTATACATATATGTATATGTATAAATAGATATACACATACCATATGCACATACATACATACATATATTATATTATATATTCACCTTATCTGACAAATGTGACCCATTATATACTTACAGGTCACTGACAAACTACTGAAAGGAAGGAAGTATAACTTACCATTTAGTTTTCTAAGTCTTCATTGCATCAATCAGAATCATGTTGTCTTGGGGCAGCTAAGTGGTGCAGTGAATAGAGCATTGGCCCTGGAGTCAGGAGGATCTGAGTTCAAATCTGGCCTCAGACACTTGACACACTTACTAGCTGTGGGACTTTGGACAAGTCACTTACCCCCAATTGCCCTCCAAAATGCAAAAAAAGAAAAAAGAATCATGATGTCTTTCAATATCTCTTGCCTTAAAACAATGCCTCCTTCTTCCTATTCTCTTAATTCAGATTCCTTCACTCTTCATTCATTCTTCAGTCTTCTCAAGTTTCCCTGTAATCTTCATGTTTATTATTTCTTATGGCACCATCCATTTTCTTCTTTATTAGATTATAAACTTCTTAAGGGCAAAGATTGTGACTGTTCTGTCAATCAAGGTCAGCAGCACTTACCCAATGATTAAACGTATTTGGATTCAGTGATCACCACAGTGCATATTCTGTAAAAGACAAAAAGTCCAAAGAAATGCATATTTTATCAATCACTCAGTATTTGGAATAGCTCTTGAAGCTCCTTAAGCCCTGTCCAAAATAGCCATCTTCAGCAGTTTATATTGTTGACAGATAGCTATCCTCACACCAGAAAGGAATGCTTGTTAAATCAAATGTCCTTAATGAGATAGCAGGTTCAAATACCTGAAATCCTATTAAGCCCAGTGATAGCACTCATAATCATTTCAAAGGAAAAGGATATAGCTGCCAAAGAGTTTTTGATGTAGCAGGTCATTTTTATTACACAAAAAAAAGACAAAGTAATCTGAAAATAGAACATATTCAAAAAAAATGTGGGAGTTCATGAAGTGAAAAATTATGGGCTTGGATTTTTATCAGATTTGAAGGGTCAAGAGGGTAAGCAGATGGCTCATGGTAGAATTTACTGAGCTTTTAGCAATTGTTTTGATGTGCCAGGCAAACCCCAGAAAGCTTATGAGATTGTAAAATCCAATGACCCTGCATTACAGTGAGGTTTCTGGTCCCGATATGCATGTGATTTTAGAGATCACATCTATCACTGGTTTATTATCTGTCAAAAACTCAGGGGATGCAACATGATTAATACCCCATGCTGTAATTTTTACTATTGCATTCCTTTTAACTCTTTTCCCCCTCATTTTGCTATTTATGTTTCCCTTACAATATTACCAAGCTCATGATAATTCAGTTGATAGCTCAGCAATGCAGAATGATTTTTCAGTAACTTTTTAGTTGTCATCAGTGATAAAATTTTATAAGGGATATAAAGAAGTTAAGTAAGTACTCAGTCCCCAGTACTATCCTCAGTATGTGCATACAACTCTCACTAAAATCACAGGGGTTTGTGGAAATAGGCAAAGGGCAGCCTCTTTCCTAACTACATAAAATCCACACAACTTACATTTTGTTCATTGAAACAAAAATGTTTAAATGAGATGATGTGGCACTATAATGATGATTCAGAAAAACCTAAAAAGGACCAATGAAATGGGTTTTGTTTGCTTTTCTGGCAACATTAATAGAGGTTTGTCATTGTGCTATGCTTTATTATGTCAAACTGTTCTATGTCAAAGCTCCTTATAAATTGATGTGGAGTCTATAATAATCTTGCATTATTTCCTCAAATAATAGAGTGTGATAAGTAGTGCTAACTTCTCATGGTATTTATATCAGACTTTTGAGTTATAGGAAATGAAATCCTAGTTTCATTTTAGCTCAAAAAAAGTTGTAGTATATAATGTATTTACTCATGGAAATGATTAAAAATAATAAAATAGAATAAATAGCCTAATCATATTTAATTTTACATATTCATTAATAAAATTATAAAATGCACTTGAGATCCTAAATGGGAAAACTCTGAATATTGGGTTGTTTTGCTTTACTTTGGTTTAAACCTAGGGGCTAATACCCATGATGGGAGTTACTTTCTTAGGTCAATTAGGCCTAATATATCACTTCTCCTATCAGTCCCATTACCTGGACAATTCACTCAGGGCAGCTGTTATGTCGACCCATTTGCTGCATTTACATAAGCACTCATTTTGCACACTATTCAATGACTCATTTTCAAAGAGTGTCAAAAGATTGCAAATCATTACAAAAGAAAATAAAATTGATATTTTAATGATGCAGATGTAACATATTCCCATCTATAACATTGATACTTGGTGGGATGAACTTTATGTCTAAAAGAGAGGAAAAAAAAGGAATATTTCAATATTTCAAATGTAGTTGATTTCATTGGTGTTGTAGTTCTTCTTCTGAAACTACCTTCCTCATTATGAGGATGGCTCTATAACCACTATGCTCTTCTATTATGTCATAGATTCTTTTCAAATGGCAAAGAGGCAATATTTAAATATGTTAGATCCAGGAAAAAAATCTTTAGCCTATTAATTTATTTCACTCTACCCTCTTTAATCTCCTTGATTTTGTGATTTGTATGATAAAAAAAATCTCAAATAGAATAATTTTCTGGAAGTCTCTCTTTTTTTTTTTTTATTATGAGATTCTTTATTAAATTTTTTTGAGTTACATCTTTTCTCCCCGTCTTTCCCCCGCCCACCACCCCAA
>CM053582.1:277362323-277386764 GCA_028627135.1 Pseudochirops cupreus | reverse complement strand
TTTAGTGGGAAGTATCTTTGTGTGCGTTTTGGAGTTCCAGGATTGGTTTAGAGTCCTATTTTATGGGTATTTTGGGGTGGCTATGTGAGAGCTGCGATGTGTTGCTGCTTCTACGCCGCCATCTTGGCTCCCTGGAAGTCTCTTTTCTTTATTAGAATATTTGATAAATAGTTTGTCTTTTTCATAATTAAAATTAGTAGATTATTTTGGAAGGAATAAAGGAAAATTCAGCTCTGTGCTGTCATTTAAGTGAAAAGAAAAAAAACAATAGAAATGCAAGTGACAAAGACTTGGAAGAGATTGATGATATTTATTAAGCTTCTTGAGAGTGGGGACTGTCCTACTTTAATACCTACAGATCTATGGTTTCTGGTACATCATATGTACTTAAGAATTATTTAATGACTGATTAAATGGAATGCACAAAGAATTTAATGTGCAGATGGGTAACTACACTACACTAAGAAAATGTTATTTTAAGAAGTATAACAGTTGATATCTGTTTAGCATTTTTCAAGTTCACAAAGGATGTTACACATAGAGTTTCATTAATTTTTTTTTCTCATGACTCTGTAAGGCAAGTGACATATTATAAACTTAAGTGATTTCCCTGAGATCACACAGCTAAAGTTTCAAAGACGATATCAAAACCCAAGTCTTTCAAGTTTAGATTCAGTGCTCTTTCCACACTACCGTGTTTTTTATAAATATAGAGAAAATAGAATTATGATTATGTGACAAGTGAATTTAAAAAATAAGATGACTCAAGTAGAATGGGGGCCCTTTAAAAATAATATATGAAAGTTAATTTACAAATGTGGTCAAAAGGAAGAAGAAAAGGAGACTTCTCTAAAGAGAACAGTGTGACTTCATAATATATCCTCCAATTAGCTTGTATTTTAATAAATCATACAAAACTAGTAATGAAACCTTGAGAGTAAAGATGGTACCATACAGGCCAGGATCTGATTGATGTTTCTTGATATTCCCCTCAAAGAACTTTAAGATAATGCCTCAAATAAAAATTAGAAGTGGCAAAGCTAACAAAATGTAATAGGAATATATTTATCCAGTCTAACTCAACTTAGGAAGTCCATAGTAATGGTGAAAAACACCAAGGTGGGCAAAGGCCCAACACAAACAGGGATAGTGGAAGTGAATTTTGGAGGCAGTTGTGACAGCAGCAGTAACAACTTCAGGAACTCTCAAGCCAGAGGTAGTAAACAGGTTAGACAATTGGTCACAAAGGCATTACCAGGGACCCTTTGATGACATTGTGTGGACCTGGTGCTGTTTGGCAATCCTATTGCCCATAAGCAGTTCTGAGTCACAGTCCCAAAATGGAGAGGAGAGTTTGTGATCAGTCACAAGGGAACAGGGGCCCTGGACATAGTTCTAACACCAAGAAGAGTAATGGCACTTGTGGCAGCAGAAAAGCAGAGAACATTGTGAACATTCTACAGCAAAGAGGAATACTAGAACTTGTGGTTGCAGGACAGCAAGGGACCTGGTCAAAGTTCCAGAGCCAAGAGGACCACTAGCATTTGTAGTAGAATGGAAGCAGGGGCTCTTCCTGAATAAAAACCAGAGCCCTACCCAAGACAACAGTGACCACACCTCTCTCAGGATAACATCACTTTGGAAGCATTGAAAACATGCAGCCCCCAGCATGAGCTCTGAAAAGAGTAGCACAAAAAAGTCTGAAGTTTGGTACAGTGTCTCCTCACCCCCAGATGAGCAGAGTCCAAATTTAAAATAAAGTTCAAAGTGAAGAAACAGATTGGGGAAAATGGGTAAACAACAATAACAAAAAAACTTGACCATCAAAAGCTAATATAGTGGAAGGAAAGACCAAGACATAAACTTAGAAGATAATAATGCAAAAAGAGCTACAAGCAAAACCTCAAAGAAAAATGTGGATAGGACACAAGGACAGCAAGAATTTTTCAAAGAGTTTTAAAAAGATATAAGAATGGTAGAAGAAAAGTTGGGAAAAAGAAATGAAATTTACACAAGAAAATTATGAAAAGAGAATTAACAGTTTGGTCAATGAAGCAAAAAGGAAGTCCTGAAGAAAGCAACACCTTAAAAAGTTGGATTGGACTAATTTTACAAAGAAGAAAAAAAATTCTCAACAAAAAAGAAGAAAAAAAATTCAACAAAAAAGAATTCCTTTAAAAGAAGAATAAGGAAAGCAGAAATGGGGTACAAAAGTTTATTAAAGAAAGTAATTCCTTTAAAATTACAAATGGGAATGTAATAGAAGCTAATCATGCCATGACACTTCAAGAAACAAAGTCAAAAGAATGAAAAAATTTTAAAAATGCAAAATATTTTCTTGAAAACATGAGCTGAAACTAACCTGGGAAATACATAAGGAGAGATAATGTAATAATTGTTGGATTACCTGAAAGTCACGATTTTTTTTTAAAGTGCCTAGACATCATATTTCAAGAAATTGTCAAGGAAAGTTGTCCTTATATCTTAGATGCAGGAGGTAAAATAGAAGTTGAAATTACCCACCAATCACCTCCTGAAAAAGATCCCAAAATAAAAATTATTTTATAGCCAAATTTCAGAGCTCCTAGGTTCAGGAGAAAACATTGCAAGCAGCCAGAAAGAAAAAAAAATCAAATGTCTCAAAGTCAGGATTACATAAAATTTAGAAGATTCCACATTAAAGGAGTAATGACTTAGAATACGATACTCCAGAAGGCAAAGGAGCTAGATTTACAAACAACAACAACCTACCTACCAAAACCGAATATAATTCTTCAGGGAGAAAAAGGTACATTTAGTGGAATAGAGGATTTCTAGGCATTCTTGTCGAAAAGACCAAAACTGAATAGAAAATTTGTGAGAAACGAAGATGCACTAGGAGAAGGGAAAATGAAGAAACAGACACATACAAGGAAGAGTTTTTATAGTGAAAGGGAAAACGGGGGTGAGAGGTGACAGGCAATGCTTGAGCCTTTCACTGAAAATGGTTAAATGAGGGAAGAAGGGGAAGAGGAAAAAAGTAATAAAATGGAAGACAAATTAAGAGATGGAAAGTTCAGAAGCAAAACAAACTTTTGAGAAGGGACAGGATACAAAGAGAGACAGAAGGACAAACAGAATAAAATAGGATGGAGGGAATTACAGTTTGTAATCATAACTATTAGTGTAGAGGTGATGAGCTCACTCACAAAATGAAAGATGATAGCAGAATGGATTACAATCCATGATCCAACAATATGTTGTATAAAATAGACATACTTGAAAAAGGAACACACAGAGATTTAAAACAAAGGGCTAGAGTAGAACCTATTTTGCTTTAGTTGAAGTAAAAAAAAAAGGCAGGGAAAGCAATCATGATATCAAAACAAAATAAAAAATGCAACTAGCTAAAAAAGGATAATGAAGGAAACTATATTTTGCTGAAAGGTACCATAAATAATGAAGTAACATAAAAAATTACATGAAGTTTCTCTGAAAAAGGTTTCACTTCTCAAATATACAGAAAACAGAGTCAAATTTATAAAAAAAAAATTTAAAATAAAAGCCATTCCCCAATGTAAAACCATCAAAGAATATGAATAGACATTTTTTGGAAGAAGAAATCAAAGTTATCTATATTCATATTTTTACATGCTCTAAATCACTATTGATTATTGAAAGGAAAAGTGAAACAATTCTGAGGTACCACTTTACACTTATCAAAAATGACAAATGCTGGAGGGGATGAGGGAAAATAGTTATATTGATGAACTGCTAACGGAGTGGTGAATTGGTTCAACCATTCTGGCGAACAATCTGGGATGTCCAGAAGGTTATAAATTTGTGAATTCACTTTGATCCAGCAGTACCACTACTGGGTCTGTATCTCAAACAGATCAAAGGAAAAGAAGGACCTATATGTACAAAAATTATTTAGAGCAGCTCTTTTTTTTTTATAGTGGCAAACAATTGGAAACTGAGGAATTACTCACTGATTAGGGAATGGCCAAACAAGTTGCAATATATGATTGTTATGGAGAGCTATCTTGCTATAAAAAAATGGTGAAGGGGAACATTTCAGAAAAACAAAAACACAACATATATGAACTGAAGCAAATTGAAGAAATAAGAACGGAAAGATCATTATGCATGGTTAACATAAAGGTAATGATGGAAGATTGGCTAGTCTAATCAATACAATCATCCAAAACAATTCCAAAGAATTTATGATGGAAAAATTGTTACCTACCTCCAGAGAAAGAACTTGATAAACTCTGATTTCAAATTGAGGTATAACTTGTTCACTTTATTTATTTATTTTTACTTTTTTTGTAGTGATATATCTCATATAGAAATATATTTACATGTTTTCACATATATAATTGACATTATATTGTTTGCCTTCTCACAGAATCAGTGGATGGGGAGATAAAAGAGAGAGGGAAAGAATCTGGAACTCAAAATTTAAAAGAAAAGAATGTTAAAGAATAAATTAAAGTTACAATGAAGAACATACTACCAAGGGCAAATATATAAGAATGCCATAGTACTAAAAGAATGAAAAAATTAAGGACATGTATGATTTCAGATTTATGAAAATTTTTGTTATATATTCTTCCTGTTGTTATATATGGAACATGGCTCAGAAAATGTTTGTGAACGTTTTCCCTCTTCCGTCACATTCACTTTGTCTCTTTAATCCCTTTAAGCAAGACTGAGCAAATATAGTTTTGCTGGCCTTCATTACCTATGTTATATCTTTTATTCAATTAAAGTCTGTGTCCTGGCTAGGGAGGAGGTGATAGAAGTAAACAGTAGTCTAAGTTAATATTTTCATTGGTTAGGAGACTCAAATTTCAATAGAAATATGTAACTATTTTACACCTTAAAGTCTGAGAAAATTAACTGAGAAAGAACTTAGAGTTAAGAGATTTGTCCAAGTTCATACAATGAGTACTTACTGAATAGGGATTAAACCCTGGTCTTTCTAAGCTCAAGACCAGTTCTCTATCCATTGTATAGTGCTGCCTAAATTCTTGGGTTAAAATGCTTTTAACTTTAGTGGACTAGGTGTCCTATGAGAATATTTAATAGATATAATGGAAATAATAAATAAAAAGAAAGGAAGTTAACAGTTGAAATCCTTGAAATTTCCCAGTAGGAACACATGTGAGACTGGTTAAGGGGAGGTTGTCTAAATGACCACCTCATGAAATTTATCTTGCTAGCATTCTCATTTACCTCAAATACTTATCTAGTTTAGGTGCAGGGGTACATGTAAATTAATATGTGATCTAATGTGTCTTCTTATTTATGAGAAACTTGCATTTCCTAGTAGTATGATTATAATATGGTTTTATCGCTTGTGAGATTTCCAAAATAAATCAGTGTTCACTCCTTTTTCAATATCAAAACTCTCTCTAAAGCAGGGATGATGACTCCCATTCCTTTAAAGGAATCAAAATTTTTTTCCCCACATTCCTATCCATATTGGCATCATACACACAACCAGGGTCATGCAATTAGTGCTTACTGAACCATATGTTTAAGCACCTGACAGACTTTGTGTTTATAGTCATATAAACATGTATGACAAGCAGGAAAATCAGATCAGAAAGCAAAAAAAAAAAACCACACAATGAGCATGAGGCACTTTGATTAGCAGCCAGGAGACTTAGACCCTTGTCTCCTATGCTCTTTTCCTCCTCTGACTTATCAGGGAGCAGAGTGAAGCCAAATATATAAAAGGGGAGATAAGAGATTTTTTTTTAAAGATAAGATTGCTCTATGTTAGTCTCTCAAATAGTCTCTTAAAGAGGATTTACTGATATGACCAAAAGGAAAAAATAAAAGGTGAACTCCTCTAAAGACAACAATGTGACTTCATTGTATATTTCCAATGAGATCATTTTTTCTCAAATGTCATATTACCAAAAACAACTTTAATGAAAACAAATAATCATGGACAAATGCAGAACAGTGGAATGGAGCTGAAAGATGATTGTGAGTGCCCTATCAGTTCTAATTACAAATGTAGTCCTGGAGGACTCGTCATCCATCATTAAACAGGATGCATTATTCTACCATGATTACCACATTTCCTCCTACAGAGAGGGCAAAACTGATTGTTTCTCAGTTTCCTCTCACTCACATATCTCCAAAATCTAAGTTCAAAAATATATTACCAAACAATTCAACTCTGGAAGAGAGTTCATTTGCCATTTATAAAGACCGGCATGTCTTTAGCGATATCCTTGTTCTGTTCCCTATGACTTGTAATACATTTGTAACAAATATGTAACACATCTATTATCGCTGAACATCCATCATCCCGATTTTTATGAGATCAAAGATTTTACAATATGGCAATATTGTATCAAAATTTGTTTTTAATTAATTTATTTATTTTCTTGTTTACATCATTCATTTCCACAAAATTTTGAGTTACAAATTTTCTGCCCATCTTTCCCCCACTCACCACCCTA
This sequence comes from Pseudochirops cupreus, assembly GCA_028627135.1. Classification (NCBI taxonomy): domain Eukaryota; kingdom Metazoa; phylum Chordata; class Mammalia; order Diprotodontia; family Pseudocheiridae; genus Pseudochirops; species Pseudochirops cupreus. The sequence goes on along the minus strand of CM053582.1, from coordinate 277,380,300 downwards.
AAACAACCATCTCACTGTATAACCCCTCCCCCAATCTGTTCTGGCCTATGTCCTTCCCCATCACCCCTCTGACTTTCTGGTAGGGCAAGATGGATCTCCCTACCCCAGTGCTGTATATCTTAATTCCCAGTTGCATGTAGTTAATAACAATAGTAATAATATATATGAATATAAATTTGTAACATTTGATTATTGAGCTTTAAATTCTATATCAGCAAATCTCAACCTGTGAGTTATATTCAATTTGTAACAATGAAAATACATCCTGCATATCACACAGATTCATAACAGTAGAAAAATTACACTTATGAAGTAGTGATGAAAATAATTTTATGGTTGGGGGTCACCACAATATGAGGAACTGTATTAAAGGGTCACATCATTAGGAAGGTTGAGAACCACCGTTCTAGATTCTTTCCCTTCCTCCCTCATCACCCACCCCCACTGGATAGACAAGCGATTCAATACAGGCTGTACATGTCTAGTTACACAAAACATGTCCACAATGGACATACTGTGAGAGACTGATTACATGTCCCTCCTTCTTATCCTCCCCCTCCCCCTTGATCTATTCTCTACCCTGTCACTGTCCCTTTACAGAAGTGTGTCATTCCAGCAAACCTCCCCCACCCCTCCTGCTCTCCCCTCCATCATCTCCCCTCTCATCTCCATCCCTCCTACTCTCCTGTGTGGCAAGATACCTAGTTTATAGTTTATGTCATCCCTTACCTAAGCCAAATTCAATGAGAGTAAGGTTGACACTTTCTTTTTTGCCTACCTTTTCTTCCCCTCCATTGTAACAGTTATCCCTTGCCTCTTCTATATGAGATGATTAACCTCATTCTGTCTCTCCCTGTCTTCTCTCATTCTATTCCTCTCCCACCTCAGAATTTCACCTTATAAAATATCATCCCTTCCTATTCAATTTATCCTGTGCTTTCTATACACACATGTATACACATACTCAGATATGTATTCATATGCATATATATACCTCCTATATAGACATATGTGTACGTATACGTACATATACATTTGTATTCCCTTCATCTATCCTCATACTGATAAAAGTTTCATAAGTTACAATAATCACTTTTCCATGTTGGCATGTAAATAGTCCAATTTTGATAAGTTCCTTATGATTTCTTTTCCATGTTTACCTTCTCAAATTTCTTGTATTTGAGTGTCAAATTTTCTTTTCAGTTCTAATTTTTTCAGCAAGAATGCTTGAAAGTCCTCCACCTCATTGAATGATCATATTTTCCTGTGGAACATTATATTCAATTTTGCTGGGTAGGTGATTCTTGGTTTTAATCCTTGTTCCCTTAATCTCTGGATTATCATATTCCAGGCCTTTCAATCCCTTAATGTAGAAGCTGCTAGATCCTGGGTTATTCTGATTGTATTTCCACGGCATTCAAATTGTTTCTTCTTGGCAGCTTGTAATATTTTCTCCATTATCTGGTGACTTCGGAACCTAGCTATAACATTCCTAGGAGTTTTCTTTTGGGGATCTTTTTCAAGAGGTGATCAGTGAATTCTTTCAAGTTCTATTTTGCCCTCTGGTTCTAAAATATCACGGCAATTTTCCTTGAGAATTTCTTAAGGGATGCTTTCTAGGTTCTTTTTTTTTTTGATCATGGCTTTCAGGTAAACCAACAATTTTTAAATTGTCTCTCCTGGATCTATTTTCCAGATCAGTGGTTTGTCAAGGAGATATTTCACATTGCCTTCTGTTTTTTTTCATTTGTTTGGATCTGTTTAAGAGGATCTTGATTTCTCATAAAGTTATTTGCTTCCTTTTGCTCCACTCTAATTCTGAAGGAATTATTCTCTTCAGTAAGCTTTTAAGATTCTTTTTCCATCTGGCAAATTCAACTTTTTAAGGCATTCTTCTCCTCATTGGCTTTTTGGGCCTCTGTTGTCATTTGAGTTCATCTATTTTTTAAGGTGTTATTTTCTTCAGTCAGGTTGTTGAATCTCTTTTCACGATTTTCTTGCATTATTCTCATTTCTCTTCCCAATTTTTCCTCCACTTCTCTTATTTAGTTTTCAAAATCCTTCTTAAGCCACTCTATGGCTTGTAACGAGTCTACATTTTTCTTGGAAGCTTTTTGTGTGGGAGTTCTGTGTTGACTTCCTTCTATTCCATGCTTTGATCCTTTTTGTCCCCAAAAAAGGAATCTAAAGTTAGATTGCTGTTCCTACTTTGCTTCTTTTGCCTGCTTATGTTGCAGTCAATTACTTGACTTTTTGGCTCTGTGGAACTATGCTTCCAAAGGGGAGAGCTTTGTCCCAAATTGCTGGGGTTCTCACAGCTGCTGGAGCTATTAGGAGACTGCTGTAGGCCCCACCAGCCTTGGCTCACTGAAAACACACCCCAGGACCACCATCCAAGACCCCAATCCTGATCCAGGCAGCTCAAGGCAAGAGCACTTAGCCTCTGAATGATCACTTGGCCCCCATGTAGTCTGCAAGCCGGGAGCTTCTGAAGTAGCCACGTGTAAGTGGCTGCAGGGCCACCTCTTCTGCTGCTTCCTTGCTCTAGAGGCAGTTTGGCCAGATCCCCCCTCCTGAATTTAGCTGAGTTCCACTAACCTTTCACTTAGTCCTGATTTTCTATGGCTTGATAATTCTGGAAATCATCACTACTGCCGCTGATCTACTCTCCTGAAGGCTCTAGCTGCAGCTTGTCCTGGCTGCCCCAGAGGCCAAGCTGGGGTTTCAGGCCGGGCTGGTTTTGTCTCCCAGTGGGCTGCAATGAACAATTCCTATCCCACCTGCTCAGCTGCCTTCAGCGGAAGATGTGTCTTTCTGTAATTTTGTGAGTTCTGGAGCCCTAAAATTTCTTTAGAGTCATATTTTATGGGTATTTGAGGTGATTATGTGAGAGCTGTCGAGTGTTCCTGCTTCTACGCCTCCATCTTGGCTCCACCTAATGTATCAAAATTTGAGAGGCAGAACTGGGATAAAATCAGATTGAACCTTAAAGAAAAAAAATCATATTCTCTCTTTAAATTTAAAAAACAACACATTAATTCACATTAATCACTAACATGTGTGTGTGTGTATATATATGTATATATATATATATATAAATAATGAGTTGTGGCAGATCATTTAACTTCTTCAGAAATGTGTCACTGAAAGTCAGTGGACAGAGAAAGTTATTTTTATACACACAAACATATATGTGCACATATACATACATAAATATATGCATGCATACATGCATATATATACATATACATGTATATATAAAAACACGTGTGTGTGTGTGTGTGTGTGTGTGTGTGTGTGTGTGTGTGTGGATATTGTCAACTGAATGCCAAATTTTTAGGTTAAATAATAGTTCAAATTATGAAGGATTAAAACCAGTATAAAAAAGCCAGGCTAAAATTTACAAGTTTTCCTGAGATCAAATGAATAAGTGAAATTCTGACACCATATAACTCTTTCTATATGACACTGAATATGGGAATGAAAATGAAAACATTCCAGGTAGTATATAAATTATTGTGGTGAATAATTTTGACCATAATCTTCCCAAATTCTAAAGAAAAAAAATTTAGCAGTTATTTTTTTTTCTTTTTGGAGGGGAGAAGGTAGGGGAGTTGGGGTTAAGTGACTTCCAATTCAGATAGACTAAGGCACAGAGTTCTGAGCAAGATCAAGTTATTATTAAAGCACAAATTTACCAATAATGAGATCTTTCTCTATTAGGAAGGCTGGAACCAAACAGCTATTGCTACTTTTTGCTCCTGTCACTTGTCCTTTATACAACTTCAAGCTTGCCTCAGGGCTATCACCCGTCCTTTCCCTGTATTTTCACCTCTATATACAGAATTCTTTCTCTATCCTAACTGGATCTGTTATCTAGTTCTTTGATATTTTTGACAAAATTGAAAACTGACATATGTCACTACTATAAGCACAATGTTAAATCTGTTTTCTGGATTCAGAATCACATTTTGCCTTTTTCTAAAAATGTAGTTGTTAGGGGAACCAATGTTATTATGCTTCCTCCTACTCCTGATATCCTGCCCATGAACCAGATATAATAGAACTAAGAAATATATTTCATCATTACGTCCATATACAAGGAAATTTAGGCAGAGTAAAGATAAATGTCACAATCAAAATCAAAAAGTCATTGATGCATCCTGCGGCTTGCATTATAGGTGCCCTGATTCGTGGCCACTAGGGGATTTTTGTTTTGTCCTGGTTTGGTTTCATTTGGTGTTTTTTTTTTTTTTTAAATACCATGTTTCCTTTCTTTGGGGGGGGTGGAGTGGGAGGAACTTTACTCCAAAGAATAGCGATGGTGACCTTTAGGAAATACTGATAGGCAAAAAATTGATAGACAAATATTGATAGGTAAAACTTCAAGATACAATGATAGGCAAATATGATAAATGTCTATATGTCCTTTCTAATTATAGAACAGTAACAAACTAAGATCTTGAGAAAATTGCTTAATATCTTTTGGTTTCAGTTTCATTATCCATAAGTGAAAGGAGCTGGAGTAAAGGACCTAGAAAGTCCCTTTCAGTAGTAAAAAATCTGCACAGATAGCTGCCAGCCATCAAGTAAGCATGCCATGTGAAAAATACGTGGCACAATTGACAGAATACTGGGACTAGAGTCAGAAAGACATATAAGTTCAAATCCAGCCTCTAATACTTGCTAGCTGTGAGACCTTGGGAAAGTCACTTAATCTCTGTCTGTCTCAGTTTCCTTATGAGTAAAAGGGGGATCCTGGATGTTCTAATAAATGTTTAACAACTGGATCAATGGAGAAAAAAAAGAAATATGCACAACACAATTTTCATTTTAATTTCCATTACTAACATTTTCTCTATAAATTTCTCAAGTTCATAAAATCAATATAACAATAGATTAAGACTCGATTTGTAGCATTCACTGATTCCCAAGGTATAAATACAAGCCAACTTCAGTATTATATCAGTGTTGTTGTAAGAATAAAATGAGGTATCTGTAAAGTGCTTTGCAAAACTTAAAGTGTTATCTACATGACACATGTATAGAATAGATGGAAATTTTATATATATATATATATATATATATATATATATATATACATATATATACATATATATATACACACACACACACATATATCTAGCATAACTGCCTATAAATATGTGTTTATATGTATATAATTCAAAATAAGGGCATCATAGAATATTAACTGTAGATCTGGTTTTAGAATCAAGAGCATCTGAGTTCAGCATTGCCTTTGATAGTTATTATTTGTATAACCATAAACAATGCTCTTACTCACTAACTTTTCCCCAAACAGTACTTGAGAAACTGTAAGTTCTAGACAAGTTATTGATGTGCAGTAGTCAACTGAGTTTCTATACACTTAAAAAAATCACAGGTTCAGACTAAGAAAAAAAAAAGAAAGTGATTGGCAGTCATGTAATAACATAGTTTGTAAAGCTGAGAAATTTTCAGTTTAGAAACAACACTTGAAGAGGCCTAAGTCCCTAATGCACAGTCTTATTTCCTACTATTCTTCATCACAGACTCTGTTCCATGTAACTTGTGGCCTGCTAACTATTCTCTCTAGAAGATATCCCATCTCCTGCCTCAGGGCCTCTACAATGGTATACTGACTCCTCACCTTTGAATTTCAAAGCACAAATCACTTGACACCTCAACACCAGGCTCTGATTTCAGGGACCAGCGCTGCTAATTTCACCGTCTGGAACTTGTATTGAATCATTTTCTATATGCTTTGTATTTGCATTCACTTGTCTGTGCACACTTTGTGCCCTTTCCCCCTACCATTCCCCCTAGAATTTCAATTTCTTGGGAATTATTTCATTTTTGTCTTTGTGTCCTTAACTAGGCCTTGTCTAGCACAAAGCGTGGCTCTTTGTTGTCTCTTAATAAATATTTGTTAAACTATATTGAATTTCATAAAGAATAGTGCCTGCCCTGGTTTGTATGAAGATAGTTCAAAATTGTCCAGAATGTTCTGATGACAAGTGAAAAGTCTAAGAATGAAAAAAAAAAACCTGTTTGAGGACTTTTTAATAGGTGAAAGTGAAATGGGCCAAACTAGAGTAACATATATATGTGTGTGTGTGTGTGTGTGTGTGTGTGTGTGTGTGTGTGTGTGTAAATGTATATGTATATGTATGTGTGTATATATATATATGTGTGTGTATATGTATATGTATGTGTGTATATATATATAAATACATAATTAGGGAAGACCATAATTATAGAAGACCAATGATGAGATATGCTATCTGTTAGAGAAACATTATGGATTTGGCATGTGAAATGAGGCACATGTCATTCTACATATCATTTATCATTTTTAATATTCTTCTGGGAGGTCTAGTGTTCTTAATTTGTCTCTATGCATCCTGGTTTTGAGATATAAGTGCTTTTCTTGGAGGACAGTCTATGTATTCTTTTAATGTTATATTTTTTTGCTTCTCTTCCTCCATATTATATTTCACTTCAGTATATTTACACTGTCAATCTTTTGTCTCTCTTCTGTTTCTTTGGAGAGACTTGCCACTCTGGACTTGAGTTTTCCAATTCTGCTAATTATTTCTGCTATGTAAGCCTTAATTTTTGTCATCTATTAGCTTATAATATCTTGCTATAGTCTGAGTTTCTTCTTAAATAATTCTGGAATATTCTGCAGTTTTATGCTCTCTAGATAATCTAGATTTCCCTGTTTTATCATGTTGGTTAACTCTCTTTGTCTTGTAATATTTATTTACAAAAGTTGGTAATCTCTTTGATAATAAGACATAATATAGCCTTCACAGGGAGCTGGCTTAGCAGAAATCCTAGACCAGACTCTTCCATTTATGGACTGGTTCAGAGACTGGCCCTCAACATCTCCCCCTTTCTGTACAAGTAATTTAAGAGCATGAACCTCAGTTCCCAAAACGAGGAAAGACTGGCCAAGCATGTGAATCCCTATGTGTGGTTTTAAAGGGGCTTTAATCAAAGTCTAACAGAAGGATGAGTAGACAGTAGGAAAAGCAAGAAAGTTTAAGCATGTAGCAAAGAGAGGAGCATGGATAGGATGTTTTAGAAAGGTATAAACTATTTGCAGGAACAGTGTGAATAAGGGTTTTGCGAGTAAATGTTTGGAAATTTTAGAGAATTAAAACTCTCACTTTCAAAGAAATTTTTAAGGAATAAACATAGCAATGAAGTCTAATGAAGTAAAAGTTAAAAAGCTGATATTTATTAAAGTCTTTCATTCCAGATCAGACTAAAAAAGAGAGTGCCGAAGAATAATTTGGAAATAAATTTAATGTCATAATGTCATTGTGTTATTATCATCTTCCTAAACTATAACAAAAATTCTCTCATTTTAAAAATCATTGTAAGCTGGTTGTAGTGTTAGATAAGCAAATTTTTAATCTGAATTTCGTTGAAACTAAAAGATAGAGGAAAGAATTTGTTTAAAAACAGTTATGTCACTTAAGTCTTATGATGTTTACATCTATAAAAAATCAAGTATTTACACCTTTGCCTGTAGTTAAAAAGGAGATGATAGCTAAAACAATTTGGCTATCATTTATGGAAATTATTATCTAAGTCACTTTACTGTTTAAATTGATTTCATTCATTAATTTCTGTATGTGGAAAGGAGGAGACTGGTGAAAAAATTTATTTGGATTAATTCTGCCCATTCAGAAAATTCCTCCTCCATATATGAGACTTGGCAAAGCACGGGCATCACCACAAGCCCCTCCCTAAAATCCGTCTCAGTTAATTCTTATTTTGTAAAACTGCCAAGGCCCCTGGAAAACTATCTCTATAGGCAAGGTCATGCAGCCTGGGAAGGGGACTTATTTTAGTTATGTAGTTCCTAAATAATGAATCTAACCTGCTAAGAAGTCACAAAATGTTAAAAAAGATTTCTAACAATTGGCTTTTACACCAACTTAATTTTTAAAAAAGTTTTGTTTTTGTTCTTAGGTAAAAAAAAAAAACAGAAGTATAAGTTTTCAACTAATTTTCTTCACAAAAGTTTGGTGTTCATTTATAAATCTTAAAATTAGAAATATAGATTACCACATTGATTCTAATAATTGTAAAATTATTTTTACTCACTTTCCTTCTGTTAATAATGCAAAGCTTTTAGCTATGATATTACCACTAAATATTTTTTTCTTTTCCCTTTAATATTGTGTCAGATAGCAAATATTCAGTGTATATGTGACCACATGTTGATACTGCTAATCTTAAACACACACAAAATACAGATCTTTTTAACCTTTTTCTAAGATTATAAACTTTCATGAGATAGAAGTCACAACCTATTTAACCCATATTAGAGCTCATTCTTCACTTCCTGCTCCTCTTTCCCAAAACAAAATGACTATAGATCAAAAAGTTCAAGTTTTTCCAACTCTCCTCCCAATTATTCATAGAGCTGCAGTACCTTACTCTTATTTTTGTCAAAATTCACATGTTCTACGTAAACAATTCCAAATTACTAGGGAACAAGATAGACAGATCATTAAAAACTGCCCTCAATGTGTTGTCTATATTACTCCTTCAGCTTCCTTTTGGACAGGGGAAGAAGTAAAAAATGTAATTAACCCATATGTTAGTCTTTCGCTGCAATGGACATTGCAAAATAATTGAAAACTGATAATGCCCCCACCTATATTAGCAAATTGTTTCAATCTTTCTGTGATCATCTTCAAACAAAATTAATTACATGCAACTAGCTACTGCTTTATACACCCTAAAAAAGTTTATACATTCCAAAAAAGAGTATACACCAGCAGAAAAAAAATGTGAAAAAGTGCATACTTCCCAAACAAAGGTTATCCAAACATAGAAATGGAAAGGGCTTGACACTTCACTAATAGGGGGGTGAGGTTTTGTTTATTTTTTTCCAGAAGCCATGGAAGGAGCAGTGACAGTGCCAGAAAGAATGTCAGGGCAGATAATACAAATCACCCAGAAGATGAAAGAGCTCCAGCAGTAGAAGAAATCATGGAGACGAAACCTGGGAATAAAGAAGAAGAGGTCTCTTAATTCAGCCACTACACAAAAAAATGAGCCCACATGGGGGTAGATTGAACATTATATCAAGCCAAAAAACTGAAACCTGTTACCCCAGGATTTGAGTTTATTGCCATGATCACTCTGATTTCAATACAAACTGAACTGGTTACATCCTGATTTAAGTTCTGAGACATATACCCCTATCACATCAATTGTTTCATATATAATCTATAACTACATGTATTTGACCCCCTCAAGCCTTCTTTACCTCTACTAATGGAAATCATTTACAGATAATATAAATCAATACTACATTTTATTGGAATATTACCCGCATTAATTGTACTCTAACTCAATGTATATCTGGTAAAGAGTAATTGTTGAACAATCCCCAGCCTGAGTTCAAATCCAGTTTCAGACACTGATTAACTGAATGACCCTGGGCAATTCACTTAGCCTGTTTGCTTTAATCCATTGGATAAGAAAATGGCAAGCCATACCAGTGCCTTTGCCAAGGAAACCCCATGGATAGTATGGCCCATTGGGTCTCAAAGAGTCAGACACAACTCAACACAATAAGCATTTATGTAATACTTCAAAGTACTTTATAAATATGATCTCATTTTATCCTCACAAAAACTCTGGAAGGTAGATGCTATTATTATCCCCATTTGAGAGTTGAAGAAATTGAGAGGTTAAGTGACTTGTCCTGGGTCACATAGTTAATAAATCTCTGAGGATGAATTTGAATCACTCTAATTTGCAATCTGATCAAATCACCATGATTATCAAATAGTATTTTTCAAGTAGCATTTATTTCTGATTTCCCTGGAGAAATAAACTTTTTCAAAATATAAATTTCCTTCCCTCTGTGATATTATATAATCAAAATCTGAATCATGAATGTAAACATTTATAAAATAATGTTGAATTCCTCATAAGGGAGAAGAAAGATGACAGCTGAAAAGACAAAGACTTGATTTTATTTGCTTATAAGCAAAAGTATTTTTGCCTATTTTTGTTTTGCTTTAAGATGATGCTTCCATCTCTAGATGTAAAAAGGAAACCAGATTCTAGGAAAGAGAAGAGAATAAGGGTAGGGGGAAAACAACCAATACAGAAAAAAATGAAACCTCTGAACACTGGAGATGTGGGTTCTAAGGAGGCCCTACTCTATAACTCCTGTTCCCAGTATACAGTTAGGCAAAATCATTAAGGATTAGATTGAGAAAGAAAGTTAGCCCTTCTGTTCCATGAAGAAGAAGAAACACATCCAATATCAAGAAAATTCAACATTAAATTCCTACTATTGGAAATCAGCCATTCAACGAGCACACATTAATAATTACCAAAGAAACAAGAACATTATTTATATAGGATATTAAAGTGTGCAAAGCACTTTCTGTATGTTAGCTTGATTCTCACAACTTTTTGAGGTAGATGCTCTCATTATTGCAGTTTTATAGATGAGAAAACAGGCAGAGAGAACTTAAGTGAGTTGCCCTGGGTTACACAGCTAATAAGTGCCTAGGATAGGATTCAACCTCTCAGTTCTCCCTGATGGCAAGATCAGGTCTCAATCTATTATCCATTCCCACCCCTTCGCTGTTTACTATGTTTACAAGCATAATGATAACTAGGGATACAAAAAAATTTCTAAAGCAGTTTGTGACTTCAACAAGCTTCAGAATGTTTTACATTCATCTCATTTGATAAAGGCTTGACTGACTTCAGCATTCTAGCTCCACCAAGCAACTTTCTGACTTTTGTCTATTAAAAGAGCAAAAGTGGTATGTGTGGAGAGAGGAATCAAATGAAGGAAAAGACTTCACTTTATGCCTGTAATTTTAGATGAATATTCAGCTTTCCAAAATAAAAGGAGTTGATTCAAGTGTATAAAATGGAGTCATTTTCCAATTGATAAATGGTTCAAAGAATATGAATCTCAGTTTTCGTAGGAAGAAATCCAAGCTATCACATGCTATCAAGCTATCAAATCTAAGCAATCAAGTTATGAAAAAAGAATACTCCTAATAACCATTAATTAGAAAATGCAAACAATCTGAGTTCCACATTATGCCCTTCAGATTGCCAATAAATAAATAAGTGAATGGATGAATGAATGAATTGCTGAAAGGACTGTGGAAAAATCAGTCACATTGATACAGTGCTATTGGATCTGTGAATTGGTCCATCCATTCTGGGAAGTCATTTGGAATTATATACTAATAATGGATATTCATTCCCTTTGATTAGGCCTGTGTCCCAAAGAGGAAAAGGAATCATAGAAAAAAAAATATATAGTAGTGTTTTTCATAGTGGTAAAGAACTTAAAAATAAAGAGGATAACCATTGATCCTTTTCATTATATATATATGTACATGCATGTGTGTAAACCTGTATATGCATGCATCTGTGGATGTGTAGAACTGTACAAGTATATAGGAATGTATCTCTGTGCCAGTACAGTAGTACATCTATATTGCTTACCTTCTAATATATGGATATCTACATGTATAGATCTGTAGTGTGCATTATATATGAGTTTGTCCTCATATCTATACATGTATAATGTTTTCATCTATGCTATGCAAGTGTATTTGTGTGAACATGTATATTTGTAAAGTATATTTCCATGTCTATGACTGTATTTGAGCTCACAGGCACATTTGTGTTAGTGTATATCTGCACAGTGGTAATGTACATGTGTGTATATGATTGTGCTATGTATCTGTATGTCTGTATTGTGTTTTATGTATGAGGGTATAACTCTGTCTCAATGGTGTACTATGTACATTTGTATATGTGCCAGTGTGTGTTTACATAGTTGTATAGATATAGTTTACACTATGTGCTGTGTACATGCATATATGTATATAGTTCATATTTATTTATACATAAATGTTTAATATTTATGTTATATTTTATTTATATATAAATATATGTATATTTGTTTATATACATAGATATAGTTTATATGTCAGCATTGTTAAATGCATTGTGTACAAATATACAAGTGTATAGCTTACATGTGTACATGAACATGCATATCTATATGACTATATAGCTGTATGACTATACATTTGTACCAGTGTACATTCATACACGTGTACTTATACCTGAATATATGTGTGATCCCATCTATGTGTACATAAGCTTTTATGCTTGTGCACCAGTGTATATCTGTACATGAAGATAAAAGGCATTATCTTTTCTTCTACCTTTTCCTTTTTCTCTCCTCACAACATCAGGCAATGCTCATTATTACTGGATTAGTTGGCAGCTTAGATATTTTGGGATACAGGACAACTCAAGAAGCACCCGTAATATATGACAAAGAATTAATTTGCATGTTTAAATTTGTATTCAATTTATAGTTAATCTTCATAACAAATTTGAGAATTTTTTATTTGACATCATGGTGTCGTAGGTAGAATACCAAATCTTGAGTCACAGGACCTGAGTTTGAATTGCAGTTCTTCTACTTTCTACCCATATGACTTTGAGTAAGTCATTTTACCTCCTCTATGTTTCTGTTTCCTCAATTGAAAAATGGAAGGGCTTGTCTAGATTACTTCCAAGCTCCCTTCCAACTTTATATCTATCATTTGCCAGAGTTAATTAACTTTTAGAAATGAGTATTTATTAAGGTGGTAAGAACTATTGTTACAAAAACAAAAGCAAACAAAAACCTTGGACATCCTCTACCAAAAGGACACACAGAATTTAGAGGAAGAGTTGACTCAGGTTTAATAAACACATGTGTTAAAGTGGTAACTTGCAGCTCCTAGTTTCTAGAAGTCTTCCTTCCACTTCAATAGGTACTCAAGAAATTCCCTTTAGCTTTGATGATAGCTTTCTGTTGGTCTCCTTATGGAGACTGAAACTGCCTTTTCCCAGCTTCTCTTACTTGTATTCTGTTCCTAATAATGACACAAAATCAGCTGTTATGAAGACAATGTTAAGTCTAGGACACTGATTTAACAGTCCAAATTCTCTAGTCCTTTGAAGATGACAAGGTTCTTTTCTGGCCAGGCTTATGCCAGGAATCTTTTCTATGTTATCCTCCACCAAAACCAATCTTTCTTCAAGGTGTTTTTCTGTTTTTCTTCCTGCCAGACACAAGAAGTTCAATGTCCCAAATTGGTCTGTAATTTTAGAGATGACTCATAATGTATGAACAAGTTTTCTCCACCAATTCTAACATATTTCCATTGCAATATTACTCCAGTTCATCTGGTGGCTTTCAGGGATATCTACATAGATTAACGACTTTGGGGGCCTTAATCTAAAACCTATGATTGATTGATTCAATACCAATGTATTTTCACAAGGATATCAGGACACCATGATAGGTAGGTGCTATAAATAGGGTGGGGTTATGTGATTGACTGACTCAATAGATGCCCACACACACTTACATTCCCATTAATTTTTTTCTTATTAGATTCAATTCATCTTTCCAACCTATTAACATTTATTCCTCCTGGCCAGTTAAATAGAACATATTCATAAATTCCCTATTTCCAATCTAACAAGATTGTTTAATAAAGGGTCTGGTACTGATAAAATGGCTCCTAATAGGCCAGGCAGGCAGGAGGACTGGTGAATCAAGAGGTGAATCAAATTATATCTTAGTTCATGCAAAAGGAAATGATGTTGATTTATCAATCTCTTTTTCCTTCATAGTAGATAGTGAGTACAGAACTTTTGTAATCTTCTGGGTGGGAAATAGAGCAAGCAGTTTGCCTTCTCCACCTGGTGACCATGTACTTTTCCCCTTGCATCAGCACTACGGAAAGGGGGAATGTTGGTGTTAATGGATATTTCTCTTCATTCAGTTATGCAATAAGTTCTTAGTAAGGTTCTTGACATAGAGTAGGTGTTAAATAAATTCTGGTCAATGACTGACTGACTGACTTGCCTCATGTATTCAAGCATATTGTGTACCAGAATAAGGATAATGTATGTATGAAGTCCAATGTGGCCTAGAACTGATTACCTGAATTATTTCAATTGATCATACTTCTAGTCCTGTCTCTAGAGTATGAAAAACATGTTTGGAGAATTGCAGAAAATTAGAGACCAAAGACTAGTTATATTCCCTTTTAGAAGATTCTTTACTTATTGCTCTATAATTAAATTTCAAGTAATTTCAATTCAACAAATATCCAGTGTCTTTTATGTGTATGGCACTCTACTGGGTGAAATTTTGGAGGAATACATAAAAGAATTATATATGTTTGTTGTGGAGTATGTCTTTATATGTACGGATTATAGTCTGCATATATTCACATATCACATAGTAAGGCTGCTAGATAGTATATACATAGATTGGTGGTCCTGGACTCAGGATGACTCATCTTCCTGAGTTCAAATATGTCCTCAGACACTTACATAAGATGTATAACCTTAGGTAAGCCACTTCACCCCATTTGCTTCATTTTACTCATCTGTAAAATTACCTAGAAAGGCAAATGGCAAGGCACTCCAAAAATTTTGCCAAGGAAACACCAAATGGGGTCACAAGGATTCAGACATTACTGCAAAGCAACTGAAAAAAATATATATATATTCACTTGAGAGTTCTGTTCCAGTGCTAAATACTACAACATATCTATGTTTACACCTCTCCTGTATTGCTTGTCTATGTTCATACAAAAATGTGCCAGAGGGGTTCCACCCAATATATTAGAGGTTTTCTACATTTTCTCTCAACATCAGCAGGTTGCCAGGGGAGCATTGTCTCCATCTACCTGTCTTTCCTTGTCCTTTCCAAAGAGCCAGCTCATTTTTTTTTATTGCTATATAACTCATTGATGATGCCTTTTACTCCCATTCTTTGAAAATTCTTTTTGGTTGTAAAACAGTCTTCTCACATCTACCATGCACTTCTCTGCTGTTGTCTGTGTGTTTCTCATCTTCAGTTCTTTGTGGTGAGTGATGGTGCTGTATCTCATTGTGATACAGCAACCACATTGAAAAAAAATGGGCCTCTGCTTTCACATGAAACTGGGAATAAGGAAAATTGCTTTGCAAATTCCCAAAAGCAAGTCAGCGCCTTTGGGGGAAAAATCCAGTACCTGTCTCCAAAAACCTTACAATTCTACTGGGGGTGATAGATTCAAGTAAATAAGATAACATAATTTCAGGAAAGAGAGCTTTAGTTTTTCCGTACAAGTAACTAGCATAACTGGCTATGTCTGAAGCTTTAGGGAGTAACTAATTTCAGCATTTCTGTAGCTAATTAATGATTGTTAAATAATGAAATTTAATTGGCATTTTTTAATTCTGTGAGGTGGGCAAATCATTTTCTCTTAACCACATATGGATCTATTCTCTCAAAATGGCTTCTGCCCCATTTCTTTTGTCCTATGATATTTTTTTCTGTCCAACAAGAAAGTAGTAATCATGAAACAGGAGTAAATTTTGTTCTTTCATGTTCCTTCTTGTTCTGCTTTGAACTTAAACTGTTTTCAGATATTTTCAACATGTAATAGGAAAGTTAATTGGAATGCTCTTTTTCTTTGAAGCTAGTAGGCAAGTTTGTTGCCTAGAAACCCCACTATTTTCATCATGACAGAGTTTTCGTTTCCTGATTCTTATGGATGGCACACACACACACACACACACACACACACACACGGCCATATTTTGAAGAGATAAACAATATTATTTTTTTTCTTGGCAGGCATAAAAAATAGTGAAATCAGAATGGTTCCCCTAAAAGAAGAAAGATAAATGACTCTATTAGTCAATGAACATCCCACACTCAAACTTTATTCAATCTGGCTACACTTACATAAATCTTCCCTCCCATAAGAAGGAAATTACAACAAAAATAAATATTATTACTGCTTTTTTTTAATTTGCACTTTGCTTTTTCCTATTTTAAACATTTCTCTGTCACATTGCAAAGCTATTTTCACTGTAGGATTTTATTTTTAGTTAAAGAATCAAAATCTCATAATGTTATTTTTGTATTTTTTAACTTTGCTTTAATATCTCTTTTCTCTTCTTTATTGGTTGGGAGAAATAACGTTTCTTTAATATGAGGATCTTTTGAAAAGTTTATAAGGTTCTTTTCCTCACATTTCATTCTAATACAATATTACAGTTTTATACCTTTTACCAAACACTTTTGATGATGACTGGTTATAGTTTTCAGTCACTAAATTTATACTGAAATCTCATAAACATTTTTTGAAAAATGATTTCAAAGGGTAAAACCAGTCACTAACCCAGCTAAACTCTCTCAAAATTCCTTTCCAGATAATTCTAAAATAATTCCTCAAATCAAATTTTGAGGAGGCATAGTCACCAGAAAAATCACAGTAAGATATTTTTCTAGACTAAGACTACATAGGAAGTCTGCAGGAGATGTCTGTAACACTGTGGTGAAAGCTAGGTTAGAACTTAACAGGAGAAACAGTACTGGGCCTTGGAGGTGACCAGAACAATGAAGGTAAGCAGCAGCAGCAGCAACAATTTGGGGAGCTCTCATATAAAAGATTTTAAGGGGGTCATAAAACTGGTCAGAAAGAGGTTACAGAAAAACTTTTGCTGGACTTGATATAGCTGTAATTGACTGTCAACTTTATTGCCCATTAGCAATCTGAGTTTTGTTTCCAGAGCAAATAGAAGCAGTTATGTTTGCTCAAAAGGGAGCAGGGAGCTTGATTGCATTTGAAAGGCAAAACAGAGTTACTACCTCTTGTGGCTAGAGAAGAACCAGGGACCTGGTCACAGTCTCAGGGCTAAAAGGAACATTAGCACTAGTGGCTCGAGGAGAATAGGGTCTCTTTCTGGGTAAAGAGCAGAGGAGCAGTGATAACACTTCTCCCCAGACTAAGTCACTTTGAAGGCAATTAAAACTTGTAGCCTCCAAAAATTAGCTCTGGAAAAAGTGGCATCTAAATTCATGAAGCTGGGGTAGTAAATATCCACCCCTAGGAGAATAGAGCCCAACTTAACCATACATTTTGAAGTTAAAAAAAAAAAGACTGGGAAAATGAGCAAACAACAACGACAAAAATAACTTGGCCATAAAAAGCTATGATGGTGGCAGAAAAGACCAAGAAAAATTCAGACTATAAAAGTGTGAAAACAGCTACAAACAAAACCTCAAAGAAAAAATGCTAATTGGACCAAGACCTGAAAGAATTCCAAGAAATGTTAAAGAAAGAGATTAGACTGGCAGAGGGAAAAATGGAAAAAGGAATGAGTTATGGAAGAAATTTAGGAAAAGAAAATTATCAACTTTATGAGAGAGACACAAAAAAGTTCTAAATAATGCCTTTAAAAAAGAGTTGACCTAATAGTCAAAGATGTATAAAATTCACTGAAGAAAAGAACTCCTTTAAAAGCAGAACTGAACAAATGGAAAAAGAGGTTCAAAAGCTCTCTGAAGAAAATAATTCCTTCAAAATTATTGAGCAATGGGGCAGCTAGGCGATGTAGTGAATAGAGAACCAGCCCTGGAATCAGGAGGACCTGAGTTCACATCAAGTCACTTGACACTTACTAGTTGTGTGACCTTGGGCAAGTCCTTTAACCTCAAATGTCTTGCCTATCCCCCTCCAAATAAATTATTGAAAAAGTGGAAGCAAATGACTCCAGACACATCAGGGAACAAAACAAAAAGAAATAAAAAGAATGATAAAATAGAAGAAAATGGAACTATTTGAAAAACAATTGACCTGGAAAATAGGTCAAGGAGATATAATTTTAAAAACTATTTGTTCTACTTGAAACCCATGATCGAAAAAGGGGCAAGATATCATATTTTGAGGGACTATGAAAGAAAACTACTCTAATATCTTAGATCCATAAGTTAAAATAGGAATTGAATTAATCCACCAATCGCCTCCTGAAAGAGATACCAAAATTAAAACTCCCAGGAATACTATAGCCAAATTCCAGAGCTGGCAGGTCAATGAGAAAATATTAC
>CM053582.1:277343733-277361823 GCA_028627135.1 Pseudochirops cupreus | reverse complement strand
GGTCTCATTTCCTAAATATATAGGGAACTAAGTCAATATACATATATGCATACACATATACACATGTGCATATCTGTGTTTATGTATGGATGTATGTATGTGTGTATATGTATCTGTGTACGAATGTGTGTATGTATATTCCAGACAACAAAGGAGCTAGGATGGCAACCAAGAATAACCTACTCAGCAAAACTGAGAATAATCATTCAGGGAGGTATGGGGTGGGGGTGAGGGTGGGGGAATCAGTAGTTTTTTTTTTTAATTAATTTATTTATTTACTTTTAGTTTACAAGATTCAGTTCCACAGTCCCTTGAGTTTCAAATTTTCTCCCCTCCCTCTTCCCCTGCCCCGGCCATGGCGGCATACTATCAAGTATAGGATCTGCAAATACTTTCTCATTGGACATTAACCTGGTTGTATAGAAGGGTTGTAACCAATAGAATGAACAATGGGAAAAGAGAAAGAAAACCAAACATGGAAAAGAAATGCTAGCATGTAGATTGCTTCAGTCTCCCTTTAAACTCTGTTTTTTCTAGATCTTTCTCTGAATGTAGATATCTCCTTCCATCCTGAGACTTGTAGAGTTGTCTTATAACTGTGCATTGCTGAGAAGAGTCCAGTTTTTCAAAGCTGGTAATCACACATACAATGTGTCTGTGATTATGTACAAATTTTTCCTGGTTCTGCTCTTCTCACTTAGCTTCAGTTTGTATAAGCCTCTTCAGGTGAATATGAAGACCGTCTCCTCCCAATTTCTTAT
The DNA here is from genome assembly GCA_028627135.1 of Pseudochirops cupreus. Classification (NCBI taxonomy): domain Eukaryota; kingdom Metazoa; phylum Chordata; class Mammalia; order Diprotodontia; family Pseudocheiridae; genus Pseudochirops; species Pseudochirops cupreus. The sequence goes on along the minus strand of CM053582.1, from coordinate 277,361,062 downwards.
AGCACAATAGTATTCCATTACATTCTTGTTAGCCACAACTTGTTAGCCATTCCCCAACAATGGGCATCCCCTTAATTTCCAGTTTTTTGCCCCCACAAAGAGAGCTGCAGTGAATAATTTTGTAGATATGGGTCTTCCTCCCACTTCTATGATCTCTTTGGGATACAACCCCAGAAGTGGTATTACTGGGTCAAAGGGTATGCAATTATTTATAGCCCTTTGGGCATAGTTCCAGATTGCTCTCCAGAATGGTTGTATACGTTCACAGCTCCACCAACAATGCATTAGTGTTCCAATTTTTCCACATCCTCTCCAGCATTTGTCATTTTCCTGTTTTGTTACCTTAGCCAATCTGGCTGGAGAGATGTGGTACCTCAAACTTACTTTGATTTGCATTTCTTGAATCAATAGTGATTTAGAGCATTTTTTCATATGCTTATAGATATCTTTAATTTCTGCCTCTGGAAATTACTTGTTCATATCCTTTGACCATTTATCAATTGGAGAATGACTTGTATTCTTATAGATTTTACTTGATTCCCTGTATATTTTAGAAATGAGGCCTTTATCAGATACACTGGTTATATAAATTCTCTCCCAATTTCCCACTTCCCTCTTAATCTTGGTTACATTGGCTTTGTTTGTACAGAAACTTTTCGATTTAATGTAATCAAGATTATCCATATTGCATTTTATAATGCTCTCCAACTCTTCTTTGGTCATAAAGTCTTTCCTACTCTATAAATATGACAGGTAAACTATTCCTTGCTTTCCCAGATTACTTACAGTACCAGCCTTTATAGCTAGATCATGCACCCATTTAGGCTTGACTTTGGCATATGGCGATAGATGATGGTCTATGCCCAGTTTCTGCCATACTATATTCCAATTTTTCCAGCAGTTTTTGTCAAATAGTGAGTTCTTATCCCCAAAACTCAAGTCTTGAGGTTTATCAAATAGTATATTACTATAATAGTTGACTACGAAGTCTTTTGTACCCAATCTATTCAATTGATCCACTATTCTATCCCTTAGCCAGGACCAAGCAGTTTTGATGAATGCTGCTTTATGATACAGATTAAAACCTGGTATGGCTAGGCCACCATCCCTAGCATTTCTTTTCATTAATTGCCTTGATATTCTGGAACTTTTGTTCTTCCAAATGAATTCTGTCATTATTTTTTCTAGTTTAATAAAGTAATTTTTTGGTAGATTGATTGGTATGGCACTAAATATGTAATTTAATTTACCTAAAATTGTCATTTTTATTATATTAGCTCAACCCAGCCACGAGCAATTGATGTTTTTCCAATTAGTTAGATTTGATTTTATTTGCATGAAAAGTGTTTTGCAGTTGTGTTCATCAAAGTAGTGGAGGTTTTTGGCAGGTAGATTCCCAAATATTTTATAATGTCTACAGTAAATTTAAATGGGGTTTCTCTTACTATCTCTTGTTGTTGGCCTTCGTTGGAAATATATAGGAATGCTGAGGATTTATGTGGGTTTGTTTTATATCCTGCACGTTTGCTAAATTTATTTATTGTCTCAAGAAGTTTTTTACTTGATTCTCTAGGGTTCTCCAAGTATATCATCATATCATCTGCAAAAAGTGATAAGCTTAGTCTCCTCCTTGCCTAATTTTATTCCTTTGATTTATTTTTCTTCTCTAATTGCTACTACTAACATTTCTAGTACCAGACTGAATAAGACGGGTGATAGTGGACATTCTTCTTTCACCCCTGATCTGACTGGAAATGTTTCTAATTTATCCCCATTACATATAATACTTGCTGATGGCTTTAAATAGATGCACCTATTATTCTAAGGAAAACTCCACTTATTCCTATACTTTCTAGTGTTGTTAATAGGAATGAATATTGTATTTTGTCAAAAGCTTTTTCTGCATCTGTTGAGATAATCATATGGTTTCCGCTAGTTTTATTCTTGATATGGTCAATGATGCTAATGGTTTCGCTAATATTGAACCATCTTTGCATTCCTGGAATTCAACCTGATCGAAATGCATTGTTCTTGTGATAAGTTGCAGAAGTCTTTTTGCTAATATTTTATTTAAAATTTTTGCATCTATATTCATGAGGGAGATTGGTCTATAATTTTCTTTCTCCATTTTGTCTCTCTCTGCTTTAGGTATCAATATCATATTTGTGTCATAAAAAGAATTTTGTAGGACTCCTTCCTCACCAATTTTTCCAAATAGTTTGTAGTGTATTGGGATCAATTGATCTTTAAATGATTGATAGAATTCACCAGTAAATCCATCTGGCCCTGGGGATTTTTTACTAGGGAGTTCTCTAATAGCTTGTTCAACTGCTTTTTCTGAAATGGGGTTATTTAAGTAATTTACTTCCTCTTCTGTTAGTGTGGGCAACTTATACTTTTTTAAATACTCGTCCATTTCACTAAGATTGTCCAATTTATGTGTATACAATTGGGCAAAATAATTCCTAATTATTGTATTAATTTCCTCTTCATTTGAGGTACATTCACTCATTTCATTTTTGATACTCGAAATTTGGTTTTCTTTCTTTTACTTATCATATTGACTAAGGGTCTATCAATTTTATTGGTTTTTTCATAAAACCAACTCTTAGTTTTTTTATAAGTTCAATAGTTTTCTTACTTTCAATTTTATTAATCTCTCCTTTGGTTTTCATTATTTCTCATTTAGTATTTAATTGGAGATTTTCAATTCATTCTTTTTCTAGCTTTTTCAATTGCATGCCCAATTCATCGACCTCCATTTTCTCTATTTTTTTCATGTATGCATTCAGGGATATGAAACTTCCCCTAAGAACTCCCTTTGCTGCATCCCACAAGTTTTGGTATGATGTCTCATTATTGTCATTCTCTTGAACGAAGTTACTGATTGTTTCTATAATTTCTTGTTTGACCCACTCATTCTTTAGGATTAAATTATATAGTTTCCAATTAGTTTTTTGCCTATCTTTCCACAGCCTTTTATTGCATATAATTGTTTTATTGCATCATGATCTGAGAATGATGCATTTAATATTTCTGCCTTTCTGCCCTGAATTGTGAGGTTTTTCTCTGATAAAGTCTTCATTTTTCAAATATATTGGGAACTGAGTCAAATTTATACAAAAATACATGGTATTTTTCAATTGATAAATGATTAAATGATATGAATAGGCAGTTTTCAGAAGAAGAAATCAAAGCTATTTATAATCACATGAAAAAAAGTTCTAAATTATTATCGATTAGAAAAAGACAAATTAAAACAACAATGAGGTACACTTTCACACCTATCAGAAAATATAAATTTTGAAGGGCAAGAGAGGAAATTAGCACACTAATTAACTGTTCGTGGAGTTGTAAACCGGTTCAACCATTCCGTAGAATAATCAGTAACTAAGCCCAAAGGTCTATAACACTGTGTACCACCTTTGACTCAGCAATAGCTCTACTGAGTCTATACCCTGAAAGATCAAAGGGCCTTCTAGGAGACTTCACCAGATTCTGTGGCCTGGGTGCAGGCGTGCGTCTCCAAGGCCCCCTCCTTCCACCCTTTTTGCTATGGCTTAATCCCTTATCGCCCCAGCTGATTGGGGTTGAGCCTAATTTATACTCAAGGTGTGTTGGCTATGGCGTCACAGCCTCCTCCCCACATCCGGCTGTGGGCACGAAACTTCAGCCCGGATGGGACTCATGTAGCGTAGATTCCACTTCCGGTATGTATTGTGTGTATCTTTCGGGCCCTGTAGGAGGAGCTAGTGGCCTCTGCGGCTCTGGTCCCGCAGACCCACGTATCTGGACCTGGGGAAGGGCTGGGTGGTCCTTCCCTTTTCCCATCCTAGTGCCCTGTTCAATCTTGGCTCCTAAGCTACGGATACTAGAACTCTTCCCCAGGTGAATAATGGCAGATACAGGCCTGATTGAGGCAAAGGCCTCAGCAGCCTCAGCAGCTACAGCCCTGGAGAACTTACAGGTATAGTTAAGTTGTTCAGTGTGCCTGTAGTACCTGAAGGAGCCTGTCATCATTGAATGTGGGCACAATTTCTGCCGGGCTTGCATTACCCGTTGGTGGGAGGAACTGGAAAGCGACTTCCCCTGCCCTATTTGCCGCAAGATATGATGTTATCGCAGCCTCCAGCCCAATAGGCAACTGGGCAACATGGTGGAAATCGCCGAACAGCTACAAGCTGTCAAGCAGAAGACCCCAGATGATAGTCTCAGCCCCCAGCACCATGAAGCCCTTAACCTCCTTTGCTGTGAGGACCAGGAACTTGTATGCTTGGTGTGCGAGATCTCCCATGCCCACCGGGCTCACGAACCACCGTGCCACTGGATGATGCTGCACAGGAGTACAAGGGGAAGCTGCAAAAGTGTCTGGAGCCTCTGGAGCAGAAACTGCAGGAGATCACCCAGTGCAAGTCATCTGAAGAGAAGTCTGGGGAACTTAAGCATCGAGTGGAGAGTAGGCAGCAGCAAATTGCAGGGGAGTTTGAGGAATTACATCGAAGGCTAGAAGAGCAGCAGCTTCTACTTTCTCCGCCAGAAGAGGAGGAGCAAGATATCCTACAGAGGCTTCCGGAAAATGATGCCCAGCTTGGGGAGAAACGTCGAGACCTTGCCCTCCTCGCTGCTGAGATAGAGGCCAAGTGCTTACAGTCAGGTTTCGAGATGCTCAAGGATGTCAAAACCACACTGGAAAAATGTGAGAAGGTGAAGAGATGAAGGAGACCTCGGTCTCCACTGAGCTGGAAAAGAACTTCAGCAGCCTTCCCTGACAGTACTTTTGCCTAAGGAAGATCCTCAAAGGGCCGATGGCGGATGTGATCCTGGACCCAGAGACAGCTTACCCTAACCTAGTCCTGTCAGAGGACAAAAAAAGTGTCAAGTTTGTGGAAACTGGGCTTCGAGACTTGCCTGACACACCTCAGCGCTTTACCTTTTACCCCTGTGTCCTGGCCACAGAGGGCTTAACCTCAAGTTGTCACTACTGGGAGGTAGAGATGGGTGGTGATAAGACCCACTGGGCAGTAAGTGTGTGCCAGGACTCTGTGAGCAGAAAAGGCGAGCTAACTCCACTGCCTGAGACAGGATACTGGCGGGTGCGACTGTGGAATGGTGATAAATACGCAGCCGCAACCCCACCTTTCACCCTTCTCTGCGTAAAAGTAAAACCCAAGCGAGTGGGTGTATTCCTGGACTGTGAGGCTGGCATACTGTCTTTCTACAAAGTCACTGATCGCTCCCACATCTATACTTTTACTGATACCTTCACTGAAAAACACTGGCCACTCTTCCACCAGAGTATTTCAGCGGGGCGAAAGAATGCAGCACCTCTTACCATCTGGCCTCCTACAGATTGGGAATGATGATGGGAAGGGACAGGAAGGGATGTTGAAGTAATGACGGTGACAGGGGAGACAGGTATTTGGAACCGTGTTTCTTAATTTCCTGCCCCCTGCTGCTAGAGGTTTCCTTACTATCAGGTTCATGTCCTGTATTCTGGAGAAGGTGAGGTAGTGGGAGGAAAGGTTATCCTAGGAAAGAGACTGGGCCTGGAAGAGAGAGTCTCAGAGATCATATAACTGGAGAATGATCTTTTCCCATCATGTGAAGAGGAGGCGGGCAGGGGTCTACTGAAAGTGAGCCTGTCTTGATTGCCTGCACTGGGCTCCACCAATTTCCTCATTGCAAGAGGACTTTAGAGGGGCCCCCCTTCCCTCCAAAACAGAATTAGGTTCTGGGAACCCTGAAGCCTCTGCTCACCCATTTTGGGTGATTCTATATGCCTGGGACAGTTTTGTTCCTTTGAGGGAAGCAGGATAATCTCTGTATCCCTCACCCAATAAAGGTGAATTGTCAGTCAAAAAAATAAAAAAACATCAAAGGAAAAGAATGTGTGTGTGAAAGGATTGGAAATTGAGGAGATGCTCATTGATTGGGGAATGTCCGAACATGTAGCATATAATTGTGATAGAGTACAATTGTTATTTTTTTTATTTTTGTCCTTTTTTGTGGAGGGCAATTGGGGTTAAATGACTTGCCCGAGGTCACATGGCTAGTTTTTATGTTAAGTTTCTGAGTTCGAATTTGAACTCAGGTCCTTCTGACTCCAGGGCCGGTGCTCTATTCACTTCGCCACCTAGCAGCCCCTAGTACAGTTGTTTTTAAAAGAAAGCAGGTTTTATAAGAAATGATGAGGAAGATGGTTTCAGGAAGAAACACGGAAAGACTTATAGGAACTGATGCAAAGTGAAGTAAAAAGAAATGGGAAATCATTGTGTACAGTTAAAGCAATGTTGCAATGAGATCAATTGTAAATGACTTAGCTATTCTCTGCAATAAAATGATCTAAGACAGTTCTTAAGGACTCATGATGAAAAAATGCTATGTATCTCCAGAGAAAGAACTGATGAAATGAGTGGAAATTGCAGTATAATCTTCTTGCTTTCTGGATTTTTCTGCTTTTTTTTTCAACATGGGTAATATGTTAATGTGCTTAACATGATTTCACTATGTATGACTGATAAAATTTTACTTGCCTTCTTTGTAGGTGGAGATGGGTGGAAGAGAGAAAGAGAATTGGAAATTCAAAAGTTTAAAGAAAAAAAGACTTAAAAATTAATGAATGTATTTAATTTTTTAATTGCTTTATTTTTTCCAAATGTATTTTGAGTATGGAAATCTTGTAAAATTTTGAAAAAGTGTATTTGTTTTATTTTTCTCATTGTAATTACATTTTTAAAATTTCAGGATATGTATTAATAACAGCATTACAGGTATTTTTCAGCTATTCAGTTGTATAATCTTCCATTTTTTTATTCATTGTGAATCTTGAAGAGTGTGTCCTATTTCTTTTTGTGTTTTTATTGTTCACTGCCATTAAATATGCCTTCTAAAAGTTTCACATTTTACTTTTCACGATTTTTAAGAGTTCCCTTTCTTAGAATTAGTCAATATTCTTTAGTTACTTTAGGGAAATTTAGGAAATTGTCTCACTTTACTATCTGACAACTTGAATCTCCAATTTTAAATGTCCAATAATTCCTTTATTTTGATTTTTTTTTCATTGTGATTATTCTTTGCAAATATGCTTCAGTTTTCATTTTGTAAGATAAATGGAATATGATACCACTGAGAATTTCCAGAATGTAACTGAGGATGTCATTTTGTTTTCTATTAAGACAAGATTATCCTGATGGAGCTTTTATCTGCTTCATTTCTATAATAGTTTAAAGAGGTGATAAAAAAAATAACATGTAGCTTTTTCTTCTTCAGTTTTTAGCAAGTTCTTAAGTTTTGGTTACAAGTGCCTATATTTAAATTTTCAAAGCAATAACAATTAGTTTGTAGACAATCTTATTTTTACCCATTTTGAAGAAGAATAGATTATTTGTCTAAAGTCTAAATCAGAGAATAAAGTAAAAAAGCTATCTTGAACAATAAAAATCCTCTTTTTCTGTGTCTTTGGCTGATGCCTTTTCTTCTTATAACACTCATTTCTTTTAAGAGTTTGTTTTCAGGAAGTAACTGGAAGATTTTTTTTTTTCTATTTTTAGAATATCTTCTTATTCTAAGATAACTTGGCAGTTTTTGGTTATGATTTCTTTAAATATGGTATCTAGTATTTTTTTTTCTTTTAAAAGGGGAAGTCATGATTTTTAGATTATTTAATTATTTTTAGCCTACCTCTCCTTTACCAGTTCACCAGATTGGATGTTTTTGATAATATATACTCTACATTTTCCTTGTTTTCTTAAATATTTTGTTTCATTATTTCTTGTCATGTCATGGGACTGTGTGTTATTTTCTGCTTGACCCATACTAGTTTTCAGAGTTCAGTGTGGGGTAAGGTTACTATTATGTACACTGAGGTATTAATCTTCTTTCTTACTTTTTATTTCTCACATATTATGCTTTACAATTATATTTCTTTTTTCCAGTTATTCTTGTAGTCCTTGAGGACACAATTTCTATTTTAAGAAGTATTTGTATATAATATGCAGTATCCTATCCAGAAATAATTGGAATTAGAATCCCCCCTCACAACAGTCAGGCTCATATGTACCTTTCAAACATACCATAATATTACTTACCTTCATGCACTCTATCCAAGCCAAACTGACCTATTAATTTCCTGATGAAGACTCTCCATGTCTTATCCCCATAATCTTCATGTCTTCATTATGCCTTCATAAAGGCATCCCCCCATGCCTAGAATGAGCTCTCTCTCCTCACTGTCTTCTTTTAGAATTGCTTTCTATACATATAGTATTGAGTTTTCTATTTGCCTGGTATTTTCCTCTCCATTTCTCACTCCAATAGGCAATTGATAATTGTTTGTTGAATTTGACTGAAAAAGGGCTAATGTGGTGCAATAAAATGAACATAAGATATGAAGTAAGAGGATGTCAATTCAGATCTCTGATAGCATTTACTATGTCTGAGACCTTGTGTCACTACCACCTCTAAAATGTGTGAAATATATGGTGCTGGACTCAATGAAATTTGAGATCCCTTCCAGCTCTAAAACCTAAAATAGACAGAACCAAATGAGGTTGTTTTTTTGTTGTTTTTTTTTTAATGATCTCTGATCCTAGGAAGTGAAAACAACTGTAGTTTTGCATATGTTATCTCAAACTAGATGACTATAAATTCAAAGAAAATATGTAAATTGTAAGGAATAAATGTTTACTCCGTTCTTCCTGTTGTGTCTGAGTAGGTGTCGACATTATGCTCTCTTCAGCATAAAAGGAGACATTCTTCCCTCTTCTCACCTCTCCTATTCTTTGTTTTGCTTTTTGACAAAACCCCCAGAAGGGAAACTACTTTTAAGTAGTATATGTGGCCACCATAGAGAGAAAGAATTTTTATTGTAGCTTTTCCAAGAGGAAAAACATTGAGAAGGACTTCCCTTTCTTTGTAAGCCTTGTTTACATTTCCCCATTGGCCTTCCACAGAGGATCTATCAGTTATACTAGAGGTCTTCTTTTATTATTTTAGTTACTTAGCAGAATGAACGTATGTAAGCTCCCCCTTGTTTCATTTAACATTTTCATTGTATGCCCAGTCCATTGCTTTTTGGGAGGTTGTCATTTATACCTTTTTTGCCACATATCATTTTTGATAACAATCGTGCTACTTTTATGTCTGCCACACATTGTTCCATTGCTTTTCAGACTGTTTATACTTTTAATTTTCACAATTCACAGCTTTGTAACATCACTTTGAGAATATTAATATGAAGAAAATTAACTTTTGCCACTGCCATTGACCACGTTTGAAATCACTGAAAGCAATGTTTAATACCGCACAAGAGACTCAGTCTGATTTCTGCCTTCTGTCCAGTTCTGAGAAAAGAACATTATCCATCTGCATCAAGATACAAATATTGATACACGAATTGAACATTGTGCTGGTCTAGCTATATATCCTAATCTAGATCTTGTACGTGTTTTCATCATACTTTGATTTTTCCAATATCGATGATCAAAACAATATCTTTCACATTACAGTTTATTTCACTTTGTAATATTATAGGACTTGATGTCATTCATTATATGCCAAATCCAAGTAGGATTCTTTAAAGAACTTGGCTTAAGGTAAGTGACTTATCTAGATCATCTTGACTCTAGCAAATCTATACCAATCTCCCATTTACCACATTATTTTCAATACATTGTGGATCAGCATAAGAGGGAGTCATAGTAGTTGATCATGTGATAGAATCTTGCTTAATTTGGATGCAAGCATGAGAGATAACTCGACTAAGGAGAGCATCTGTGCCTACCTATTGCCCTAGTGAGTTAAAAGTTATTAAAAACATATCAGTAAAAACACTGCAGGATCTTATATTTTTCAGACATTTCAATCAGCTGTGTGACAATAACTATGTGGTCCCAGTAGAAATCAGTCAATATTGATTCATGCCTGCTCTCTTCTCATCATTTCATGAGATCACATATGCATAACATTTAGAACTGGTGGTGACCTCCTTAAAGAATATTTTTAAGAAAACCCATGCATAAGAAAAGACATTTAACTTTTGTTAAATAGATAGAGAGGAGGAAAGGTCAACATGTGGTGAGTAATTATAAACTTATTCAAAGAAACTTGTTTTGGTGGTCTAGGGAGAATAAAAATGCTATTTTCATGAACTTTCCATTCATTTAAAATTTTCCCATCTCTTTCTGTTTGAATTCAGTTGTTATTTATGTTGAAAATACATAGCTAAAATACAAAAACACAAAGCTAAAAATAATTGATTTCAGAAGTTTATTTAGAGAAACAAAGAGAATGGTGTTCCTGTCTGAAGGCTGGCCTAAAAATGTGCCAGAATGCTTATTGTGTCAAACATTTCAAATTGCATATAAAATCTTTTCCCTTGAGCTCACAGAGTATGGAGATGCTAGGCTATACTGAACCCAAGGTCAACCTCAAAATTAATGTCTTTCCTGGATGGATTACAATGCTATCTTGCCAACTTACACATCAGTCCCAGGTTAAGCCCCTTTCCTTTGCATTTTGTCATAATGAATTTGATTACAATTTTGATACTGGAAGCTTATGGCTCTTAGGACATGATTCTGGCCTTTCACATCTGGTTACTATTCTCTTGCTCTGGCCAGCTTTATCTAGCAGACATTTTACACATAGCTAGTGAGTGTGGCTTTGTCCAAAATTTGCTAAATTTCATCGTGTGTCATTTGGCCCAAGGGACTGTGTCACACCTTTTACAAAGGACAACTAGAATAAGTGGTGATCCTGATAATCCAGGCAAAGCTCAAACTATCTGTTCTCCATTTAAGTTACTAGAGGGCAGTATTCTTGGCTCTCTTTCCCCCATAAGTCTTTGTATTCTACTGTTTAACTCTATACGACCCCCTTCTCTCAAGTCCCTTGTGCCCTTTTTATATCACTGATCTTTCTGGCCCAATACCTAGTCTTGAATTACTTCAACCATCCATTGCCTTTGATGTCACTCACATATTGCTTAGTGAAGCTAGAGAATTATGAACTATTCCCAATTGAGTCAAATACAAGCATATGTTAACAATTTCAATCATGTCTTCACTGCAACAAGGCAATTATTTTACATCTTCCTAATTGATTCAGTATCCCATTGACCACAGCAGCTTTTTCAAATGTTTCAACTCTCCTGAAAATTCCCATGTCTTCCAAACTTCCTAACTTAAAATGTGCCTCATATTTCACTAAAAAAAAAAAAAATTGAAGTCATCTACCAAGAGCTTCCTTTTTTCCCCTCATCATGACTTTCCCCACTATCACCTCATTCACTACTCTCTAACATGAAGAACTGAATGTTCTTGTCAAAGGAAATACTTCTGCATGCAAAAATGATCACATTCTATCCCATTTTCTTAAAGAGTTTGCCGCTTTTTAACATCGCTATTCTAATCTTCAAACTCTTCTTGACTCTTGGTTGCTTCACTGCTGCCTGACAACAACAAATTACTATTAGTAGTGCTAATTAGTAATAATACACTATTAATAATATAATACATGTCTCTATCAGAAAGAAAGATAGAAAAGAAAGAAAGAAGGAAAGAAGGAAAGAAAAAAAGAAAGGAAGAATAATCTATAGCGATTAACCATTATACTGTATATCTTCTCTTTTCATTGACTAAATTCCAAAAGAAAGGCATTTATACTTTCACTCTTTTCTTAACTCTCTACAATCTGGCTTCTGTTGTTGTTCAATCATTTTGCACTCATGTCCAGCTCTTCATGACTCCATTTGGGGTTTCTTGGTAGAGATACTGGAGTGGTTTGACATCTTCTCATACCATTTTACAAATAAGGAAACAAATGCACAAAGACAGAAATATTAAATTTATCCTTTTCGGATCATAATCTAGTAAAAAGTATACATGGAAAGTTAGCCTGAAAATTTATTGGGTACCAACTAATCAATCTTAAAGAATGCGTGAGGGGAGGCTGGGTGGCACAGTTAATAGAGCCATGGAGTCAGGAGGACCTGAGTTCAAATCTGGCCTCAGATACTTAAGTCTTACTAGCCGTGTGACCTTGGGCAAGTCACTTAACCCTAATTGCCCTGCCCTCTCCCTCCAAAATGCAAAAAAAAAAATGAGTGAGTGAAACAACAAGTTGTAGAAATAATCAATTACTCCGTCCAAGATAATGACAATAATGAGATAACATACCAAGACTTATGGGATGCAGCCAAAGCACCCATTACTAATAAAAACACTAGAAAGCATAGAAATAAATGGATTTTTTTTCTTAATTGATAAGTAGCATATATCTAAAACCATTAGCAAGCATATATAATAGTGATAAGCAAGGAGCTTTCCCAATAAGATCAGGGGCGAAATAAGGATGTCCACTATCTCCACTATTATTCAATATTATACTAGAAATGTTAGTGTTAGCAATAAGAGAGAAAAAAAGAAATTGAAGGCATTAGAACAGTAAATGTGGGAAAAAACCTATCACTCTTTGTGCATGATGTGATGGTATGCTTAGAGAACCTTAGAAAATCAACTAAAAGACACTACTTAAAATAATGAACTATTTTAGCAATGTTGCATGATATAAAATAAATAGACATAATCGAACTTTCTATATGTTACTAACAAATCCCAGAAGCAACAGATTGGAAAACGAATTTCATTTAAAAAAGTGTAGACAACACAAAATATTTGGGAGTCTACCTTCCAACACAAACTCTGTCTATGTATGTTCCTACTAACTGCCCTAATAATAAGAAAGTTTTTAGGAATTACAACTATCATTTTCCCATGTAGGAATGTACACCATTTAACCTCATTGAATCCATTATGATTTCTATTTCCAGTTTACCTTTTTATGTTGCTCTTGAGTCTTGCATTTGAAAGTCTGTGCTGCACAGGCTGCTAGCTTCCCTCTTTGCACATGGGTGAGACCTCACTGGTGGATTGGGGATGGGGCTCACTGCAATCCCCTTTACTTGAGGCCTGCTGCTGCTGTTCTTAGACCTTGTTTCCCTCCCAGTCTAGTGAGATAAATCCTTCCTTCTGAACTGATAAGCCACTTACCAGCTCCTAATTCAGTTCTGAGACAATTTTCAAGTTGTTTAGAGGGGAATTTGGGAGGGCTCCAGGGTGTTTCTGCCTTAGTCCATTATCTGGACACCAAAAGAACAAAAAGACTTTAATGGAGGGACAGAATAAAAAGAGATACAGAGACAGAGAAGGATAAATAAAAGAACACAAGATGGAAGGAAATGCACAGTTAATAATCAGAAAAGTACTATGAAGAGGATGAAATCTTCCATAAAATAAAAGTGAATAGCACTGTGGATTAGAAACCAAAATTCAACAATATGTTGACTAGAAGCACATTTTGAAGACAGAGAGAGAGAGAGATACACACAGATTTAAAATAAAGGACTGGAGAATAACCTATTATGCTTCCACTCAGGCAAAAAAAAATGGCATGCGTCACAATCATGATCTCAGAAAAAGGAAAAGCAAAAAAAAATAGACCTAATTAAAAGGCAGAAGCAGGGAAACTGCATTTTGCTAAAAGGAAGCATAGACAATGAAGTGATACAATACTAAACACATATGCACCTAATGGCATAATTTGCATAATTTAAAACAGAAAAGTTATAATAAATGACCAGCATGATGTTTTCAGAAAAACCTGGGAAAACATATATGTACTCATGCAGAATGAGGTAAGCAGATCTAGAAGAATGTTGTACAAAGTTAACAGCAATATTATAGAGATGATCATTTGTAATAATTAGATGTGGTGTTCAAGACAGTGATCTAAGAACAAACCCATTAGGAAAAATGTGACCCACTTCCAGAGACAACTGTAATGGTAATTAATTTGGCAGGTACTTGGTCCTTAGTAACTAAGGGCTAAGTACTTCTGTGAAAGAGGCAGAAGGTGTGAACTCTGTCTCCTGTGTGAAAGAGACAGAGGGCATGAACTCTGTCTCCTGTTGCTGATATGCCAAGAGGTGGTTGGCTGAGACAGGAAGCCAGTGTGTGTTTGTGTGTGTGTGTGTGTGTGTGTGTGTGTGTGTGTGTGTGTGTGTGTGTAAGAAGAATTCCAGGGACAGAGAATCAGAATCAAGAATTTGAGAGAGAGAGAGAGAGAGAGAGAAGAGAGAGAGAGAGAGAGAGAGAGAGAGAGAAAGAAGAGAGAGAGAGAAGAGAGAGAGAGACAGTGAGAGAGACAGAGACAGAGACAGAGACAGAGACAGAGAGACAGAGAGAGAGAGAGAAAAGAGAGAGTGAGAGAGAGAGAGAGAGAGAGAGAGAGAGAGAGATTCTCTCCCAGAATCTGGTGAAGCCTGAAGTTGCTGTCTCCTAGAAGGCTGAGATTTCTTCTGGGTCCCAGGGCCAGCTGGGAGTCCTCCTGCTGGAGGACTGAAGAAGCATGATCAGGATAAGACTTTGTTTGTGGCTTGGTTGATCCTTGACTTCCCAGCAACAGAAGTTGTGAAGGGTTTGAGATGTGCTAGACCCTGTGAACTTCAGTGTGTAACAAGAACTGCCAGAGGACTGGACAAGGAGCTGGGAGCTGTCTGCCTCTGAATCCAGGTGACTGTTTGGTGGATTCAGGAAGAGCTGGGACCATGGAAGGGTATGCAGGGAATTTGAGAGACCACCCCTAGTCAAGATGAAGAAAAGACCTCCCTTTGGACGCATGATGAAATTGAAGTGTACTAGACACCGCAGGGTGGAGGATTTGTGTAATAGTCTAATGATTGTATTTGGTGACTTATTGCTAGATAAGTGACTGGTTAAGTTAATCTATGATTGCCCAATGAGTGGAAGACTAATTGTTGTATTGTGAGATGACTGAATGACTGAGTGAGGAGGCAAACCTCCTTAGGGAAACCAGATGATTATTCTTTTGTTCTTTGGTCTTAATACTGTGGCCACTTTAGTGAAAACTATGTGGCCGTTTTAATTGTTAAGCTGTTATGAACACTGTATTGTGATTTTCTGGCATAAAATGTAATATTGTGAATATTATATTGTGATTTGTTGTGAATATTTGCCTTGTTTTGTAATGGAATAAATGGAGTGTTCACTATACTGTGTAATTCAAACTTTAAAAGTTGTTTACAGTAGCATTCTTTTGGGAAGCTGCTTGTGCATGGCATTACGACAACCAATGAACTCAACACAGATTGAAGCATACATTTTTTATTTTATTTTTAATTGTTTAATTTTGTTTTCTTTTGCCTCACAGATAATATGGAAATATGGTTTGCATGACTTCACATGTATAAATGACACCATATTGTTTGCCTTCTCAAAAAGGAGTGAAGTATGGAAAGGAGGGAGAGAACTTGGAATTCAATTTTAAAAACTATTGTTAAATTTTTACATGTGATTTGGAAATATTTGATAAAATAAATAAAAAATTATTTACTAAAAAGAAAGTACATAGGATTAAGAAATATCATGTAGGAGAAATGTGATTGATCCATTATATTTGCTGAAAAAAGAAGGCAATATGAAAACACTTGAAAATATAATCCATTTGATATCTTTTCTTGTTGTCCTCTTGAGTTAATCTATAAATGCTCTCAGCATTATCTGGTTTAGGTCAACCTGATGCCAAGATCCATATAGGCTAATTTTTTCAATTACTTTTGTTTTGTGAGGTCTATTGCTTCTACATAATTGCTTCTATATAATACACTCTTCTTTCGTATTTTCCTAACAATTTTATGCCATGAATAAAAAATGCTTTAAGTGTGAATGTATTGACTTTTGCTCTTACTATTTCCTACAGAAATGTCTTCTGTTTTGTTTTGTTTTGGTCAAGACTTATGATTTCATTGATATGAGTTCCCTAGTACAGAAAATTCCTCTCCATGCATAATAATAACTTCTCTGTAACTTGTCAAGATTTATCTGGGGCTCTGAAATGCTAAGTAACATGGTCACATAACTACAATGTGTTAGAGACAGGACTTGAATTCAGTCCTTCTTGAACTAAGACTAATCCAGTGTCCTTTATACTTGCCTTTAGTGTACAAATATAACCAGTGTAATATAATTGCCTCAACAAGGAGGCTAAAGAAGTATTAATAACTGTTTCACTCATAAAACAAAATCTTTGCTAAAGTTGGAAACATAGTATTTATGGAAATTTTTTGAGAGTGGCTAATGGACTACATCTATTAATTCACTGGAACAGGGAGTTCCTATGAAAAATCTGCGTATTTCAATGCAGATAAAAAAACTGTTCTCTAAAGCTTTGAGATAGATGGGAAAAGTTTACTGACTGAACACAATGAGTTGAAAATGTACATATACTGATTTCTACTTTTAGACTTTAGCTAAATCAAAATGCACATTTCATAAACATTATTCATCTAACTTATTTGCAAATGGATGCTGGATGTGTAATATCAAATCCAATTCATTTAAACGAATCAAATGCATTGAATGCCAGTGAATGTTTTACATAATATTGTGTCTTATCTGTCTTACAAGAGAATTATTGTCTAATTTGGTCTGCCAGTGGCCCAGTACTGGGAGAGCTCTAGCCACAATCCATACCTTCTTCCAGAATGACTACAAATGATCAACTAGTACTTGACATGAGAACATGCACTATCTGATTCTATGACCTTGATAAACCATAATTACTACTTTTTTGCCCAGAAAAAAAGTCATGGTTAAAGATGATGATGGTGTGGTGGTACTACTGCTGCTGAAGACAAAATGCAAATATTATATAAATCCCAAGGAAAAACTTAGTTAAAAATCTATAAAACATACTGTAGGAGATCACATATAAAATATCACAGAAATATTGGATGCAAATAGCAAGAGTAAAGATTAGGAAAAATCCTAGAAAATAAATTTAAAGAAAACCAAGTTTCATTCAACTCACCAAGAAATGTTACAGTCAAACATCAGAGCAACAAGACCAGAGAATATATTTTGCAGGTAGAAAAGGGGGAAAATTGAAATTAAAGGAGAATAAATTAGAATAGTGTACTATTACTCCATAGTTACAGGAAATCAGAAGAAAAAGAGAATATGATACAACTAAAAGGAAAAATTAAATTGACTGGAAAACAACAATAGAGTATCCTAAAAAGCTGAGCCTAAATATTAAGAAAAAAAATCTAGAAATTCAGTACATGGAATGAATCCCAATCATTCATTTAAAGGAAACTAGATATAAACAGGCCACTCAAAATTTAGATAAATTATTTGATATAGTAATGAAATTAAGAACTTAAAATTTTGTTTTTAAATGGCTAAGAAAACATGAATATATGAAGTGTATAAACTTAAAGGTTAAGCAATCATTGGATGGAAGTACCATA
>CM053582.1:277327029-277343233 GCA_028627135.1 Pseudochirops cupreus | reverse complement strand
AAAATATGTAATTTTTAATTATTCCATTATTAGAAAAGTATTACTAAGAGAATATTATGTTCCCATTTGACAAAATCTTGAATAAAAAGAAAGAAAATCAAGGCTCTTGGGGCAACTGACATTTAGAAATATGAGAGGGCATAGAGATTTCATGACAATTGGAGGTAAATATCATGGGGAGGGCAAAGCAGAATAATGATCTTCACATCAGGGCAACAGGATAATTTCTACCATGGGATAATGCTTTCTATCTCATGTATCTCATCTATCTCAGTTATCTTGATACTTCCATGGGTGAGGCATAACAGAAGAAAAAGGAGAGAGGGAGGGTCAAGCAATAAAGCAATAATTTTGAAGGTGTTTAGAAGAAAAAAAAACTCAAAATAGGTACATTCAAATCTTTAATTCTTCAAGGAATACGGAGACTAAAGAAGCAATAAGTAATTATAAGAACTATAAAGAATAAAAAACCACAATGGACAGAAATGGAAGAGAACTACCAATGAGAGTGAAGAAAAGAAATTCTTTCAAAAGAAAAAAGAAGAAAAAAATTAAAATGATAAAAGATGTTGAAGGTCTAAGAAGGTGATTTTTCATAAATACTTCTATATGAGGAGAAAAAAAGGGGGGGTGATTAAATAGCTAGATAAATGGAAGAAAGAAAAACAAATGAACAGGTGTAAGCTGTAAAACTCCAAATTAGACAAAATGATGAATATAAATGAGAAGGGGAAGGTTTTGAGGGTGCTGGAAAGGGGCTCTGTTATTTCCTAAGGGAAATGTATTTTCTCACTGTCTGTTGCTCTCTATCTCTGTCTTTCTCTATATTTTTCTCTCTTTCACTTTCTCTCCCTACATCCTTCCTTCTCTTCTCTCCCCCAACCCCTTTCTGCTGTTTATAATCACTAGTGTTCAGGAGCTAGCTGGGTGGACTTTCCAGAACAATTGTTAATATTCAGTTTGAGCTTTTACAGCTCACTAAAGGTCAAAGTCTACGAATCAGGGCTTGGTTATTGTTATTGTCTTAACTTAAGAAAGTGATGGAGAAAATGTTAATAAAGCATATTGAACTTAAAGATGTATGGTACATAACTTTTTTTTTTCTTTCAAAGAGGCAGTCATTAAACATTTACCGGCACACTCCTGATTACAACCACATTCACAGCTCTCCATTATCTTTAGAACAAATAATTTTTCTTTTACATTATTTTTACAAATGTCAAACCACACTCCAAATATACCACAGACATCCCTCAAGAATTTTATATAGGGGATATTGCTATTTTTCAATCTAATGCATTAACGGGATTTACAAGTGAAACAGTCCAGGCTGAGTTTTCATTTACTTTACCTTATGAGAAATAATAACCTAAACTAATTCCGAAATTGCAAAGTGAGACATCTCACATTGAAGGAGCTAGGAGGCAGAGTGGGTAGAATGCTAGATGTAGAATCAAGTAAACTTGACTGAATCTTCCCTCTGATACTTAATAGTTACTTGACTATGGCAATTTCACTTATTTTCTCTGAATCTCAGTTTCTTCATTTGTAAAAAAGGGTTAAATATTAGCACCTACTTCACATGTATTTTGTAAGGATCAAATGAGGTAGTGTATCTAAAGTATTTTTCAAACTTTAAACCACTCTATAAATGCTAGCTATTACTATTCTAGGAGAAATCAATTTTAATGGCCTAAGTTGGTTAGGTATAGTACCATTTTATACTAAGAAGCAAAAAGTGAGATGTAGCATATTATAAGTACAGCAATCTGAGATAAGTGAATCCCAGGAACTATAAGGCACACTAGTCATCAGTAGGTGAGATAATGCGGCATGTGATGGTTGGTACAATCCCCTTGGTGTTCAGGGAGATGGTGTATGCATCCATCAGTAATTCTGCTTATTTCTCACAATGTCTCTTTTTCTCACTTTGATACAGTGGGAAAAGAAGTTCAGTTGTGGTCAGACTACTAATTAGTAAAAACTTAGAAAAAAACACTTTCAAAACCTCCTACAATTTTCTTATCAATAAGCAATACACATTCATTAAACACTTGCCATGTTCAAGCATACTTTTCTAGTCAATATTGTAAAAATAAATTCATACAGCTATGAGAATAAGCATGGTGTAATGAATTGAAGTGAAGATGACACTTGTCGTAATTAAGACAAAATGCAAGTCCTCTCTTTTACAACTATTAAATTATGTGGCAATAGGTGAATCAATTAACTTCTTGGAGCCTCATATAAGCTGTAGACAACTTGCTGATCTTCATCTGTGAAGTAAGTTTTCAGTGAAATCAACCATGGAAAAAACATAAATTTAAAAAAATAGAGTGATAGTGCTAGATAAGTTATAAAACCTACCATATAACCTGTCTTTTGGGGAAACATTCCAATTTTTTTTTTTATCATTTGTATAAATACTATCAGCTTAAAAAGTTTACTATTTTTATGAAATACTAAATTAAATGATGGTTTTCTCTGAATAATAATCCAATTAAAAATACATACTATTCAATACATCACTGTTTATCAATATACTAACTCTTACTATGTACTCAATCAGTCCCAATAATGAGGTAATGTGACCATTTGCACAAAGATGCTTTCATAAATATGTTTCTCACTCTTATAATCTCCTCTACCTTTATTATTTTTTTTGACATAATGTAAGAATATTTACTTTTTCCCCCAGATGTTAAGAGGGAGCATGTTTAGAAAGTGCCTTGTATATGGAATATAAATATCTAAGTTTAATATAGGCTATCTTACCTACCTTGAGTAGCATTCCTAAGCTCTCTGGGACAGTTTCCTTATTTGTGAAATGAGATGACTTATTTCTAAGTTCATTTTCAATTATAAATTATATGAAAAAGAAGTGGGTGACACATTATCATTACTTCTGTTATAATAACAATAACGGTAGAAAGTTATAAAAATATTTTCAACCTTATTTTTCATATTATCTTCATACCTGTAATGAAGTAAGCATATTTCCCAAAATAAATCTTTGGAGAGGGGAATGACATTAAGCAAGATTCCCACAAAATATTATGGTTATTCTTATAATCAGCCTTCATTTTAAGTGAGACTAGGTAGTTTGACATGTATACAATATGATTTGAATGTCAAAGGGGAGTTACTCCCGCCAAAAATGTGCTGTTGGGTCAATTTAATCCAGGCAAAGCAAGAGCTACTGTTTTCACTGCAGGGCTATCCTTGAGGTAAATACGTTTCCTCAGGAAGAGCTTTTTTATGAATACCTGTTAGTGGAAGTCTAAGTCTGAGGAGTATATTATTGGTACTCCTATATGACGATTCAACCATTCTGGAGAGCAATTTAGAATTCTGAGGGTGGGGGGAAACATTAAACAGTTTCTATTTTCTGTCTTTTAGTTAACTATTAGAAACAAACCTCATTACAGTCAAAGAGAATGAAAGTTTCCATATATGCTGACTTTTATAGCAATATATTTTTGTGGTAGTAAAAAAGTAGAAATAAAATGAGTATCCAGCAATTGATGAGTGGTGGGTACATTTTGACATATGAATGTGATGAAAGCACTGTAAATAATAACATATTAAGAATCAAAGAATGATTATGTGTGCATACATATATATATATATATAATATATATTCATGTATATAAATGGAAGAGTTAAGAAAGCAAAAGTAGTAGACTGAACCCTATTAAATCCACAGAATCATCAATGAAAACAATAGTAAAAGTCATAAGATTTCACATTAAAGACAATGTCCAATATTTGTTAGAATTCAGTAAAATGGCTACTCAGTCTTCTGTCCTTATGACTTTGCACTGGCCTTCCCACATGCACTCCTGTATCACCATTCCCTCTTTCAATTCTTAGTTTTCCTCAAACCTCAGCTCAAGTGTCCCCTTGAACAAAAAGCCTTTCCTGATTCTCTCAATTTGTATATATTTTTCATGTAATTATAACATACAGATAATTTTCCTTAATAGAATATATATTCCCCAAGGGCAGGCTCTTTTTGGATCCCCAATGCCCAACACAATGTTTTAAAAAGAAAAAAAAATAGGAGATACTTGATAAATGTTCATTTATTGATTGAATGGTAAAAGTGGATGTTTAATAGTAGATGCCTAATCAATGTCAGTTGACTCATTGAATGGTGGATTTGTTCCAAAAGACCAATGGTAGAGAGGTGACAGACTATTGATATAGTGAGAGAAAGAGAGAGAGAGAGAGAGAGAGAGAGAGAGAGAGAGAGAGAGAGAGAGAGAGAGAGAGAGAATCAGGTTTATTTGCTGTGCCAGTTGGATTTATTTGATTGGGGTTTTTTTGCTACCCAGAAGTATGCAAATGGTCAGGCTGGGAATCACTGGGAAATGTTGGTGGAAAAATGATAAATTAAACAATCAATAGCCAAAATTCATATTACATAACATTCCTTCAAAGGACAGAAGATTCTTCTTTGAACCCAGCAGGTGTAGAATAAGCTGGAATGCAGTACCAGGTAGCTAAGTGAAAAGCATCACCATTGTCACTCTAAGCTGGTATTTGAGGATATGTCCTCCCTAATTAGAAGTCTCTATCCTCATCCCACATTTAATTTTATATGCCACATAATCATGTTTGGGAATCTGTTAGTAAATGATTCTTTGATCTGGCACTAGAAACTCAAGGCAGAGAAAGATAATCTGGAAACTATGGAGATGAAAATGGAAAAAAAATTCATTCATTGAACAATTTGGTCCACCACACACCTATCAGTTTGGGTAATGACAGAAAAGGAAAAGAAGAAATGTTGGAGGGGATGTGGGAAAATTGAGACATTATGATTGATGGAGTTGTGAACTAATTCAACCATTCTGGAAATTAATTTGGAACTATGCCCAAAGAGTTATAAAACTATGCATACATGCCCTTTGTCCCAGAAATTCTACTACTAGGTATGTATTCTAAGGAGATTTTTTTAAAAGGAATAAAGGACCTATATGTACACAAATATTTATAGCAGCTCTTTTCTAGTAGCAAAGAAATTGAGGTGATAGAACCCATAAATTGGGGAATGGCTGAACAAGTTGTGATATATGATAGTGATGGAATGTTGTATTTACTTCTTGGAGAGGATCAAAATGACACCACTATGTTAGAGTCAAATTACATTGTGTCTAACTGTGGCTGATCAGCTCAGAGCTTGGAATGTTCTAGCATGGGTTGGACACAAGTAGTCCATGTGAACATTTGGTATGCATTTTCTAAATTTCTGCATCTTGTGTTCCTTTTAAGCTACTTCAATTCTGCTTTGCTTACAGAGCACATCAACTTCTTTAATGAGGGCACCATGCTGGACAGTCCTCTTCTATTATCTCCCATGTCATATAATCAATTCCAAAAATTTTCAGAGAGATCTTGAGTGTGTTTGTACTGCTTCTTCTGACCTCCATGTGAGTGATTTCCTTGTGGGAGTATAAAGCCATGCACAAGCAGCTTTCCAGAGGGCTGCTGTTGTGAACAGCTTTCAAGGTTCTGATTACATAGTATAGCATACTCTCTATTTATTCAATAACAAATCAGAGCAAACATTCACAGAAAATCAAGGTGCGGCATTCAGAATGTTACAACTTGTCACAGAAAATCAAAATACAGTATTTACAATGACATAATAACTCAACAACTTATCACTAAAATGGCCACATAGTTTTCACTAAAGTGGTCACATAGTTTAAACAAAGTACAATCATTTAGTCAATCAATCACTTAGTAACTCATTCATTCAGTGCTTCTCTTTTAAACAAGTTGCATTAATTTAGACAATCATTTAGCTAAGTCCTTAATTCAATCAGTCATAAGGAGGCAAGCCTCCTTAATCCTTAATTTGATCATCCCTAAGGAGACAAAGCCTCCTTAAGGGACACAGAAGTACAAAAGTCAAAGTCCTCCACCCATGCAGTGCAATCAAGTTACAATTTCAATAGTCACTACTCAATAACTTCTTAAGGGATAGTGGAAAGTACAGAAGCCATCTACCCTTAGGTCACTAGTAAATTACAATTTCATCAGTCACTCCTCAGTATCTTATTTCATCAGTCACTACTCAGATAATTTCATCAGTCACTACTCAGTACTCATGGAGAGGTCTTTTCATCTTGACTCAGGGTGGGCTTTCAGCTTCCATGGCTCCTGTTCCATGGTCCCAGCTCCTGCCCAAATCTAATCAACTGCTCCCTGAGTTCAAAGGCAGACACCTTTCAGTTCCTTGCCAGCTCTCTGTGCAGTTCCTGCTTCATATTGAAGCTCACAGTGTCCAGTCCACCTCAAGTCCTTTACAATTTCTGTTCCTGGGAATAGAAAACTTAACAGAGACACAAAGTACCTCTGGCAGCTCCAGCTGGCCCTCATAAGTCCTGAGCAGCCCCAGCTGGCCCTTGGAAGTCTTCAGCAGCTCCATTCTAAAAATCAAAATCACTTTCTCCCATTCTCAACATCAAAATTACTTTCTCCATGCAATTTACAGTCTAGCAGCAGAAGCCCAGCCTTCAGTGGCTCACTGGGAGAAATTCTCTTTCTTTCTCTCCCTTGCAGCAGCTGCTCTGCCTCCACAAAGCTTATCCCAAGAAGTTCTGACTGTCTAGCTTGTGCTCTTCCTTAAATATGGTATAGCTATTCCCTGTTCAGTCCCTTCCTGTTACATCAGCAACAGGGGTTCATACCTTCTGTTTCTTTAACAGAGGCTTAATTTGAAAATAGCCACTAAGTACCTCTCAGCTTGGCAATACAAAGGGATCTTCAAATTTCATTAGTATTATAGGAAGTTTTCTGTAAAATAGTCTTTTAGGCAAGAGTACAGTAGGCATTTGCATAATGTTGCCAACCCATCAGAGTTGTATGCATTAGAATTTGAATGCTTGGCGGTTGGAGAAGTAACCCCAATGTCTGGTACCTTATCCTGCAAGGTGATCTTCAGAATCTTCCCAAGACAATTTCAAATGGAAGTTATTCAATTTCCTGGCATGACACTGGTCTACTGTTCAGGTTTCACAGGTGTACAGTGATGAGTTCAGCATAATGGCTCTGTAGATCTTCAGCTTGGTAATCAGCTTAATACTTCTCTTCCACACTTTCCTTAAAAGCCTCCCAAACACTGAGCTATACCATTGTCTATAAGAAATGACATGCAGGATGCTCACTGAAAAATCTGAAAAGATTTGCATGAGCTGATGCAAAGAGATATGAATAGAACCAGGAGCACATTGTAAACAGTAATAGTGTGTACACAGATATTGTATAGTGATCAACTGTGAGTTACTTAACTCTTCTCAGCAATACAATATTCCAGGACAATTCTGGAGAAATTTTGATGAAAAATGCTGTCTGTCCTCAGGGAGAAAAAACTAATAGACTTTAAAAGCAGATCAGTGCTACTTTTTAAGCTTTGTTCTTCTTGGGTTTGTTTTAGTTTGTGTTTTCTTTCAAAACATGATTAATATGGAAATATGTTTTGCACAACTGCACCTGTATAACTTATATCAAAGTGTTTGCTTTCTCAATGTGGGGGAGAGAAAGCATTGTGCAGAGAATAAGAGTGAGCCAAGACCTGTGTTCAAGATAAATTTAGGTGTGGATTTATTAAGCAAGCATGCAACTACTGGAGTGTAAACTCAAATTGGTAGTGTCCATTGAAGGTAGGACCATTGTTTAAAAAGGCTAAATACCACGAAAACTACAATCAGGGAGGGGAGCTAGCAAAAGCCATGCCATGTAGAAGCCAAGAACAGCTATTGGTTAGACCTATAGCTCAGGGCTAATTTGGGAATATGGCGCAGAGCACAAGGGTGCAACCTTCCTGTGACATGGGGGACCCTCCTAGAAAAGGTTGGAGGGCACAAGGTGGAGGGTCATATTCAGCTTCCCAGAACAGGGTGGAGGGTCATGGGATAAGGGTGATTGGAATTCCCCAGAACTGGCCGGGGTCATGTTCTGGGCGAAGGGTGTGGGGACCCTTCTTGGTCAGCAGAGCCAAACAGGGTGGTCTCTAAGATAGTCTTACACCATAATGAACCTTGTACAGTATATTGATTCAGGGAGAATATATAGAATGCTGATTATGGAAGGAGGGGGTGAGGGTACTATATCTTGGGCAATGCCCAGGCATGCCTTAAGCAGTTTCAAGCTATTACAGGGTGTAGGATAGAGACAAAGACAAGAATATAAAGGGGCTTAATGGTGGGCCACAAATCAGGTGGTGCATAGTGACCTGGGATTTGGGTTTGGTACAACAGAGCAAGGGAGAAAATTTGGGACTCATATTGTAAATGGTTATGTTTTTTTTACTTGTAATTGGTGAAAATGAAATAATAAATAATCAAAGCCAACTAGCATTTATTAAGTGCCCACAATCTGTGGGATGTTTGAATATTTATTGAACAACTATTCATGTACATGTAAGTAACTGTTCCAGGTGTTATGTAAGATTACAAAGAAAACATTTAATTTTTTAAAAATTCTTATGATAAAAAATAGATGAGAAAAATTGCTCCTTTTTCTTAAGAAATGTGTCTGAGTGTTTGTTTCAGAAGGCATGGCCAATAGTATCTGGCATCATTGGTGAATCCTAAAGAATTAGTAAAGAGCTCATTCACAAGATTCTAAACTATCTTCACTAGAGATTTTTGGGATTTTCTTTCCTTTTACATGTATATTCATTTTCTGCAGATTTCAAAGAGATGAGGGAAGATCCTGATTTTGTGAAAATACTTTGAAAAAAAAAACCTTCCTTTTCATGTCCAGAGATGTTTAAGTGACACATCGCTAAGCCAGTGTTGTGTGTTTAAATGCTTTGCTTCCTTTAACAATGGACAATTTTAAGCCACACATCATGCAGAGTATTATCCATAATCTCTCTTGCCTTTTTAATTCCTCTTTTCATGCTTCAAAATTGCTGCTTTGTTTTTCCACTATTGTAATCTAATCTATTTCAGTCTTTTCAGATGCCCATTTCCTAAACTGCCCAAAATAAAGCATTTGAATTCATTGACATACTGTTGGCAGGTCAATGATATTGACAATGAATGGTGTACCAGGGTTTCAAATCATAACTGGGGGAGGCTGGAGAGAGATGATGGTGAAACTTATATAAAAAAGGAGTTACAATTAGAACTCTTCATTTAAATGTGTATTTTATATTTGCCAGCTACTACCCTCCAATTTACAAATATTCTAAAAGAACTGAATTATTTATGGAATAGAAAGGCAAATGTATTCTTTCAAAAAATAAACTAGCAAGGAATTTCAATGTAATATGTAAAAGTGAAAAAAACATAGAAATCCCAAATGGCTTTTAAAGCTATAAAGCATGAAATTATTTAAATTAGGAATACCTTAGAAACCTAAGGAGGCAAGCATAGTGATCATAACGAGCATGGGATTTGGGCTGCTAAATAATAGAACTTGGTAATGTTACTATTTGTGCAATATCAATTTTTGTGTATTTCTGAGATTTCTTTGTGAATATAGGACTCTAAAAAGTCATAAGGTGAAACTTTTAGCTACATCTAAATTAATTACGATAATCAATGCTAACATTTCAATAGAGGTCTAGGTTAAAAAGTACTTTGTATGTATCATTTGATTCTCATGACAATAATCTGAGGTAAATGGTAAAGACCTTATTATTTCAGGTTTCCAAATAAGGATGCTTAAAATCAGGTGGATATAAGCATAGATACAAAAACACATATTTAAACTGTACTGATAATTTCTAGATATGTTGTATAAGCAATTCATCTTTAGGCAGAGGTTGGGCTTCATGGCTTCTGACTTCCTTTCTAACTCTGATGTTTCGTTTTTTTAGATATACCATACTTCTCAACACAGCGTACCATGTTTTATTATCATGCATTATGTGTAGTCATGGTGTAGTCATACACACATATTTGTATATTCATACACATTGTATGTGTGTGCATATAATGATTATCATGCAATATATATTATGTGCCACACAAAAAATTGCAACTTTTACATATTAAAAAAGCTTTTAATGTGCAACATTCCCATTTGCTTCATTCTTCTTATAGGGAATTGGTCATTTCTCCTGAAGTGTTAATCCTCTGAAATAGATAGAATAAAATATATTGCTTTAATTTTTGAGATAATGAAACTTAGTTTCAGAAAGAAATGTTTTATCCAAGACAATTTAGCAAAATTAGCGACAGAAGGACTTATGACTTAGTCTATACATAGATGAATACATTCTCAGAAATAATATATGTTCACAAATATATAATGATATATTTGAAGATCACATAATGAATGATAAATATATCTTATGCATATATGCCTCTATATTAATATGCACATGTTGTTCAGTTGTTTTTAAGTTGTGTTATACTCTTCATGACCTTATTTGGGGTATTCCTAGCAAAGAAACTTGAGTGGTTTGCCATTTCCTTCTTCACCTTATTTTACAGGTCAAGAAACCAAGGCAAACAGGATTGAGTGATTTGCCCAAGGTCACACAGCTGGAAAATGTCTGATTCTGGATTTCAACTCCACTCTTTCTGACTCCAGTCTTGGTACTTGATCCACTGTACCACTGAGCTGCCCAATATATTTATATAGAGATATAAATATGGATATAGATATATGCACATATTTACATATATAATGTTTAATAAAGAAATATGACATACATTAAAGAATATTAAAGTTAGAAGGGACCTCAGAATCTATCCATACAGATGCAAATACATTCCATAACATACCTGGCCACCAACTTGGAGGATATTAAAGTAGTCTAAACACAGAATTAGCAAGCCAAGGAACTACATTAACTATGTGAGTAGAAAGAAGGGGATAGATACAAATGCTTTATGAAAGAAAAAGTGACGAGATTTGGCAAAAGCTTAGAGCCTAGTGGCTAAGTAAAAGGAGCAATGAGGGATATATCTTTGAAGCAGGTAAGTAAGTATGTAGGTAGGTAATACAGATTTATCAAACTCTTGAAGTTTGCCAGGCAGTATGCCAAATTCTAGGAGATACAAATCCTTCCCCTCCTCCCCCCAAAAAAGAAAGAAATTGGGCCTCTCCTTAAAGAACTTATATAGTACAAAAAAACTATCTAGAAAGGGTGGTGAGAGGCGCAGGGAGTGAAGGTACATGGTCTAGTTGCATAGTATTGAAATCCTGAACATCATAAGCACAACTGAGTGGGCATTGGAAGTTGGTTGTCTTGATCCCCTCTACAAAAAAGGAGCCCCTCTCCACCAATGGATGAAAGCAGCTGACTCTGACAGTGGATCTTCTATGTGCAGGTGGTCTCAGGGTGAGAGTACAATAGAGGCATGACATTGAAGTCAGAAAAATCAGAAGTACAGCCTGGAGGTGAATGAATTAAAAACATTCCTCAGGGAAATTCTGGGGTTTTGAACCTAAGTGACTGCAATGATGGTGGTATCCTTAATAGAAACAAGTAAGATAGGAAGAGAGAAGGATTTATGGGTGATGGAGAGGAGATAACTTCTGTTTTTGACATGACATTGATATCTTTTAAACATCAAAGCTAATACCTTCAATCTGAAATTTTCTTTTCTTTTTTAATGTTAATGTTTCATAGCTTTGAAATCATTTCCCATACTAGAAGATGACTTTGATATAATTCCATCAAAATTCCTCACTCTATAAATTAGTAATCTGAGATCTAGAGAAGATAGGTGGATTGTTTAAGATCATATAGGTATCAAAGTCAAATTTAAACTCAGTTCCTGTGACTCCATATCATGTCCTCTTTCTATTATACCAGGATGCTTCCAGCACAGTAGTTAGGAATTGTGCCAGTCGCTATTTCTATAAGATGTGTGTTTTCAAGATTTTATGACCAGACATAAAAGTTTACTCCAGAATGTGTTTGGCGGAAATATCTCATTCAAAAAGCAATTTACTTTTGCTGTACCTAAAAAAAAAATAGCCAAAGTGACTTTTAAAGTTATGGGACATTAGTATCAAAAAGAACATTATATCTTTTAAAATAGTAGTACATCTGTACAATTCCAAGTAAATCTGATTTTTAAAAACATCAATAAAAATGTACCTAACAAGATGAATCTATAATTAATGGCTAGAATGCACAAAAAAGAGATAGTTTTATTTTTCCCTAACGTAGCTAAATATATGAATTTTTATGAGATCCTATAATTACTCAGAATGGATGAATAAAAATGTTGGCATGCTTCTGTGGATGGCAACACCCAGAACACTTAAATCCCCACATGCTACCGAAAAGTTGCCTCCTGAGCTCTGGGACAAAAAAACCACAGTTGTGTGTGAACATCAGATTTTGTTTTTAATGTATTTATAATTACATACTTACCTATTATGCTGTCAAATTCCCTTAGGAACATTTTTACCCTGTCATTTTACAGATGGGGTGAGAACGCTGGTATTGGAAAATAAGAAGTTGCTCAAAAGGGATATCAGAGGGCTTTACTGATCCTTACCTCCATCACTCGTCCAAAAGGGAATTTTTTTCTTCCTAAGAAAAATAATTCTGAATTTGGAATTGTGATTCCACTAGTTTGGTGGATTTGGTTATTATTATTTTAATGAATGGCTATACTCAGATTGGAATTTTTCCCCCTAGAACATGCTACCCTAGAGTAGCAGTACCTTGTCAGACACAGAATCCTATAATATCTATTCCAGTTTGAGGTAGTGTAAGGTCTACTTGAGAGTTCTTTTATCATTTATTTCTGCAGGGGAAAATGTGGACTATGCTCAGATGTCCATGTTTAAGAATATTTCACAGAAAATAATGTGGGTGAAATGCTGACATGGAAGAAGTCTATCTTTAACCATATTTTCCTTGTTTTTAATTTTTATACAAATTAGTTTTGTTTTTATACAGCTGACATTTCCCAAGAAACACACAAAGTCCCCTTCAAAGTATACTTGTAGAAACTCCTTAAAGAAAAGCACCTGATGTGCCATAAAAATGCTAGGCTTCAGAGGTTCCCTGATGTCCTAAAAATACTCCATTAGGGATTAAAGATCAATCACTCTATTAAATCATAGGGAAAAAAAATCATCTCTAGAGTCCTTCACAGAAAACCCCCATTTTCCTGAGAGATTCATGGATAGGCAAGACACTGGGGCAGATATAGAGCAAAGCACAGAGCATAGTGTTCATGCGACCTTTCCTGGCACCTTCTGGCAGTTAGTATTCCTGTTGAACTCTGCTTTACTAAAGTCTCTCCAAGCCAAAGTCTTACATGACTTTCAACAAAATAGAGGTTTTCCAAGAATTCTGATGAAAAGGTCAGAACTGAGAAGATATTTTAAAATGGCAAACCAGAAAATAAATAAACAACTCTCTAATCTATTATCCATCCATCCATCCTTCCATCCATCCATCCATCCATCCATCCATCCATCCATCCATCCATCCACCTATCTATCCATGTATCTATCTATCTATCTATCTATCTATCTATCTATCTATCTGTTCACACATATCTGTGTAATTCAGCCCTTACTCACTCAAATCAAAGTCAATTGCAAATCATGTCATCATCTCCCTGTTGTCATTGTCCTCTTAGAGTATAAAGGATAAACTGCACACACACACACACACACACACACACACACGCACTGTATAATTAAAAAGGGGATGACTTGTTTACTTGTTAACAGGAAAATAAGAAATAGATGATTTCTAAGCACCTGATATCTTTAAGGGTCATAAAGAAAAGTTAAAATGACAGAGTTTAGTCTTTTTTCAAAGTACCTTGGGGCAAAAATAAGAGGGATAAGGGAATATGATGGAGGACAAAATGAGGAATAAAGGGGGAGGGAATGTATTACTGCTGCATAAGAGAAGTGCATGAAAAGAAGAACATATAGCCATAGGAAAATTTCACTCTCATTTGTGTCAGAGAAAGGACAACTGAATACAACTATACACATACACAATCACGCATACCTTAGTTTATTAATATATTTTTAAAAAGAAGGGAAATAGGAGGGGACAGGGGCAAGAGTGAGCTTTAGATGTATCTAAAAGGAAAGGAAGAATAGGTAAAGGAATCCTTTTAATCAAAATAAACTGAAATGTAGGAAAGAGAAAAATAAAGGGAAGGTTAAAAGGAAAACAAGAATCAAGAATTAATAGAAACCTGGCATCAGAGTCAGGGTAAGGAAAAAAAAAGGAAAAGATACAATTGAGAGAAAATAGGCTCTTTCACTTATAAGTTTACAAATGTTAGGAAATTCCCTTTCTTCTGTCATGTGTGTGTGTGCATGTACACAAATATACATATATACACACACATAAATATATACATGCATATATACATATATACATATACACATATAAACATGTATGTCTATCTTTTTTTTAAGAGAGTGGTGGGAGCAAAGAGAAGAATATTTACAAGAGGTCAGAAAGGAGGGACATGCACAATTAATAGTCATAACTGTGAATATGAATGGGATGGACTGACCCATAAAATTGAAGCGGACAGCAAAATGAATCAGAAAATTGACAATATGTTTTTTAAAATACGCTTGAAACAGAAAATTTACATGGAGTTAAAATGAACTGAATTTAGCAAAGAATAGAAGTAGTAATCATAATTTCAGAGAAGATTGTAGGAAATATAACTAAGAAAAAAGGAGAAAAATGTAAATCGTATCATGTTGAATTTCAACATAAAATATATTACCACCTAATATACATGATTCTAGTTACATAGAATCTAAATACTTAAAGTATCTTACCTCTATTATCTCCAATTAATGACATGCACAAATACATACTGTATATGTATATATATGTGTATATATGTATACTTATATGTATATGCATACAAACATAGTTATTTGCAAGTTCTTTCCCTTATTAAACTATGAGCTCCTTGAGGTCAAGGAATGCTTTTCTCTTTTATTTTTTTTTAATATATCCACTGTCCAGGCCAGCCAGACTCGGGGATCCCAGGGGCCCCAGAGTACCTACCGTAGCCCTGCAGTTGCTCACGGCCACCCCAACGACCCTGCAGATGCTCTCAGTCACCCCGAAGACTCTTTGGAGTTAGAACTCCGGATATGGACAGAATAGTCCGACACACCTCAGTGGAGTGGCCAAGCATCTTTATTGTCTTACAAATCTTCTCTTGCTGCTGCCCCCCCAGCCTTATTCCCCTGCCCCTTTTATTCCCTTTCCATCTGCCCTTTTGTCAGGTGTCGTGGCAACAGGGTCTGGATAGGTGGGGAGTGCTTCTCCATTGATGGTGCATACTCAGTGCCGTGTCTGACGTGCAGTCATTGAGGCAGAATACACACCTGGATGCCTCCTACCCACCTCAGGTTTTCCTTGTCAGCAAGAGCATACTGACCGAGATTAGACATCTAGGTATCTCTAAGGGGCCCTTACAATCCACAAAGTATAACACAATGCCTGACACAAATTAAGTGCTTAACAAATGCTTGCTGACTGTCTGAGTAAAGGAAAAGTTAAGTAAAACATAGTAAAATAGGAAAAGGGGGGCATTTATTTTATCCTTGTGAAACCTAGACAAATCTAACCAAATTATAAACAAAAAAAGAAGTTAATGAGATGAATAGAATTTTTAGAAAATTTAGATGATAGATTACAATTGATTACTGAAAGGGAATAGAAGGTATGTGTGTGTGTGTGTGTGTGTGTGTGTGTGTGTGTGTGTGCGCGTGTATACACACACGTATATATGCATAAGTATATATACATATACATACACATACACATACACATACACATATACATATATATATATATATATGCTGTATTTGGCCCCTTTACACAATTGTCCACACATTTAAACACACACATAGAAAGTACAAAAAAGCAGAAGGTATAAAGACATTATTTATTGAACATAATAAAATAAAATTACATTCATGAAATGTGTATTAAAGAGTTAAAAACTAATTGGAGCATGATGTAATTCTAAGGAGGTGGTGAGTTTAAAAATATTTTAATAATAGATAGCTTCATCAAAGAAAATTATTATAATGGAACAATATACCAAACTTTATGTGATGTAGCTAAAGCAGTTTGGTTGTGGAAATTTTAAATTCATAAATGTTTTTATCAACAAAATGGAGAAAGCACAAATCAATGAGTTATATATGCAATCTATTAAGAAAAAATGTACATCAAATTTAAAATCTTTTGCAAAATAAA
>CM053582.1:277293894-277326529 GCA_028627135.1 Pseudochirops cupreus | reverse complement strand
GTATGTTTGGATTTCTTTTCTTTTCTTTCTCTTTTTTTGGAAGTCGCTGTCCTAGACCTATGATTCACAGGTATAAGGAATTTCTTGTGAAGAAATTCAACTCATTTGTAACTTTAAGCTTCAAACAGTTGCTTGGAACACTGACAGGGTACATGATTTTGCCATGGTGACACATTGGAATGTATCAGAGGCACAATTTAAAACACATCTCTTTCTGACTCTGTGACTAGGAACCCCTTTAAAAAATATCATAATGAAGTCAAGTAACATATTGACATTGAACAAAAATATATTCAACATTCTTTTCCTGTAGTCCTGCGTATCTCTACTAAACAGAAGGAGTTAGATTTCTTCTTCCTGTATGCAGGTCCAATATTGGTACTTACATCAAGTTAACATTCATCTTCATCTCATTTTTGTGTGTAGTCATTGTGTATATTCTTTCCCTACTTCTACTTAGGTTTATAGATTTAGACCTAAGTGATCTAGTACAGGGCTTCTTAAACTTTTTCTGCTTCTGACCTTTTTTCACCAGAAAAATTTTTATGCTATACATATATTGGTATATAAAATGAGTATATAAACCAAACATTTACTGATATTAAATCATAAAGAAATTTATTTTAAAACAATTCTTTGGTATACATATAATTTTATCATTTACTAAAGATGAAAAGAAATTTGCATACTAATGAGATGCATTTGTTTATTTTTATTTAAAAAATTAAATCTTGGCAGAATATTTGATAGTGCAGGACATAGAACATCTTCAGCATTTTTCAGAGTTGATCAATCTTTTGATGTATAATCATCGAAGCTGAGAATACCTCTTCACATAAATACATGGTACAAAATGACAGAAGTATATTTGGGGCCATTTCAGAAATTTTTGGAAATTCTGTCCAAATCTCAAGCCTAAATTCATTTAATACTATTTTAGGAAGATCGAGTTTTAAACCTGCTTTTCTTGATAACTCAGCAAATTTTTCTTCTTGAACTGTTAGTGGTGGATAACAGATATTTTTTTTAATTTCAATTGAATATGGTTTATGAACCCAACTTAGTTTTTTTGTAGAATCAAAACTTGAAGGGAAGTATTTCTGAAACTGTCTCCAGGTTCTTCAGATGATCAATTATAACTTTTACAATTAAATGTTTGGGGAGGTTATTTTCAATTATGAAATCATCTGTAGCTGTAAACATTTCTTTAAAAAAAATAAAACTTTTGGACCCTATTCTTCCATGTATTAATGTTTTTATTAAAACTTCCAATTTTATCTTTTAACATAATGTAAAGCTAAGCACTAGCAGCTTTTCAGAAGAATGGTACTATGAGCAGCT
Organism: Pseudochirops cupreus; assembly: GCA_028627135.1. NCBI lineage: Eukaryota > Metazoa > Chordata > Mammalia > Diprotodontia > Pseudocheiridae > Pseudochirops > Pseudochirops cupreus. The sequence continues at coordinate 277,325,188 of CM053582.1, read as the reverse complement.
TTTAAGGTCCTGATTACACCGTATAGTGAATATTCTATTCATTCCGTAACAAATCAAAGCAAAATATTCACAGTAAATCAAAGTACATCATTCACAATGTTACAACTTATCACAGATAATAAAAATACAGCATTCACAACAACTTATCACAGAAAATGGCCACATAGTTTCCACCACAGTGGTCACAAAGTTTTCAACAAAGAACAATCATTTAGTAACTCAATCATTCAATCGTCCTTCAGGAGGTTTGCCTCCTCAAGGAACACAAAGTACAACAGTCAAAATTCTCCACTCATGGGAACACTAAGTTAACTCAATCAGTCACTTCTTCAGTCATTAATCTCTAAGTATAATCATTTAGTCAATCAATCATTTTATCAACTCAGTCATTCAATCATCAGAAAATACACAGACCCTCCACCCCTAGGTCACTAATAATTTTACAATTTCTCAGTCAGTACATAGTATCCAAGTGCCTTCTTTCAGCTTGACTTGGGGTGGTTCCTCAGATTCCCTGGATCCCCTTCCATGGTCCCAGATCTACCTGGATTCACCAAACTGTCACCTGGGTGACATTTCAAAGGCAGGCTGCTCCCAGGTCCTTGTCCAGATCTCTGTTCAGTTCCTGCTCCGCATTGGAGCTCATAGTGTCCAGTCCATCTCAAATCCTTCACAATCTCTGTTCCTGGGAAGACAAAGCTTAACAAAGCCACAAACAGACAAGGTCTTAAATCCCTCACAGTCATGCTTCCTCAATCTTTGGCAGCTCTGGCTGGCCCTTGGACTGAGCAGAAGTTTCACCTGGTTCCCAGAATCAAAATCACTCCATCCAGGTTTTCAAAATCAAAATAATTCTTTTCAGCCTAGGGCAGGGGGGGTGGGGGTGGGAGGGGTTCGTCTTCAGCCTCTTTGGCTCGTCTTCAGCCTCTTTGGCTCCTCTTCAGCCTCACAAGAGGCAGCACCTTCTGCATCCATGGAGTTGGCTCCAAGAAGATCTGTCTCTCTCAGCCAGGATCTTTACTTATATTCATACAGAATTAGCTTCCTGTTTCAGCCAACTCCTTCCTGTTACATCAGCAACAGGTAACAGGTGTTCATACCTTCTGTTTCTTTAACAGAGGCTTAATATGAACTAGATGCTAAGTACCTCTTAGCTTATCAATACAAAGGGGAACTTCAGATCTCATTACCATTACATATAAATATGTTATAATTTTTTCCTTGAAGTGACATGCTTAAATCATTGAATATTTTAAAAATATCCAACAAATTACCTAGTTTTGAAAGCCATAAGTCATTATGGGAATAAAAAGTCATATTTCTGTTCAGTCAAAAATATAGCAGCTGCTTCTTTCAATTTTAAGAAGCTATTTAAACTTTACTCTCTTGACAGCCACCTTACCTCTGCATGTAGTAATAAGCTTTTGTAATTGGAGGCCATGTCTTTCCAAAGGTTTGAAAATGAATGAGTGTTAAGGGCATGGTTTTTAATGAAGTTAATGATTTTGATAGTATTGCAAAACACAACATCTAACTCTGGTGATATTTTTTTGGCTATGAATGCCTCACAACGAATCACGTACTGAGTCAAAGTGATTTGTTCATTGCCACCAACTTGAACTTTTGCTACAAATCCATGGTTTCAGAACCATCTGTACTGATTCCAAAGCAATTTTTCCACTGTAAATCTTCATTTGTGAAAAATTCACTCACTTTAAGATATAAATCTTTCCCTCCTTTGTGCCTTTCCAAAGCACAACAAAATAATTCCTTATGTATGCTTCCTTCATAAACATATCTTACATAACATAATATAAACATATCTTACATAACTAACATAAAGTGCCCTTAGGAATGTCAGTTGTTTCATCTAACTGCATTGCAAGCTTTGGGCTGCCCTTAAGTCTTGTAATAAACTGCTGGAATTGGTCATTACTAATTCCAGAAATTCTTTTGGAAATAGTATCACTCAATAGAGAAATTCTATTAATTTTATCCCCATACATTTTTCCCATGGAGTATTTATGACATTTTAATAGAAACAGGTAACATGAAATCTTCTCCTGTTGCACAGGGCTTTTTAGTTTCTGCAATGAAATAAGAAATTTTGTAACATGCAAATAAATTATTTTCATTGAAAATAACAAATTTCTCATGGCACTGGTTTTCTTTATTTGAAGATTTTAAAAGTCATTCCAAATTTCCTTTCATTTGTTGCAGTAAGCTCTTTGTTTGGTATTAAGAGATGCCATTTTACTTGGGCTAATTTCATGCTCTCTGCAACCCAAATTTCATTACAAATTAAGCAAAGAGGCTCTTCTATATCATCATCATTATTAGAAGTAAATCCATGTTGCACAAATTATTCGACATGTTTTCTTTTTCTTTTCAGTCTAGTTGTATTATAACCTGGAAGTGAAGACTGCCACATTGTAATCAATATTTTTATTTGTTCTATCTAAATTTAGCCACTTATCCATAATGAAAAAATATTTTTGTCCTAAAGTATAAACAAACACTACTAAGAATTTCTCAAATAAACACTATCTTTAGTATATGAAATTACATTACTTTGTGCTTAATTTTTAAAAATAGATGTTCATACTTACATATACAGCAGTGATAGTGAAGTATTATTAACTTGCTGCAGTTAAATACTTATGTTTCTGTAAAAGAAGGAGATAACAGCAATTTTAAAAATCAAACATTCTAACACAATACAACCCAAAGATATATGGATTTGATACTTACATGCTGAGGAATGATGGTATGAAAATATTGTCTTTATTTTCAGTAGTTAAATTATTATGTCTCTGTAAGAGCAGAAAACCTTGTATGTACAGTAAACACACTGTAATCCATAACATACAAGAGTCTTGAATCTGAGCAGAGGTGTTTCTGGAAGTGCTTGTTAATGCTGTGTGGTGTGATGGCATGTGCAGTACAGAGTATGGATATTGCATGTTCAGAATAAAGGCTGCAGTGAAGTCATGTGATGCAACATGGGGCAAGCACTGCCAAAAACACTTTGGATTCACTACATGTTTAATTTTGAATGAGTTTTTGGTCATTGTATGTCCTGTATCGGCAAGCACCCCAGCATACCCAGGCCAGCTGCTGGCATAGGTTCTTAGATCTGCTTTTCTAAAGGAAGGCAATTCAAAATGGGTTAACAATCTCACTTTAATCAATTAAACAAATATCATTTACCTAGTTCAGGGGGAAATGTCAGCACCCTGAACTTCAGAGAATGTAAACAGAATACAAACACAAGTTACGAGCAGAAGTTACAAGCAGACAAAGAAACAGATCAGCAGACAGGCTTCCAACCATCAGACCATTACATCCATACTTATTCAGTTACCAGAGAGGGAAGCACCAACATCTGGGTTTTTCAAAGCCAGGGGACTCAATGGCTTCCCAGAGTCTTGTCTGGCCAAATCACACAACTCTTCTCAAAGTGAGCCCCAAAGCAAAACCTCACATCAGGGCATACATATAGCCTTCTTCTGCATCGAAGAATGTCACAGCCCTCTTGATCCACTGCCCAATCACAAAGCAACAAGGCGTGGGCATTCCCAAAAAACAAGCCTCCTGCCACAGGCTCCATGTGACCACATTCAGCATATTAGGAGGCAGAGTATACTTTCAAATAGGGGAAGTTTCTCAGATCCACTAAAGTCATTTAAGTAAAGGGCCTAGGTGCAGGGAAGATCTTCAGATTTCCATGACAGTTCAGAAAACTTTTACTGTTGCCAAATTTTTTGCAATCCCCCACACTCAGTTACATGACTCAGTATGGGGTCTAGATCCACAGTTTAAGAAGCACTAACCTAGTCCAACTCTCTCATTTTAAAAACAAAAGAACACAAGCTAAGAGATGTTAAGTGATTTGCCTAAGGTTACCAAAGTAGTAATATACTCTGCTGCTTGTAATAGTCATGTGCTTTTACAGAAATATTCCAAATATGTTTGATCTATTAGGAATTTCAATTCTGCTAAAATAGTGATATATACACAGTTCACTCTGTATCCTTTTGTGTGACTTTCCATGTTTCTTTGAATTTCAATTAAAAGTTTTAGAGAACAAAAATATTCTAGGACTTTTATATGCCATAATTTGTTCTGATATTCCTCAAATTGGGGGATACTCAGTTTACTTCCAGTCTTTTGCTATCATTTAAGAAAAACTTAAACTATAAATACTTTAGGGGCAGGTAGGTTGCACAGTGGATTGACTGCCTGACCAGGAGTAGGAATATTTGAGTTCAAATCCAGCCTCAGATGCTTGCTAGCTGTGTGACCTTGGGCAAATCACTTAAGTCTGCCTCAGTTTCCCCATGCATGAAATGAGCTGGAGAAGAAAAAAGCAAACCAGTCCAGTATATTTCCCAAGAAAAACCAAAATGTGTTCATAAAGTATCAGACTGAACAAGAACAGCCTAAATATTATGGCTGTAAAAGGGCTTTCCTATGCCTTTTCCCTACCCAAACCTTCATCCAGTGATGAGAGAAAATGGCGTCTGTAATTGCTTCATGTGCCTGCAAAATTGCTATTCATCCCTCCATCCAGATGAGGCAGCAGGAGGAAGTCAATTTAATTACTCCTCAGTTAGGCAATGTAGGAAAGCAGATCAAAATATTTTAGGGAGACTATTGCAGGGAGATATTTTCAGGAAGGGAAGCCCTGTCTAAATATCCCTTAGCTCTAATTGGTTTTCCTAAATAGTTTCTGCTTTTTCTCTCTTTTCTCCACTTCTACATCCATAAATTCTCTAAAGTTAAAAATGCAGTAATGGAGGCCCTAATGGTTATGGGTTGGAATAGAAGTGCTGCGCCTGCATAGGTGCTAAATGAATTATGTATAATTGGGGACTACCTGAGTGGTAGAAGTGCATAGAATACTGGCAGGATGACTTAGGTATGAATCCTTCATTCGACACTGAGTGATAAAGGACAAGTCATATAACCTCTGAGTCTCTAGTTCCTCATCTAAAAAATGGCATAATAGCATCTTTTCACAGACTTGTAAGGTTTATATGAGATAACGTAGGCAAAGCACTTTGAATATAAACGTGAGTTTCTATTGTTATTCTTTCTTAACTATACATGTTAATTTTCAGAAAACAGACTGACATATCCCTTTATACTGCTTTCTTTTTACTAGTCAATTTAATGTAACTGGGATTTTTTGTTTTCAATTCATCATGGAGGGTGGTGTCTGACTTTTGTGGCAGAGTTCTAGCTTCCTCAAATGTTTAAAGGTAAAATTGTTAGACCTGTTTAAAGACAAAATTTTCTGTTGATCTTGTTGATCTTGCTTCAACTGGAGAAGCAGAAAACAAAACAAAACAAAACAAAAAACTGCATGATGTGTTTGTAATAGGGCACCATATGTGCAGAAGTAAAACACAGGACCAATACATGTGCTGCTCCAGACATTCTGCCTCTGAGCATGGGGAGATATGTCTTTAGCGTATGGCTCTGTCTACGTCCCATTCTGTAGTTTCCTTAGATTTTACAAGTCTGTGTGAAATGTTAATTTTTCATTTAATCATCATATCTTGGTATCAAGGAGACCTTTCTGTGAATAAGCAAACACAATCTGTGTTTTGGTATCTTATGACATCTTTTTTTTTTCACTCCTTTTGGGCGATGTGAAAAACATATCGTGTGATAAGGGTAATATGCCTATTTACTTCTTATCAATTCAACTTAACGCTCCTTAACAAGTCAATGACTATTTATTGTGAACCCATTATACCTATAACTAAGTGTATTGTAGAACTTTGCAATGTTATATATTCTAATTCCACCCCCTCCTTTCCTTTCTCTCCCTTTATAATAAAGCATTTCTCTCAAGAATCAAGGAAAGAAAGTTTTATTTTATGTGAATTTAGCATCCCTTCAAAGCAACTCTTCAAAAAAAAAGTACCTATGACAATGCTTTTAAGGTTAATCAGCATTATTGACATTTTCTTCATCACTTGAATCTACACAATCAACAAAACAATAAATCAGGCCCTACTTATATATTTTACTGATTCCAAGGTATAAAATGCTCACACTGAAAATTTAACAACCAGTTCTGAGCCAGAGCTGACTCCAACACACCCGTGGGGAGGGGAGTACAAAGAATCAGAGAAGATATGGCAAAATTTTGGGAGATATGGTTATTACAACAAAGGCGACAAAGTGGGATTGGACCAGAATTTGTGGGACATGAGATAACTTTGCCTACATAGTATTATTTAAATTAAACATCGTTCTCCTCATGACTTAATAGTTCTAAGAAACAAGTATAGCAAGGGAAGTAAAAAGAAAATGGGGTAAGATTTATAAAGATAGTAACAGAAATGGTTGGAAGAGGAAGGCCAAAGTGTGTATCTGAAGTCACTCAAAGAGCAGAAAATAAAATTCAGAATATACTATAAGGAAAGAGAAATAATGACAACAAAAAAAAGACAATGAAAAAGTTCTTGGAAAAATATGCAGCAAAATTAAATCAACAAAATTTAGAGCTTGGAGGGGAAAAGGAAAAAGAAAATCTTGAACTATCTGCTTGCCTGTGTGTAGAAAGAGAAGAAACAAAAGAAAGGAAGAAATATATAACTAAAAATGACTAATTTGAGTAAAATTCATGAATTTGACAAAGCAGAAGGGAAAGATTCTGTGGGAATAGACTAACTTCAAAATATTTTAAATAGATTAAATTAGAAGGAAATGAAGTACTAAATTAAAAAAGGAAGTGATTTTTTCCCTTAAAATAGGTAATACTAAGAAAATAAATGGATGAAAATGCAAGCCTGAAAGTCATAACTTTAAATGAAATTACATAAATAATCCACTAAACAGAGAAGGAGCAACAGAATTAATAATAAAATAAAGCCCAATCTGTTGTACACAAGACATACATATATTAAAAATGATAGAGTGGAAAAAAATTTACTATGCATAAAGTGAACCCAGAAAACAGAAGTTATAATCCTCATTAAAAACATACATAAAATTCACAACATTGATAAGGATAAATGAGTTAATTCTATTATGTTTAAGGAAACATAAACAATGTACCATCAATGTGGGATAAGAGAAGCTCAAAATAAAATTCTGAAGCTACAAAGGAAAACCATTTTTCATTTGGGATAAAAGCTGGAATTTGTAGAAAATTTTTGCAGAAATAATTTTCAATTGGGATGAAAGCTGGGAAGTGGATATATAAGGAATTCTCTAACCAATGTGGATTTTTAAAAAAGAGATGCACAGTGTAGCTAGGTGGCACAGTGAATACAGTACCGGCCCTGGAGTCAGGAGGATCTGAGTTCAAATCAAGCCTCAGACACTTAACACTTACTAGCCATGTCACCTTGAGCACATCACTTAACCCCTATTGCCCTGCCTTCTTCCTCCCTCCAAAAAGAAAAAAAAAAAGATGCACAGAAAATGGAAGCAAAGCCAGATACCAAAAAATCAAAATAAGAGCACCTGTGAAAATAGCATCAGGAATGCTAAGGCTCCTAAAGGACTGAGGCCAGTAATGGAAGGTAAGGACTGTTTTAAAAGCGTTTTTTTCTTTGCTATGGCTATATTGAAAGTGTAAGAAAGTTCACAGAACAAAAAGGATCTTTGCTCGGGGTGATTGGAATGGTGGTAACTGAGTTGTTACTTTTTCTTCTGTTTCTGTTTTTGCTACAAGAAAGAAATGACTTTTACATTGAAAATGACAGAATAAAAAAATTATCTGGAAGCTGATTTGCCTCCTACTCTCTCAGCTTCCTGGTTGAGATGATAAAACACACTAATACCCCCTGCTTATGCCTCAGAAGGCTTCTCTACTATGCTTCAGGTGCATTCTCTGAAATATTCCTTAGCACCTTTTTGCCACCCTGGCCCCCATCTCACACTGATGGCTTCTGTTCTGAGGAGAAAACCAAGCTAGCCATCTTTAATTTTCCTCCTGGATCTGCTTTTGACTCTCTTGACTTTGCCACCTTTACCATCTCCCTTCCCCTTGCCCCCACCTCATGAACACAATTCAGTTAAAATCAGGTAAAATCTCCTTTGTGTCTGTTTTTATTTCTATCCTCAGTGCTCAGCACACTGCCTGGCACAATATAATTAATAAATGTTTGTTGCCTAGTGAAATAGGAGATTCTGATGCTTCTCTGTCAGATATGGACAAATCTAACAGAAAGATAAACAAAAGGAAATATGGAGAATTAAGTAAACAGGGAGAATTTACAGCTGAGACATTTTATGATTGCACGCATTAATGGAAATATCATTTCTCAGCACCACATTCTTAACTTATGGCAATAAACTGTATAAAAGAGAATATAAATTACAAAATAATTTTTAAAAATAGAAATTGACATAAATGTATAATAGCAAGAGTCACTCATCAACATATAAAAGGTTAAAGGAGATCAACAAACATGTCTTCTTTTCTTTTTTTTTTTTTTTACATATTTTATTTTGAAAGAAGAACTGTGAATTATAAATGACCACAAGAAAACATGCTTTGAAAAACAAATTAAAACAAATCCAAGGGAGGTGGAGCCAAGATAGTGAAGTAGAAGCACAGATTTGGCATGGGCTCTGGCTCCAAACAATTCCAATACCTGTAAAAATGACTCAAAACAAATTTCAAAGCTATAAAATCAACAAAGTGACAGAGAGAAACAAATTCTCCCACTGAAGACAGCTTGGCAGGCCAACATTAAAGGTCTATCTCAGCACACTAGGAACCGAGTGCCTTTCTGCAGCCCTGACCAGCAGTGTCTGGAGCACATTTCAGGAGAGTGAATAAGCAGTAGCTGTGGTGGCTTACAGACTCCTCAAACTATAAATGCCAAAGAAAAACTAAAAGGTCAGTGTGGAGCTTTATTGGAACGTAGATGGGGGGGGGGGGTGGTCCAAAGACTTTGGTCTGGCACCTGCCCCCAAGGCAAGAAGCAGCGGCAGCACTGAGGCTGTGCTATGTGGCTACTTCAGGTGCTCCTGGCCTGCAGAGTGTAGGGGGACCAAGTGACCATTCAGAGGGTTATCACTCTTGCTTTAACCTTCTTGGATCTCAATCACAGTCTTGCGTGGTGGTCCTGGGGTTTGTGACCAGTGAGCCAGAGCTTGTAGGAGCTGCAGAGACAGTGCCCTCCTAATAGCTCCAGCAGCTGTGAAAACCCCAATGATTTGGGACAAAGCTTTCTCCATTCTGTAAGCAGAATTCTAGTGTGGTAAAGAGCTCAAAAGTCAAGTAATTAACTGGAAATATAAGCAATCACAGGAAGCACAAACAGACCATAGAATCCTTTTTGGGGGCAAAAAGGATCAAGGCATGGAGTGAGAGGAAGACAGTGAAGTCAGAACTCCTGCATCAAAAGCCTCCAAGAAAAATATGAACTGATTACAGGCCATGGAGGAGCTCAAGAAGAATTTTGAAAATCAAGTAAGAGAAGTGGAGGAAAAATTGGGAAGAGAAATGAGAATGATGCAGGAAAATCATGAAAAGTGAGTCAGTAGCCTGCTAAAGGAGACTCAAAAATACACTACAAAAAATAATACCTTAAAAAATAGACTAACTCAAATAGCAGAAGAGGCCCAAAAAGCCAATGAGGAGAAGAATGCCTTAAAAACCCAAATTGCCCAGATGGAAAAGGAATTTTAAAAATTCACTGAAGAGAATAACTCCTTCAAAATTAGATTGGAGTAACTGGAAGCTGATGACTTTATGAGAAATCAAGATACTATAAAACAGATTCAAACCAATGAAAAAAATAGAAGGCAATGTGAAATATCTCACTGGAAAAACTACTGAACTAGAAAATAGACCCAGGAAAGATAATTTAAAAATTATGGGACTACCTGAAAGCCATGATCAAGAAAAGAACCTAGACACCATCTTTCAAGAAATTAGCAAGCAAAATTTCCCTGATATTCTAGAACCAGAGGGCAAATTAAAAATGGAAGGAATTCACTGATCACTTCTTGAAAAAAAATCCTAAAAAGATAACTCCTAGGAATATTATGGGCAAATACCATAGTTCCCAAGTCAAGGATAAAATACTGCAAGCAGTCAGGAAGAAACAATTTGAGTATTGTGGAAATACAATCAGGATAACACAAGGCCTAACAGTTTCTACATTAAGGGATTGAAGGGCTTGGAATATGACTTTCTGGAGATCAAAGGAGCTAGGACTAAAACCAAGAATCACCTACCCAGCAAAACTGAGGATAAGGCTATAGGGGAAAATGTGGTCATTCAATGAAACAGAGGATTTTCAAGCATTCTTGATGACAAAACCAGAGCTGAACAGATCATTTAACTTTCAAATACAAGAAGCAATAGCAGCATAAGAAAGAAATCATAAGGAACTTAACAAAGTTGAACTATTTACATTCCTACATGGAAAAATGATAATTGTAATTCATAAGATTTTTCTCAGTGTGAAAATAGTTGAAAGGAATGTGTGTGTGTTTGAGTATGTGTGTGTGTGTGTGTATTTATTTATTTATAGATAGATATTTATGTATACATATATATATGTTTGTGTATGTGTGTATATGTGTATATATATACACACATATATACCTATATGCCTATATACATATATATGTGTGTGTGTGTATATATACACATAGCTATAGGAGGGTGTATGTGTATATAAATATATATGTAAATGTGTGCATATATATGTTCATGTATACATAGACAGAGGGCACAGGATAAGTTGAATATGGAGGGGTGATATCTAAAAAATAAAATTAAGATTTGAGAGAGGAATTTATTGGGAGAAGGAGAAAGGGAGAGATAGATTAGGGTAAATTATCTCATATAAAAGAGGCAAGAGAAAATTATTACGATGGAGAGGAAGAGCAGGGAGGTGAAAGGGAATGGGACAACCTTATTCTCATTAAATTTGGCTTAAGGAGAGAATCACATACACACTCAATTGGGTATCTTGCCCTACAGGAAAATAGGGGCGTAGGGATAAGAGGAGGGAGGATAGAAGGAAGGGCACATTGGAGCAGAGGATAGTTAGAAGCAAACATTTTGAAAGGTGATAGGGTCAAAGGAGAAAATAGAATAAGGGGGGTGGGGATGGGATAGGATGGAGGGAAATATAGTTGGTCTTTCACAATATAATAGTTATGGAAATGTTCTGTGTAACTACACATGCACAACCTATATTGAGTTGCTTATCTTTCCAGTGGGGGCAGGTGAGGAGGGAAGAAGGAGAAAAAATCTGGAACTCGAATTTTTAAAAACAAATGTTTAAAAAAATGATTTTTTACATGCAACTGGGAAATAAGTTATACAGGCACTGGGGTATAGAAATCCATCTTGCCCTACTAGAAAGTTAGGGGTGGTGTTGGGGAAAGATATAAGAGAGAACAGATTAGGGGAAGGGGTACTCAGTAGCCTTGCTATTTTGGGGTAGGTGTAGGGGAAAGATGGGGAGAAAAAAATTGTAACTCAAAATCTTGTGGAAATGAATGTTGAAAACTAAAAATAAATTAATTAAAAAAGAAAGCAAATCCAAGGCTTCGTCTCATGTCCTGGAACTTGGTAAGGAATACAAAAAAGTAAAAATGATCAATATGAGGGACTATGGAAAGAAAGGCAAATTGATGTACTGTTGATGATGCTGTGAACAGGTCTGACCACTCTGGATTTTTATTTAAAATTATACAAAAAAGGTGACTATAGCAGGGTCTCTTTACCTTTTGGGGGTCATACAACCCTTTGGTAGTCTGGTGAACTATATGGACCCCTTTCAAAAATAATGCTTTTTTAATACTAAAAAATAAAACAATATTTGGTTCAAAAGGAAAACAATTATATTAAAATGCTATTATTTTTAATTCACAAAACCCATGATAAGGACCCTAGGACCAAACTGTCTGAGCCCTTTGATCCAACAATCTCATTATTGGTTATAGAGCACAAGGATGTCAAAAACAGAAATAAAAGTACAACATATCAAAATATTTATACTAGCACAGTTTGTAAGAATGATTTTTAAAAAATGATTGTCAATCAATTGTGGAATAACTACAAAAGTTGTGGCATGTAAATGTAATAATCATATGGTATTATACATTAAGAAATTGCAATGTGAGAAATTTAGAGTTTTACTTTTTTAATGAATTGGGCAAAGAGAACTCAGCTGACTCAAAAGATTAAAAGATCACTAAAAGGAAGTTGAACTCCAATAAAAAATAAAATAATAATCCTAGAGAAGAAATATGAAACATACACCCATATCTTCAATGCAGTGAGGCAGGGAACTAAGGGGACAGACGATTGTAAGTTCTATCATATGCATTCATTATATTGTGTGTTTTTACTTTAATTGTTTTGTTGTCATTTTTACAAAGATGTTTTCAATCTAGAAGGAAAAATGGAGGATATTAAACCCAAGATATCTTTGGCGTAGTAACTAAAGGCATGAACAAAAGGAAGAAAGCAGAGAAGGAGTCAAAGAACAAAACAAGAGATGTCTAACACAATGACCAACATGGAGATATGTACAATATACAAGGAAGCAGAGTTACAGAGTTTTCATAGTTGTATATTTTCACTTTAACCTCAAAATGTTCATAGTCATCTCATAATTTCCCTTTTAAGAAGAAAAAATTCGTGACATTTCTCAGAATGTGCAGACTAAGAGTTCATTTTGTGAGCTCTTAGTTCACAGTAAATGAAGTTACTCAACAGGTTGCACACTGAGCTCACAAATTATGTGTGTGTGTGTAAGAGAGACAGAGAGAGAAAGAGGGAGACAGAGACAGAGAGAGACAGAGAGAGAGAGAGAGAGAGAGAGAGAGAGAGAGAGAGAGAGAGAGAGAGAAAGGGAAGAGACTCAGACTTGTAAGTATTCATGCATCACTGCAAGTTCAGATGCCACATCAAGGAGTTGCTGATTTCCGTAAAGAATCTGACCCAGAATTTCTCCCAGAAATTTAGGGTTACATTTTTACACAAAAGCCTGTCATTCTGGTTGCTTAACAGTGCACTGACTAACTATTGCATATGGAGAATTTCATAGTCGATTAGCTGTTTGCTTTGCATTTTCAGAACACAAACAATTGTGGGCGTAATTCAATTTCATGCTCAAAGTAAGCAGGATATACAATAATACACATAAACATGAGTTTATGAGCAAGATCAATCAGTTTATTAGACAATATGAGATCATTATATTCATTACATTGTATTTGTTTCCTAGGGTAGAGACTAGTCATGCCTTTTATTTTCTTGTATTCAGTAACATTCTCATTTTTTTTCTTTATATAAATGTATTAATTTCTCTTTTCCAACTACATATAGAACATCACATGGATACAAAATAGCTGTTACTCACAAGATAACTTTTTCTTCCAAACTTTCATGTATCTTCTATTATTTATCAGTTGTTCAGACTTTTTGAAATGAGTATGCATGCGTGCATTACTAAAAAATGTGAATTACCTGAATGTGCTGTCCTTAGGCAGAGTATTCAAATATCCATAATTCTGTTCACTTCTATCTGCAGTTTAGCATCAATTTTAATGCTTGATAGCAAATAGATGAAACAATTCCCTGTTGTTCTTGTAGAAACGCCACGATATTATGAGATAATTTGTGTGCTGCCACAAAAACATACACAGTGCTCAACACAAATTAACATTACAGTAAAAGATGTAGAAAATAATTTATAAGTATTTCATAACAAAAGAAATTGAGAAAGGCACTATGTCATTTGAAGTGAAAAATAAAAAAAAATTGATTTGGAAGTTGGAGTGAGAATAACAAATAACAAATCCATTCAAAAACCAGAATCCCTAAGACTTTCTCTTTATAGAATGTTATGTAGAGATAGGAACCAAAAAGCCTACAAAATTGTTGAATGTTTAGGTCATTGGTTCAAATTTAGCATATGCTAAAAGGCCCTATTACACTACAATTCTGTAATTTCTGCTTTTTCATTTCAACAAGTATTTATTATCTACCAAGTGCAAAACAAAGGAGAAACAACATAATAACTCTACCATTTAAATATTGCTTTAAAATGTGCAAAGTGCTTTACCTATATTATCTTTTTTTTTTATCTTCATAGCATCCCACTGAGATAAATACGATTATTATAACCATTATACAGGAGAGATAACTGGGGCTGAGAGAGGTTAAATAGTTTGAGTAGGGGCATGCAGTTAGTATCAGATTTAGGATTTGATCCAAAACCATGTTTCTCTGACTCCATGTCCAATACAGCTTCTACTTGACTAGTTAACTATATATTCCTTGCACTTAAAAATCTTACAAGTTAATGCCCAAAGGACTATAAATAATTGCATACCCTTTGACCCAGTAATATCACTTCTAGGGTTGTATCCCAAAGAGATCATAGAAGTGGGAGGAAGACCCAGACTCTCTCTTTGTGTTGCAAAAAACTGGAAATTAAGGGGATGCCCATCAATTGGGAAATGGCTAAACAAGTTGTGGTATTTGAGTGTAATGAAATACTATTGTGCTATAAGAAATGGTGAGGAGACAGTCTTCATATTCAGCTGGAAAGGACCATACAAACTGATGCTAAGTGAGAATAGCAGAACCAGGAAAAATTTGCACACAATCACAGACACATCGTATGTGTGATGACCAACTTTGACAAACTGGACTCTTCTCACCAACGCACAGGTATAAGACAACTCTACAAGTCTCAGGATGGAAGGAGGTGTCTACATTCAGAGAAAGATCTAGAAAGACCAGAGTTTAAATGGAGACTGAAGCAATCTACATGCTATCCTTCTTTTTTATGTTTGGTTTTCTTTCTTTTTTTCCCATTGCTGTCTCCATTGGTTACAACCCTTCTATACAACCAGACTATTGCACAATGTGAAAGTATTTGCGGATCCTATACTTGATTGCATGCCACCATGTGGGGGTGGGGAAGGGAGAGGAGAAGATTTGAAACTCAAGGGATTGTGGAACTGAATCTTGTAAACTAAAGGTAAATAAACAAGTCAATGAAAAAAAAATCTTACAAGTTAAAAAAACATAGTTGGAAAAAGGACATAAAAATGCATTTTCAGAAGAACAATAATAAGAATACATAGAACAATAATGAAAAAACCTAATAGAAGTTAGAAAAATATTAATTCTGTAGTATGAGTTAAACAGAATTATTTGAAAGATTCAAGAAGAAAGGAATCATTTCAGATTTAGAGGCTAAGAGAAGGCATCATTGAGAAAGTGGTACTGAATGAAAGAAGAAATTGCAGTTAGTGAACAAAGGTGTGAGGAATTGGGTATGGGGCTTACAAAGTCTGTTCCAATCATGCAGCCTGGCATTATACAAATGTATGGAGAGGGAGAGGAAAGGTTAAGAGAGAGTTTTAGAGAGTATAGTGGAATCAAAAATTCTCTTGGGAGTAGGTTTAAAAGAGTGCAAGATGAAAATTCTGTATAGTCAAACATCTTCAAACGCCATAGAATACAGTATACTCAAACTACTTAAAGGAATAGTATATGGAAGAAGGGTAGGCCAGCTAGGTAGTGCAGTAGATGGACCACCAGTGCCAGAGTCAGGTGGACCTGAGTTCAAATTCAACCTCAGCCACTTAGACACACACTTAGTTGTTTGACTGTAGGCAAGTCAATTAACCCTGTCTGCTTCAGTTTCTCATCTATTCAATGAGATGCAGAATGAAATAGCAAGCTGCTCCTCTATATTTGCCAAGAAAACCCCCAAAAGAAGTCATAGAGAGACAGATATGACTGAAAAATGACTCAACAACAACATGGAAGAGGTGCTAGTCTTGTTCTCTCTGACTATACAAGGCAGAATTAGGAAGTATGAGTATAAGTTAAGAGTCAAAATTAAGTTTTATTTAAGAAACAATTTCCTAAAATTTAGAATTATGCCAAAATTGAATGAGCTTCATAGGGTTGTAGTGATTCTTCACAAAAAGTCTTCAAGCAAAGACTACATGGGCATTATTGGACTCTTGGCAAGGAATGCATTACACTTGGTATTTTCTGAGGCTACTTCATATCTCAGAATTTAAGATTTTACTCTGTTTTTCTCCCCTGATGTTTGCCATCTCTGAACTCCTGTAGCACTTTACATTTAAAAATTTAGCATTTATGTAGAGAGGGCTGTCCTCCACATGTAGCATGTGGGGAGATATCCTTGCATGGCCCAAAGGGAGAAAGAAGAGAAATCTTCTCCCTCCACCCTTCTATAAAAAAAAAATTATTTCCTGCCAGGAGAGGAAGCAGGAAATGAAAGCCTGAAGCATGCCTACTCTGTTCTCTGAAGGTACCAGGCTGGAAGATATAAGTAGCACTTGCAGTAGATATGGAACTATATAGGGCATCACCCAGTGGAATACTATAATGACAACATGCCAATTTTCATACAGGTCATAGCAAATACACATTTTGAAAGTACTTGTATATCCATAATATACAGCAAACAAAAGTTAATGAGCATTATTGCTAATTAACAAAGCAAAGCTAGCTTCAATAATAACTATCAATAGGCCTATATAAAATACAGCTTAACTATAAACAGTAGCATATACATCAAACAATGAACAGAAATTTCTATAGCATGAATATAACACAAAAAAGTCGAAAGAACACAACAGCAAAATAAAAACCAAGCATGCTCTTTTATTATTTAATTGTTTTTCAGTCATGTGCTACTCTTCATGACCCCACTTGGGATTTTCTTGGCAAAGATACTGGAGTGCTTTGCCATTTCCTTCTCCAAAGCATGTCCTAGCATGCAATAATTCACATGTATAGCAATAAATGTATGCAATTACATGGTAGGCACTTTTTATATGGTAGTAAGAGTATTGCATTAGATATGGTATATATAGTATAGTAGATATAGTATTATCGTCTGTATGTATATATAAAACTGTATCTTCAAATTTAGCTTTAACATCATCTTAGCCCAGTGACTGGTCTAATAGGACCAATTCTTCTGTTATTGACTGATCTCTCTACTCCTGTACCAGAATAAGTAGTTGGCATGTGCTAATCATCAGGATCATTATAGATTTCTGTGTCTGCAGTTAGGCTGGCAATGGTATCAGGCTGGCTATCAATATGTTCAAGCTCTATGGGTTGAATCTGTACCCAAGGAATCTCTAGCAGATTGGTGCAGGAAAGAAGTTGCCTCTGCATGAAATTCTTCTGCCCTGTAATATTAAACACAGTTTTCTTCACTGGATGTTCACTACCCATATCACAGTCATAAAAGCCTTTATGCAACTAGTTCACAGTCTCTTTTCCTCAGTCTTTTACAAGAGACATGTCAATTTGTACAAGTTTCACACTTCTTGATAACATCTGCAGCTAATCTTACGCTAATGAAACTGACTCCTTACCAATTCCAGAGTCCTTTCTTGACCCATTTGTCCAAAGTGATCATGCAAGACTTCTTTGGGTATGCCCAGTCCTAATGTAAAGATCCTTTGAGAGAGACCTTTCTGAATATGCTCAGCTTGCCTAACATGGAGCTTGCTGAATCCCCTACGATATAGGTGGGGTAGCCTCCCTTGGCTGTCTGTGTCTTTAAAAGTGGAGAGATTGCCCTGCTCTTCTCTACTGCTCCCAGCTTGAAAGCCATGAACTGAACAACTGAAAGGAAAAGAAAAATCTTTCCTCTGTTCCCTTTCCTTTATGCTTACTCCAAGAAATGGGCCTGGAAGCATTTCTTTCTGTTGTACATTGTTTTTCATTAGTTTCAGATGCAAGAGATGATCCTCACAAAACCTGGATTTCAAGCCACAAAGGCCTTGGAACCAAGATTGCAGTTAGGATAGTATAGTCAGTCAGCTGACATGGAAATCCTGAGAGGTCAGAGTGACTGGGACTCCTGCCCTAGGAAGGGTTTTGGACTTGAATTTGGGACTATATCCTACGAGAACTGAGTTAAATTATGAATCTAATTCCCTTCTCCTCCCAAGGGAATAAAGTATAAATAGGTAGGTAGATTGCACCTCCCATGTATTTGTGGGGCTAAGGGTGTATGTTTACCATATCTTCTGAATTAAATATTCCTTTGTAAGAGGTTTGTGTTATATAAAATGTTTTATGATTTATTTGTTGTTCTATGTAGTTACTTCTATCTTCCTAATAAGAATGCAAGTCCTTTCAGCATAGGAAAAATGTCTCTATACTTTTTCAGTATCACTCCCTAAAGCCAGCACAGACCAGACAACATAGTGGGTACTTTGTTTTGGTTGAATGAAAGTGGTTTATCTTCCTGCTGTCATAGTCTCTATCTTGGACTCAGAAACCAGGACAATACAACCACTCTTCAGTAAATTTTAGATTATGATCTTATAGGTATATCAGTTGGTGTTTTGCATAAGTGATAGAATAATTTATATACTGATCTTATTACTTCAACACTAGTGAAATCTTTTATTCCCACAAATCTTATATATTCCTTAACTCTTCAATTGCACAAAAATCCTATTAAGGTAGTTGAGGAGAATGTAAGAGAAAAAAATCGAAGCACATAATACCAGGTCTCCCATGGTATACCCACAGTCTTTACAGAGAGGTTTAAAAATTAAATTTCAATACAGTCTCAATACAGTCTCAATGATGTCTGTAAATTCACCTTTCAAACATACCCGTTACAATATGATGGTTCTCTCTTAGAAAACATCATCAAGGGGAGTAAATTTGGGGGAAAAAGTATCTAGGTATTTGGAGAAGATACATTTCAAATTATTCCAGGATGAACTGCATTTCCAAGATGAATTACTATTTTGAAAATGTTTCTTTTTTTAGGAATTCTAAAACTTTTGATAGGAAGGGGTCTGTTTCTGAGTATGCCTGTTTCTGAATGTGTCTTTTATCAGGTCTCAGAAGATTCATTTAGTCTCTCTCTATTTTTTCTGGTTTGTAGAGATTTCTTCTTCGGAAGCTGTTCTCTTCAGTACCTGGCTTTTTCTAGCTAATGACAAGACTACCCCTTCAGTCTTTCATTCACTTTATACTCTTGTTATTACTGGAGCCAACCTTTGCAGAATTCTTTTTGTGTGTTTGACTTCCATTTCTTCTGCATCAAAATCAAATTCACAATTTCTCCCAGCACAAAATATGGAATATGCCTTTCATTGAAAAGATATTTATCCATCATTTGAGTTACTTCCCTTGACACTGAACTAATACATTAACTGTTTAGTTTAAGAAATCTTTCAAGCTAAATTGCAATTCTATTTATAGAAAAGCAAAATATTTGCGAACACCTGACATTTTATTCATAGGAATGAAAACACATTGATACATGGAACATAACTGGTGAATTTAATGTAGCTTTTTATGTACTATTTCACTTCATCTCAAGTGGCTTAAACTTTTTTTTTCTTTTGCCTTTTTCTTTCTATTATCAAACATGTGACAATGAAGTCCTATTGAGTGGCATTTACATAAAGAACATACCAGTTTAAGGAATACTTCTTTAGCATGTGTCTGAAACTGTGTGCTGGGTAAAGCCCCACAAATAGCTATAAATCTAAACATCAGATTGTTACCAAACAAAACCAAACCCATGACTCACATTCTAGATTTTCTTTGACTCTCTAATAGTAACATTTTTGTATCAGAGATTACAATCATTATAAACAAGTCTCATGAGATTAATAATAATGTAAAATTAATTAAATTGCTGTCACATCATCATAGACCCCTGATGCACAATAATTTTTAGGATTATGAGCAACTAATTAGTGACAACTAACAATATTCAACACCATTTAAAGTGCTGGAAATTTTATTCTCTGGGGAAAAAAAAAACAGATGCACAAGGAATTTTAAGAGATAAAATGCCATCATTTGCTATGAAGGTAACATTAGAAACTAATATCAATGTGATATTATGAAATTTTTCATAGAAGGAGAAAGGATGGCATTGTGGGGAAAAGGAGTAGGGAAGATCTGGGCTCAAGTCATGCTTTTTACCCTTACTAGCATGATGATCATGGAAAAGTCCCTTTATTTCTTCTTACCCCGAGGCAAATGAGGCAATAATTTACAAAGGAGTTGATCTGCAACATTGAAGGAAATTTCCTTAGCAAGAGTTCCCCACATCTATGAAATCACAAATCCCTGTAGTCATGGTCCAAAAGTAAGACTTGTAGGTCTTATTTTGTTGTTTGATCATTTCAATCATGTCCAACTCTTTGTGTCCCCTTTTGGGATTTTCTTGGAGAAGATACTTGAGTGATTTGCCATTTCCTTCTCCAGCTCATTTTACAAATGAGGAAACTTTGGCAGGGTTAAGTGACTTGCACAGGATCAAACAGCTAGTAAGTGTCTGAGTACTGATTTGAACTCATGGAGATGAGTCATTCTGACTCCTAGTCTGCCTCTCTATTCACTGTACCACCAACTACACCTTATAGGTCATATGATGAATCACAAACCAGGGAAGTAAACAAGACTCTAGAAGACCACAGGAATTAAAGAACAGGATAAAGCAATAGGTCAGAATGACAGTAGGAAGGAAGTCATGGAAGATGCAGTTAGAGGAAGTTTGAGGAAAACAGGAGATTTGAACCCAGGTAATCAAGTAAATGAGAACAAGAAAAATGTAGATACCAAAGAGGGGGAGGAGCAATGTAATGTCCAACAACACCACCAACAACAAAATCCATACAAACAATAAAATTTCAGGAGATTTGCAATAGCAGGAATTACAGCATTTCATGAAGCAAAATACTTGGAGTTTTCATCATCTATTATTGTGTAGCCAGGATCTAAAGCTTATATGTTTTATACCTCTTGTATGTTTACTTGTATGTTTACTTACTTGTATGACTCAAAATGCTTGTAGTATTTCTATCCTAACTAAAGTTTTCAAATGACTCTGGAATTAGAGCGATATCTTAATAAGAAACAAAAATTAGTAAAATCATCCTTAGGAAGTGGAAAATTTGTCTTGAGGGTTGAAAATAGGAAATAACAATTCCAATAGTCAATCTTTGAGTATTAATGTCTGAATATTGAGATTATCTCATCTATTTCGTGATATACTGAAGAGAATTACTTCGGATTATTGAACAAGTCTTCAGACAGTTGAGCTAAAAAGATAGAATGTGTAGGATTTTTCTTTAATAGGTGAGGTTAATAGCATAAATGGACTGAGTTTTCAAGTATGAACCAATGGTTTAAACATAAGGCTTAAAAATTTAATAGTTAAGTGTTCACTTATACATAATATGCTAATTAGTGCTTATTTTCTTATAAAAGCACAGTAAATTCTTTTCAATGTAATTACAGATTTATAAATTTTATTTGATGAAAATAATTCATTTTATCATTTTTTCTCACTATCACCACCAGGACCATTTTATCTCCTGCTTGTAAATCCTCTTATTCATTTGCTTCAACGGAGCTTGAACAAAGGTTGTTTAAACTGGCTCACCTTTCTTATCTCCCTTGTGTTTTTCCATAATCCCTCCTTCTACTATAAAGGGAAGATAGCTTCCTTCTCAATGTATCTTTCAGCAAGAGGAGAAATCTTAACCTTTTATTAAATAAACCTGAGCAAATTGCACTTTAAATCCATATTCTCTCTGGTTTTATGAAATATATTAAATTCTTTTATAAACTTTGAGCAACTTGGCTGGACTTGTGGGCTACCCATTATTTTGCAATATCTGATTTAGACATAGTGCCACAGCAAAATAACCCAATACATGATATCAAAGTTGAAGTTAGTTGTATCATGTATAATTCTTTCTGAAAGCAAGGATTCTTAATATTATGAACTAGATGCTCTCTTGTGTTATGCCCACGTTGCCTCTTTTTTTCCTTATTCCCCCAAAATGCCCCCTAGCAAAAATTTGGTCATACTAGAAAAATTTATTTAGCAGGAAATACAAGCAGAAATATTACTTAAGCATTGAACATAGGTTTTTAATGCACAATAAAGAGCTTTTTTCTGCGCTCATGCAATTAACCAATAACTTAATTCATATGTTGTTAGCTTCCTAAACTTCAATATTTAATAAACTTTTAATAACATTTAATAAATGAAAGATTTCTAGTTGTTGCCATGGGTACCATGATGCATGTTAGTCTGTTGACATCAGCCTCTGTTGAAAATCTATTGTGTGCTTAGTTCTCTGGGAAGCTTCTGATGTGTTAGTAGTTATTGTTTCTTTCTTCCCTGTTCCTTTCAAGGGTACTCCCTTATCTGCTTTCACCTGTAAGCTCTGGGCAGCTCACACTCTGGGATTGGTCATTGCCCTAGCTAAGGCAGAACCTTTCCCTAGAATACAGAGATTTTGTTGTTGTTGTTGTTGTTGCTTTGTTATGTGTTTTTTTTTAATAGCTGATGCATCACTTCTGTTCTCCCACTTGTCTGGCTCTGATTTTTGAGACTGAATCTCCTGGTTACTTATTACTTCTAGGACTTTTCAAGTCCCATCATGTCTCCCCCTCCACCCCCTTTGGCATCTACATTCTTCTTGTTCTCATTTACTTGATCACCTGGGTTCAAATCTCCTGCTTTGCTCAAACATCTCCTATCTGCATCTTCAATGACTTCCTTTCTACTGTATTTCTGACCTATTGCTTTTTCCTGTTTTTTGATCCCCATTGTCCTCTAGAGTCTTGTTTACCTCCTTGGTTGGTGATGCACCTTATGGTTTATAAAGTAATGTTAGGTGGCTCAGTGGATAGACAGGCAGACCTGGAGTCAGAAAGACGCATCTCCATGAGTTCAGCTCAGTACTCAGATACTTACTAGCTGTGTGACACTGGGCAAGTCACTTAACTCTATTTGCCAAAGTTTCTTTATTTGCAAAATGAGCTGGAGAAGGAAATGGTAAATCATTTGAGTATCTTCTCCAAGAAAACTCCAAAAGGGAACACAAAGAGTTGGAAATGACTGAAATGATCAAACAACAAAATAAGACCTACAACTCTTACTTTCCCACCATGAATCAGATTTCTCAATCCCGGACCTTTGTTATCCATAGAATCTCCTCACCTAAGCACAAACACAAAGGAATAAAAAGACAGCCTTTGTGATCAAACATTTATAATTTAATGGTAAAGATACATACTAATGGGGGTATAACACAGGAGCTTTTGGGCTTCAGCCTCTAGCAGGCTCATTCTTGATCTGGGCAGCTGGAAGGACAGCAGCAGAAACATGGTATGGGTTCATTTCTTTATTCTTCTCAAGGAGGTTGCTGATAATGGGAGCACCAACTCCTACAACATTCCCCTACATCTCAATGGGGGCCAGTCGAGACAAGTACAACAGGCCCATTCCCCACTTACTGACAAGTGCTCACTTGATTTAGGAAAAAGGCAATTTTCCAGCAATAGCCTCACAAGTTTACATTAACTTTGGTAATATCATGGTGCCTTAGCATAGAGCATGCACAGAGTACTGTTTATAACTTACCTCAAATGTTTATATTATGCATCCTTATATCTCACCTAAGCTACCAAGATCCAGATTAAGTTCATTCAAAATGTAAATTGCCTTCATTTTTACATCTTAAACTTGGCATCCTTTGGCTTGACCATCTACATGTAGTCAAAACAATGGTTCATCTTTGCCCCTTGGTTACTTGCTTCCCCTCAAATCCCCTCAAATATTCCCCATTTTCCTTGCTTTGAGATTGTATATAATCTTTTCCTAATTGAGCCTTCCTCCTCTGCCACGGAGAAGGTTGGGTTCTGACCCTTGTTTGGGCCCTTCCTCTCTCACCCTGACTAGATATTTCCATAAGTATTCAGTGTTACTATGAGCTTCTAGTTTATAAGCCTATGCACAATACCATGGACTCATCCTTTTCTCTTCTAGCCTTTTCTCTCTGTGCTGACAACTCTATTGTTGCCTACTGTACTACATACAATCCAGTCCCTTGTATTAACTCCACAAAAGCACAAGGTAAAGAGAACTGGATGGACAGTCAAAGATCTTTATTCAAAACCTAGCTCTGTTGTTTATCACTTGTGTGACCTTAGATAAGTCACTCCACATATCAGAGTCTTGACTTCCTCATAGATTAACAGAGTAATATATAAAAATACCATCAGTCCTCTTCAACTCTAAATCTATGATCCCATGACCTAGGACCAGGCTGAATAAGGAAAATTTATTTCATGGAGACCTTCTCAATCTCTCTGGCCCACAGTGATATGTATGTTTTTTTTTTCATTTAAAAACATGTGACAATTATTGTAAGCATCCCTTGCTTCATTTTATTAGTTAACTGTTTGGCATATACGTGGTTTCTATCTCCAAATATAATCCCTTGATATTTAAAAAAAACCTCTTTAATATTGAATATGTTGTTTTATATATAGGGATTTAATAAATGTATTGAATTGAATAGGCAGGTAATGTTAGACAAGGTTATTTGGAGAACATTTCATGGAGAGAGTGATTCTAGAGGATGATTCTAAAGAAAGAAAGGATATGATTTGAAAGTAGTTTGGAAGACATTATAGCTAACAGGAATTGTATAATCAAATGCTCTGAATCAACAGATATTTTTGAGTTGTTGTGAAAGACAAGTTAGTTGGCCTTTAAAGAATCTAGTATCAGTAAAAAGTAAGATTTGTGATGATCAAGACTGACATTTATAAAGAATCTTTTCAATCCCAAGCACTGGACTAGGTGCTATGGGTACAAAGACAAAAGCCTAAATACTTCCTGTCTTAGAAGGAATAGGTAGCCACCAGAGTTAATTACATGGCAATAGGGGAGGAGACATGATCAGACCTGTACTTTGGGAAGATGGATATGACACCAAAATGAAGGGTAAATAGCAGTGGGGAGAGACTTGTTACAGGAAGGTGTAATGCCATGCACAAGCAGCTTTCCAGAAGAATGCTGCTGTGAACAGCTTTTCCAGGTTCTGATTACACAGTATAGTGAACATTCTATTTATTCAATTACAAATCAGAGCAAAACATTCACAGAAAACCAAAGTACAACATTCACAATCTTACAACTTATCACAGAAAATCAAAATACACAATTCACAACAACTTATCACTAAAATGACCACATAGTTTTCACCACAGTGGTCACATAGTTTTGAACAAAGTGCAACCATTTAGTCAATCAATCACTTAGTAACTCAATCATTCAATTAACTCAATCATTCAATCATCCTTAAGGAGGTTTGCCTCCCTATAGGTCACAAAATACAAAAGTCAAAGTTCTCCACCACTGGGTAGTACATTCATTTAGTCAATCACAGAGTCCTTAATTCAGTCACAAAGCACAATAACAAATAAATTACAATTCCCTCAGTCACTACTCAACAGATAATAACACAATTCAGCAGACAGGGCTTCCAGCTGTCTGACTATTACATCCATACCTAGTTAGTTACCAGAGACAGAAGCACCAACATCTGGGTTTTCAAAGCTGGAGGGCTCAACAACTGCCCAGAGTCTCATCTGGTGAAATCACATAACTCTTCCCAAAATGAGTCCCAAAGCAAAACCTCACATCAGGGTCAGTAACTACTCAGTATTAACAGAGAGGTCTTTTCATCTTGATCCAAGGTAGGCTCTCAGATTCCCTGGATCCCCTTCCATGTTCCCAGCTCCTACCTGGATTCACCAAACTGTCACCTGGGTTTAATGTTATACAGCTCCCAGTTCCTTGTCCAGCTCTCCATGCAGTTTCTGTACCATGCTGAAGCTCACAGCCTCCAGTCCACCTTAAATCCTTCACAGTCTCTGTTCCTGGGAAGTCAAGGCTTAACAAAGCCACAAACAGGTTCATGGAAAGTACCAGCATCACAATCATGCTTCCTCAGTCTTTAGCACCTCTCTCTGGCCCTTGGAAGTCTTTGGTAGCTCCCAGAAGAAGCTGGTAGCTCCCCAGCAGAAGCTCCAGCTGGTTCCCAGAATCAAAATCACTTCACCCAGGTTCCCAAAATCAGAATCATTCTTTCCAGCTTGGGTCCTTCCCCTTCAGCCTCCTTGGCAGCAGTTGCTTCTGCCTCCATGAAGCTTATCCCAAGAAGTTCTAACTTTGCTGAGGTTTTTCCTTATATACAGTATTGCTCCTCCCTATTCAGCCCCTTCCCGTCATGTCAGCAACAGGGATTTCCTGTTCGGTCCCTTCCTGTTATGTCAGCAACAGAAGTTCATACCTTCTCTTTCTTTAGCAGAGCTTAATTTGAAACTAGGTGCTAAGTACCTCTTAGCTTAGCAATACTAAAGGAACTTCAGATTTCATTACTATTACATTAGGCCACCTAGAAAGCTATTGCAAAGATCCAGGCATGAGGTAATGATGACCTATATCAAGGCATGTCAAAGGAGAGAAGGAGCCATGCAAGAGATGTCATGAAGGCAGAAAAAAAAAGGACTTGCAAAATCTTAAATATGGGGTATGAGAAAAAGTGAGAAATCAAAGATGACTACCCAGGTAGGACACTGGTTGACTAGAAGGATGTTGGTACCCTCAATAGTAATGGGAATTGAGGAAGATGGGAAAGTTTTAAGGAAAAGATAATGATTTTAGATTTTGACATTGTAAGTTTAAGATATCTAGTTTGAGAGGTCCAGTAGGCAGTTGAAAATGTAGGACTGAAGGTCTGAAGAAATGAGACCTGAGCAAATAGATCTGAGAATTGTCTGTATAGCACATATCATTGAATCCAAGAGAGCTGCTGAGATCACCAAGTGAAAGGAGAGAGAAGTGGGCTTAAACAGAACCTCAGGGGACACTGATAAATAGCAGGTATGACCTAGATAAAGATCCAGCAAAAGAGACTAAAAAGGAATATCTATATAGATAGGAGGAAAGTCAGGAGAGAACAGTGCGACAAAAATCTATAGAGAAGAGAAATTTAGTGAGTAGAGGGTGATGGACAGTTTTCAAAGACTTCAAAGAGGACAGAGAAGATGGAAGTGGAGGAAAATGCCACTATACTTGGCAATTAAGAGATTGTTGGTGACTTTGGAGAGAATAGTTTCAGCTGAAGAATGAAATTGGAAGTCAGACTTCAGAGAATTATGAAGAATGTGAGAGGAAAAGAAGTGGAGGAAGTGGTTGCAGACAGATTCCTCAAGGAATTTAGCCACAAAAGAGAGATGAAATATAGAATGATAGCTAACAGCGATGGATGCAACAAATCAGTGTTTTGAGGATGGGGAAGTCATAGGTATATTTGTAGGTCATAGCAAACATTTAGTAGACAGGGAGAGATTAAAGATAAGCAAGACAGTGAGGAGAATACAAGAGGAAATTTTCTGGAAAAGAAAAAATGGAATGGAGGCACTGGTGCAGGTAGAGGGTATAGTAGAATTTTTAGGTGATGGCAACATCAAAGATATGGCTATCTTTGTTTGAAACTGAGGTTATGTAGAAGTGTAGTAGATCATGGAAAAATGAGTAACTGGAGGAACGGGGAGGTTAGGAGTTTTGAGGGAATATCAATAAATATTTTGGGGTCCCTAGTATTAAAGCTGGATTTAAGATGAACAGAAATACTGTGAGCCAGGCATTGGACTTTTTGAGGAAGGAAGGAGAGTGTCTTAGAGGGAACAGAATCTTGACTGGGGAAGGAGGGGATTAATTAGATTCAATAAACCTCAAGAGTAGTTGCAGAGTGATCATGGTAGAAGGAGAGCCTGAAAGTGGTTAATGAGGAGAGAGACTTTCTGATGAACCATCTCAGAAAAATGAGTCTATTGTTGCAGCCTGGCCTGATTGGGATGAGACAGGAATAGGGGAGAACATTCAGGAAGAAGTTACAAAGAAGCAAATTCAGGGTCAATAAAGGGAAAACTATCTAATCGTTAGACATATCCTAATGAAACTGCTTCAGATTCAGTGAATCGCCCATCTTTGCAAGTCTTCATGGGATGTTAGGGATATCATGAAGAGCATTCCTAGTCAATTTGTCTACATGACCTCTGAAATCTGATTCAATTCTTGAAGTCTTATTCTGAGGCTCCTGTAGGAAATTCAGTCCTAATGTCATGAAGGCTTAAACTGGAACAGGTACTATAGAAAGGGAATTAAGGGACATATGAAAAGAGTCACATTATATGATAAAGTGGAGGAAGCTTCCCTTAAACACCACTAGACAGAACTAAAAAGTTTACAAATCTATATTTATATTTGCTACTAAAAAAATAGAAAATGGGACTTTGAATTTGGAATATTTTCAAGGTAAACTATGTAGTCACCCATGATTATCTTCATAGCCAGTCTTAGGGAATATCAACTTGCTTTGTTCCAGTTTGTGTTCTTTCAGAGCAAAGTTTGCATTAAAATTATGATTAAGAGAAATGTGCACGGAAAAGAACAAGACATAAATTTCTAATTCAACATTGGAAGCAAGTAGAAATAAGCGTTCTTTTATGCTTTGAAGGATTAAAAATTGCACAGCTGAATGTGCAATTCACCAAGCTGAATGGTATCTTTAGAGGGTTCTTCCCTAGGATCATACAGCTGAAAGGAATCTTGGAGATCATTTAGTCTAAACCTTTCATTTTAGAGGTGATGAAATGAACACTGAAGAGGCAAACTGATTTGTTCAAGGTTACAAAGATGGTAAGTGCAAGAAAGATAATTTGGATTAAGGTCACCTCTGACTCCAAAACCAGTGCCAGTGCATTATACCACATTCAGTCATGGAGTATTCCTAAATGTAGAATAAGCAAACAAGAAATATCCCCAATTATTACAGGAATGTTGCAGGAATTAATTAGTATAGGAATACAGTCGATTTCTATGCATAACCCAAGCCCCACTGGTCTGGGACTCTCTTCTCATTGGTGGAAATGATACTCTGTGTCTGCATGAGGGGTAGAACAGAGTTGGCAAGAGGAAAGGGTCAGTCTCCTCAAACTCCAGATATATTCAGACTCTGGGCTCAGCAGCCACTTAGAGCATTACTGGCTTCCAGCTTGGAAAGAGAAGATGGAAGATGTCAACCCTGCTTCAGGCTGCTGAAAGAACATTAAGCTTCTGGAAAAAATTGACATGAGAAGGGCTAGTAATCTCCATGATTTTCATATCCTCAGCTTGCTAGTACACTAGAGACTTCTGGGAATTTACCCTTGAATTAGATATTGGATTCTCTCTCTTGGTTGAGCTATCTCAATTCCAATGAAAGAGTTCCATCACTCTGTATTGACTAGTACATATTCTCCTATGCATACTTTCTCTGATTTCTCTTTTGTTATCAGTATCATAGTCCCCAAGACTTCCAATTCTTCTGTCCTTGGGTTCTTTTCCAGGTCATTGCCCCTGCATTGGCTATATTCTCTTCACTTCCTCCAACTTATTCTCTCAGTGAATCAGTTTAATTCCATACTATCCTCTTCTCTGGAGTGTATTTCTTCCTTATCTTATATTGCCATGCCAAGTGTCAACCTTGGTTTACTCCCATCATCTCAAACCTTCACTAATACTTACAAGCTGCTGCTGAAAGATTAAGAAAATCACAAAATGGTACCATCTGGATCTACTACAAATTTACATAATTTCAACTGGGCATATTTTTTTTTGAGCAAGGCAAGCCTCTAAGTGACTCACTATCCCATTTACCACAGCTGTTTTTCAAAATTTTCAAGCTTCCTCAAGCCTCCCATGGCTCTTCCTCCACACACACTCTCAACTAAAAGCTTTGCCTCGTATTTCGCCAAAAAGATTGAGGCCATTAATGGAGAGCTCTCTCTTCCCACCTTCTCATCTCACATGATAAAGATGAATTCTACAACTTTGTCCTCCTTCAACTCTGTTGCTCATGAAGAGGTGGCCCTTTCCCTGCAAAAGATAACATTGCTACATGCACCAGTGACCCCATTCCATCTCATTTTCTGCAACAGATTGCCCCCTCTGTCATCCACACAATTGTACTTATCTTCAGTTTCTCCCTTTCTGCTGACTGTTCCCCTACTGCCTACAAACATGACTATGTCTCTTCATCCTTATAGAAAAAACAACAACAAGAAAACCTTCAC
Source organism: Pseudochirops cupreus (assembly GCA_028627135.1). Lineage (NCBI taxonomy): Eukaryota > Metazoa > Chordata > Mammalia > Diprotodontia > Pseudocheiridae > Pseudochirops > Pseudochirops cupreus. The sequence continues at coordinate 277,295,205 of CM053582.1, read as the reverse complement.
TTGATCCATCTATCCTTGCTAGCTGATATACTGTATCTCTTCTTCCTTTTGGGGGGCTTTATTCTTTGAGAAGGTTGTCTATAACTGATGTCTCCACTTTTTCCTCTCATTTCCTTCTTACCTCATTTCAGGGTGGCCTTCCAACCTCATAAACAATGGAAACCAAGACAATCAAATGAACTTAATTGTCTGATTACTTGAGATGATGACCCACCCTCTGACTCAAATAGACATAACCTTCTACAGACACACTCACAGTTAAGCCTGACATGATGAGACACATCAGTACCCTCCAAGCTAGAGCAGCTGCTCCTAGCCTTGATTACCATACTCCTCAAGGCAAGTCAAGCCCCATCCCTCGTTAACCACAAGCCCCAATCCAGGACCTCATCAAAATATTTTAATTCCTCCACACACATACAGACACCACTCCCACCCCCCACGCCCCGAGGGTATTCCAAGAAATCACTTCCACCAAACTGAGACCCTACAAGGACTCCTAGAGCTCTGCCCCCACAACCAAAGGAGAGCCCAAGGTATCTCTACCATAACCCTGTCCTAGGTTTCTTGCCCACTAGACTCAGACACACCTGGAAACTGGGAAAATGTCCCAAGACCACCTCCTAGATGCTGAGAAACACCACCACCACCAAAAAGGATCCCAACCCTTTTGAGGGAATCAGAGCCTTATCCACCAGATGACATGGGACCTGGTGCTTATCAGCAGCCCTGTGTAACCATACCATATCAAACCTTTTGCATGTTCTTTCCCACCTATGCAGCCATCAGGAGCACCATTCACCTGATCTCAGTTTTAGGCACGTTGCTGGAGCAGAGTCCCTGCCAACTTGGTGACATAGACCCATGTCCCAAGGAATCTAATCATAGCTATTAACAGCCCTGTGCACCCAAGGACTGAAACCCCAAAACACAACAGACATCTCTCATACCACCATCCACACTGCCAAGAAAGACCTGCAAGGGACCACTACACCTTAAGGACCTGCCCATCCAACAGAGACAGAATGTACAACCCCAGTTCATTAGCAAGGTGTCTCACTCACTGACTTAGAGGGACCAGAAGGTTCTGTATTTGGAAAGAATTGGGAGATACACACACACACACACACACACACACACACACACACACACACACACACACACACTAATCCCTAGGTCCATTATTTAAAGAAGGCATCCAGGGCAACCATCTCATTATTTTCTACCTTGTTGAATTCACCTCATTATCCATATCTCTCCTTCTCCCTTTTCAACTTCTTTTTTATGTGCTATCTCACCTATTAGATTGTG
>CM053582.1:277244099-277293394 GCA_028627135.1 Pseudochirops cupreus | reverse complement strand
ACACACACACACACACACACACACACACACACACACATACACTTTTATATTCCCTTCATCTATCCTCATACTGAGAAAAGTTTCATAAGTTACAATTATCATTCTTCCATATTGGCATGTAAGTAGTTCAACTTTGATAAGTTCCTTATGATTTCTTTTCCATGGGTACCTTGTTATGCTTCTTGTATTTGAATGCCAAATTTTCTATTCAGTACTGGTTTTTTCATCAAGAATACTTTAAAGTCCTTCACCTCATTGAATGATCATATTTTCCCCTGGAACATTGTAGTCAGTTTTTCTGGGTAGGTGATTCTTGGTTTTAATCCTAGCTCCGTTGATCTCTGGAATATCATATCCCAGGCCCTTTGATCCCTTAATGTAGAAGCTGCTATGTCCTGGGTTAACCTGATTGTGTTTCCACAGTATTCAAATTGTCTCTTCTTGGCAGCTTGTAATATTTTCTCTCTGTTCTGGGAGCTCCGGAACCTGGCTATAACATTCCTAGGAGTTTTCATTTTGGAATCTTTTTCAACAGGTGATCGGTGAATTCTTTCAAGTTCTATTTTGCCCTCTGGTTCTAAAATATCAGGGCAATTTTAGTTGAGAATTTCTTGAGGGAAGATTTCTAGGTTCTTTTTCTGATCATGGCTTTCAGGTAGTCAAATGATTTTTAAATTGTCTCTCCTAGACCTATTTTCCAGGTCAGTGGTTTTTCAAATGAGATATTTCACATTGCCTTCTATTTTTTCATTTGTTTGGATCTGTTTAATAGTTTCTTGATTTCTCCTAAAGTCAATTGCTTCCATTTGCTCTACTCTAATTCTGAAGAAATTATTCTCTTCAGTGAGCTTTTGAGACTCTTTTTCCATCTGGCAAATTCAACTTTTTAAGGCAATCTTCTCCTCATTGGCTTTTTGGGCCTCTTTTGCCTTTTGAATTAGTCTATTTTTTAAGGTGTTATTTTCTTCAGTGAGGTTGTTCACTCTCTTTTCATGATTTTCTTGCATTATTCTCATTTCTCTTCTCAATTTTTCCTCCGCTTCTCTTATTTCGTTTTCAAAATCCTTCTTAAGCTGCTCTGTGGCTTGTAGGAAGTCTTCATGTTTCTTTGAAGCTTTTGGTGTGGGAGTTCTGACTGTGTTGTCTTCCTCTCATTCCATGCTTTGATCCTTTTTGTCTGCAAAAAAAGGCATCTAAAGTTGGGTTGCTGTTCTTGCTTTGCTTCTGTTGCCTGGTCATGTTGCGAGTCAATTACTTGATTTTGGGGCTCTGTAGAACTCTGCTTTCAGAGGTGAGATCTTTTTCCCAAATCGCTGGGGTTTTCACAGATGCTGGAGCTATTAGGAGGCTGCTGTCTCTGCAGCCCCCTCCAGCTTTGGCTCACTGGTCACACATCTCTGGACCACCACCAAAGACCACAGTCTCAATACAGGCAGGTTAAGGCAAGAGCACTTACCCTCTGAATGGTCGCTTGGCCTCCCTGCAGTCTGCAGGCCAGGAGCTCTGAAGCAGCCAGACATAGGTGCCTACAGGGGCTGCTTCCACTGCTTTCTTGCCCTGGGGGCAGACATCCACACCTGCTTCTTTCACTCAAATTTAGCCAAGTTCTACTGACTTTTCACTTTGTCCTTGACTCTTATGTGTTGATAATTCTGGAAACTGCCATAGCTGCTGGTGTTCCACTCTCCAGAGTGCTCCAGCTGTGGCATGTCCTGACCACTCTGGGCCTAACTCCTTGGTTTCAGGCCAGGCTGGGCTCAGCTCCTAGCCTGCTGTGATGAGCCCTTTCCATCCACCTGCCATCTGCCCGCTGGGCTGCCTTCAGCAGGAGCTTTGTTTCTCTGCCATTTTATGAGTTCTAGAGCTGTAAAATTGTTTATAATCCTATTTTATAGGTATTTGAGGTAGTTATGGGGGGAGCTCAAGGACTTCTCCTTCTTCTATGCCACCATGTTAACTCTGCCTACAATCACAATCTTAAATTGAGCACCCTGAGAGGTTTTTTCTAAGCTCGATGACTACAATTCATGATACAAACAACTAGAGGATCTTTTAATTTTCTCAATTATCTTCAATGTCAAACCTCTAAAGATAATTTTTGTTCTACTATTACTATTCTGAAAATCATTTTTGTGATAGAGAACATGGAAGCAAAATAAAAGTGAGTGGTTCTGCCCACTCATTGTCTTCTGTTATAGTCATCTTCCAAAGTTATAGTTTTATGCTTCTTTGACCTTCCTCTTTTCTAAAACAGAGATCAATTTTTTTAAGTTTCTCCTAAAACACATAGAATTCTTTAAAAACTCAATTCATTTTGGCCTTTACTATTTCTGAAGTAGCCCAAAAGAAGATATAAGTTTACCATTCCTCCTCAATTCATCTTTATTTCCATTTTCTATAGATATTTTTCAATAGGGGTTTTTCAGTGTTTCTCCTGTGCAGTCACATTTGTTTTTTTAGATCCTTTCCCCTTTTGCTTCCTTATTGGAATCATTTAGAGATTTATAACCAGAATTTTGTTCTTGAGGACCTCCTCCCACCTATTCTTGAGCTAACTTACCTTGTGGGATCTTAGTAATATTTTCCACGGTAGAAAGTACATGTCAAAGATCATCTATCCTACTATTCAATTAAAAAAAAAAGATATATAAAATTTAGACTTGTCAAAATTAATCTAGTTAGTTATTAGCAAAACATAAACACAAACCAAATTCTAGCATTTTGTTATTATATTACCTCCGACCTTACTTATGAGTATCTAGTTATTTGAAGAAAACAAAAAATTACATATTCTCAAATTATACACCATTTGTTTTATTTGCCTCAATATATAGTCTTCATAAATGGCTTTTGGCCAAAATGATACATGACCTGCCAGCCAAACTTCTCATATTGAGTCTCCAAATTCCACTAACCTAGTCCTCTGATAAATTATATCACAAGTCTATAAATGAAGCTTTTCAACATGTAACAAACTTATCTGGCCTCATGCTGTGATTTAAGTGTTTAATGACTCCAGAGGAGTTTAGTGGGTATTGGGGTGGTAAAACCACCCCAATGTGACACAGAAATTTTATATAAGATATCATCCTTATCCTCACAGAATTTTTAGTCTACTAGAGAGGATGAGGAGGAAAATAGAGAATTATATGAGCAATTCATAAACGTAGATCTTAAAGGTATCTTAAAGGTCACCTAGTTTAAGACTCTTCTTTTAATAGTTGAAGAAAATGAGACTGAGTGAAGTAAAATGATCGGCCAACATAGGCATCGAAGGACTAAATTCCAACAAAGGTACTTCCCCAGTACCATGGTTCCTCACACGATTATAATAGAACATGGAAAAGATGATTCAAGATCCAGAAGTGATAAACTCCTTTATCATATCCCATCCCATTCTAACTTGAAAGAAGCTATGAGACTTTCATTCCTGTACTTCAACATGTCACCTCCATGCCACAAAAAATCATTAAAAGAGGAACTTAATGAAGTGATACAAACTTAGGCTGAATTCATAAAAGCATAGCATTCAGAAGTAGGTGACAATATCCTTATACTCTGCCCTGGTCAGACAACATCTAGACTACTGTGTTCATTTATTCATGTCACATTTTGGAAAGTCATTAATAAATTGAGAAGGGAAACCAGGCTGGGGAAAAGAACTATAAATGTCCCTAAGCAAGATAATTTGAAGAATTTGGATATTTGGAGAAGAGAAGATCTAGTGGTGATATGACATATACATTCAAACGTTTAAAGAATTATCTTGAGGAAGTGGAATCCAATTTGTTACCTTTGGCTCTTCATGAGAAGAATTAAATGTAGTACATGATAGTGGCAGAGGAAGAATTAGAGATACAGGCTTACTATAAGGAAAAACTTCCTCACAATTAGACACATCAATATTCTATTTGTGATGAACAAACCAAAAACATGTCATTTTGCAGATCCTCAGTGGCCTTTCTGACTCTTCAATCCTTTAAGAGGTATCTGAATATTGTGTACAAGGATTTAACTATACAGAGAGGAACAAACTCAATTAAGTCTTCTTCCTGATAGCTGGAAGTAGGAGTCAAGCAGAAGATCTTGGTTATATTGACTAATGATCAGCTCAATCTCAAGGTCAGGGGACCACAATAGCTAGTGGCCACATTGAAGGAACATATGGATATGACTGAATTTGACTTGTCCCAGTCTTCACTGCATGTAACATGTAAACATATTGGCAGGGTCTGGTGAGAGTTAGCATCCTGCCTCTGCTGATGGCCATGAAGTTTCTGTCCTGATATAATTAACTCTGATATTTGGTAATGATACCAAGTACTTTTTGGTCATAGAAACAACCAAATCAAGATGATTGTATGGAAGCAGAGCCAAGATAGCAGAATAAAAGCAGCAACGCAACTGAACTCTCCAAACATTCTACCTGAAGAAAATCCAAAATAATCCTCAAATCAAATTTTTGAGTGGCAGAGCCAACAAAAGATCAGAGGGAAACATTTTTCTAGTGTAAGATAACTTTGGAGGTCTGCAGGTGAGTTCTGTAAAACCAGGGTGGAAGCTAGTCAGAGCTAACCAGCAATACAGTGGTGAGCCACTGTAACAGTGATGGCAGCTGCTGCTTGGGGAGTTCTCAGCCCACTGAGAGTGACTGGGGTTTGTGGGGAGGAAGTGGTGGTGGTGGTGAAGTGGGGCACGGGACATGTCATACTACTGATTAGAAAGCGATTACAAAAGACTTTTTGTTGCCACTGTGTGCATCTGGTACTGATTTGCAACTCTGTTGCACATAAGCAGTTCTGGGTAACTGCCAGGCCAGAGGGAACTTCTTGTAGTCAGTGACAAGAGAATGGAGGCCTTGATTGCATTTGCAAAGTGTAGAGGAACACTAGAGTATCTGGCTGCTAGAGAGCATGAGGACCTGGTCATAGTTCCAATGTCAAGAGAAGCACTAGTGCTTGTGACTGGAGGGGAGCAGGGGTCCTTTCTACACAAAGACCAGAATGGAGACAAGGAGAACAGTAACCACATCTTTCCCTGGATCACACCACTTCAGATGCCCAAAAAACTAAAAGATACCCAGAACTAACTCTGAAAATAGTAACATGAAAAGTCTGAAGGTTGGAACAATGCCTGCCCATCCCTAGGTCAGCAGATGCCAACTTAAATATAAAATCAAAGTAAAAATTATGCTTCACAAATGAGCAAAAGACATAAAAAAAGAACATGATGGGAATAGTAATAGTACCTACCTCCCAAGGTTGTTGTGAATATCAAATGATAATATTTGTGAAGTGCTTAACACAGTGTCTGGCACATAGTAGATGCTTAATAAATGTTTGTTTCCTTCTCTTCCTTTCCCCTAATAAAGGCAGTGGGGTTTAGTGTATAGAGAGCCAGCATCAAAGTCAGGAAGACCTGAGTTCAGGTCTGACACATATTAACTATGATTCTGCAACCATCACCTAAAATTCTCAATGTCCCAGGAAATTTTCTAACATGGAAAATCATGGAACAGGTCCAGATATGTTTCACTTTTATCTTCATATTCTCCGTATCTATATAGTGCCTGATACATAGGTATTTTTAAATGATTGTCGACTGATTAATTGAAGTTTGTATCAGTGGAGGGAATTTTCTTGGAGAATTTGATATATCAAAATACTAACTTCAGGCAAAAGAAAATACTAGTTATTTAATAGCTTCAATTCACTTTTATTCAACAAGTCCTTATTAAGTTACTACTATGTATGATGCATTATGCTAGTTGCACGGGATAAAATAAAATCAAATAATTCCTACCCTTGATGAGCTTTACTTCTACTGAAAGAAGACATGTACACAAATAAGTAAACACAAGCTACATACAAATAAATATGAAGAAATTAAGGATAGCAAACCAACTAAGGGAAGGAGGAACCAGTATGCGTACTTGTATAGGTAGAAATTGAGTTGTCTTAAATTCTCAAAGTCAGAGATGGGAAAATAGAATTATACAGCTATCTAGGCACAGAAAGGTTATTCAAAGACATGGAGGTATGAGATAGACTTTTATGTGTGAGAAACAAAATTTTCAACATGGAGAATTTTTAATTTAACCATTAAGTAAAAATTCTGTTCAATCCATTTAAAAGACAATAAATTAGAAAAGGTAAATGTCGCATAGCTCATGAATCACAGAGTAAAAGTATAATTTTTCAAGTCTTAGTAATTAAGCTGGCTATCATACCATTACTGATATAATTTGAAACTAATAAGCCAAGTAATTAGTATGCAAGAGGTCAGATTTTTCAGCTCAAAAAGTTAAGGGTAAATGAGAACAAGATATTATATTGAGCACACAAGCAGAGCAGTACATGTGAAAAACTGAAACATTTCTTTTCTAAAAAAAATCATTTTTATGCTGTTCTTTAGTCAAAAACTGATGGTGTTGATTTACATGCTACACTCAATGAAACTCATAGAAACTGCCTATTTTGTAAAGACAGAATGTGGTATCTCTATCTCATCTATGTATACACCTGTTGTGGGTGACATTGGCTTATATGTTATATATACACATGAAATATATCTTAGAATGATCATAGAGCCCTAAAGGACCATATGGATTACTAGAGTATCTTTCTCACTTTGCAGATTAGGAAATTAAGACCCAGAGAGATGAAGTGATCTGTCTAAATGCTCACATTTAGTATACATGTGTATATTTTGGTATGCATTTATGTACATGAATGTGTGCATGTATGAAGTCCTACAAGAGTGTTAGCAAGGAGTAGTGTTTAGATAGTTTGCTTTGGAAAACCAATTTTCAAGTCCTGCCTCTGATTTCTTCTGACTCTGTGACTCTGGACAAATCATTTTTGGTGATTTTTTAAGATCCTAATTTTTTTTAAGATCTTAAATTCCAAAACTGTTGTCCATCTTCATTTACATAGAGAGTTTCCACACAGGGAGCTTTGTACTCCCAAAGAAATCATGTGTCTAGTTAATTGTCACATGCAAGAGTACTATATAAAAATCAATTATTGACTATAAGAGAAATAAAACTATCAATATTTAACTGACCATGTGGTTTCACTGATACAGAGAACTCCAGATAAGGAAATTGTCACCATCAAAATTGATGGGAAAATGTAGATGAAGAAACAGACATATGCACATCCACATGCCCACATGCCCACACACATATACACACATACATATACATAAGTAAAAAATCACTTAGATTTGAATTTTTTTACTCTCCCACAGACTAGTAAAATGGCAAAAAGTAAATCAATTAACAATTAAATGCCTTAAGCTAAAACTAAAAGATATAAATGATTTGGTGATATATATTGAGGGAAATAATTTATACACAGGATGTTCCTTATGCCAATGAAATCACAAATCTTGATCAACCTAGTTTTAAGTACAAATTATTCATAGCTTATCCTGTGTAATTATTATCCATTATCCTTCCTAAACTTTCCAAAAAAAAATCTACTGAACATATTGGAGGTTTTCTTCTAAAGTCTTTTCACACATGCCCACCAAGAATTCATGCTATCAACCAAGTATTTCTTGTTATAGGATCAATCATATGGATATATGTATGTAGATAGATAGATAGATAGAGAGAGAGAGAGAGAGAGAGAGAGAGAGATAGGTAGAGATAGAGATACATATTCCACAGGGTTTGTATCATAGAACTTTTTGAACAGCATAATCATTATTGGAATTGTATTACATTTCAATGACTTCCAAAATGTGGTTTCTCCATGGCTTTGTATCAATAGGGATTTTGATTGTTTGAATAAAGTGGCGTTCCAAGATCCATAGAAGATTCTAGTTAAGTCAGAATGAGCTGAAACAAGAAATTATATATTACTTATTTTATACTGTGCTTATATGCTTCCTGAACATCCAACTAAGGTAAGAAATTGCACTGAGATGATTTCCCCACCTGAAATTATTTATCAATTGAGTGCTGGATTTCTTGTTATATACATTTGTTTCATTATTTTTCTTTGTTATGTTTCACATCTGTAGTTTTAAAAAATGATGTTATCATAAGGAAATAAGGGGGGAAATACTTTCTTGCTCTTAAAGAGCCTAATTCAATGACTGTTAGAGCTGTTGTCATGACTGCCAGTGTGGAATAATCAGGCTTTTCAAGGATCGTGCAAGTCTATAAAGTATAAAAGAATACCAAGAACTGATAGACTAGTACTCCAAAACAACCTAATGAATCATCAGAAAATGAGCCAAGACCTTCAGAGGGACCTGGCAGCTGGAGGGCTCCTGAATGATTCATTTATATGATCGTGTAGATTTTACATTGGAAGAACTGTTAAAAAAAAAAGAGAGAGAGAGAAAGAAAAAAAGAAGGAAGAAAGAAAAAAAGAAGGAAGAAAGAAATGGGGTGGGGGTAAACTTAAATATTGCTATAAAGAAAAATACTTGTCTTGGGAAAGTCCATGTAAAGGTTAGAATACTGAATTTTGATAAAGGGAAATTTTTACTGATGAAACACACTTTTCTATTGAAGGCTACGTGAAAATTGTTTTCAGAAGAGCCTTAAAATCAGTGTCTTTATCAGACGCACCCAAAATAATGTATTAGGGGTTTGTATTGTTTTGTTTTCCATCAAGTGGACCAGAAATGTTGTTTATTGTTTTCTATAGATACCAAGAAAAGAGCTAGCTGTATCACGTGCCAAAAGGCAATAAGAAACACCATTTTCTTATAACACTTGTTCATTTTTCCTTAAAAGCCTTCTGAAAAGTATATATAAAAAGACAGTCATGGAAACCATTGCAGCTTATGCATGGACATCAGTTGGAGAGCATGAAGAATTAGAAAAATTATACAAAGAACCTGAAAAAATTCCCAATATAAAGCCAACCAGGACCTTGTCATTGGAAGACTTTCTCATAAATATGGGTAGAAGAAAGAGTGGTCAAAAATTATGCAAAAAAATAGGGTTAGAGATCAAGTAATTATGAAAGACAGAAGGCTCATAGACTGCTCCAAAGTTATACTCTTAGATATTATGAATGCTTTAACAAAGAAGTAGGAAAATGCCCGATTGACAAAGAAGGATAGCACACACACAAATACATACACAGCCAAGAAAATTGACTGTATCTTAATAGGCAGATGATGACTGATGGTTTACATAGGAGTTATTTCTGAATCATCTGCAGACATTTGACTCATTAGAACAAAACTCAAAATCAGCATTAAGTTAAAAGAAAAGACTAAGAGAGTAATTTAAAGAAGACATTTATATTGCTCCCTAAATTGTTTTCAAATTCCATTCTCAGCCTAATTTCATATTACTTTATTCCAAACACTCAGTTTAGCAAGACTAGAAAACTAGACTGCCCTTTGAATTTAATATTCCTAGATGTTCCTGTGCCTTCAAACTGGCCAACCTCTAGGACTAGAATGTTTCTTCTTCTCTATCTGTGAGAATGCTTATCTTTTTTTCAAAGCTCAGTCTAGGTGTCAACTCCTACATGAAATCCTTGCTGTGATCATCAGCTATGCTCTTCTCTTCGTCAAATTACCTTGGCTCTATATGTTGTTTTACATAATAGATGGTTCGTTTCTCATTATCAGAGAATGTTTCATTATTGTCTTTTTATATCCTGTTCCTACACAATACAACAACATATAGTTTGTGCTTCGTTAATGTTTGTTGAGTTTAATTGAATTGACCTATTTAAATAAGGCCATTTTGAAGAAAAAAAATAGAAAATGTGATATAGCGTTAAGAATATTGAGACTAAATTCGGAAGACTTGCGTGTGAATCTTGATTCTTCTATTTACTACCTCTGAAAAGCTGGGTATATTTATTCAGCTTTTAGACTCCATAATTGGATACTCAATTGACTTAGCTCTGTTATAGGTCAGACCTATCAACCTCCAATAATTAACAGCCTCAGCATCTCTGGTAGCAATGATTACAAGGATGACCAAATGCCCAAATCCACATAATTTTAATTGCTTCAACTTTTATTGCCACATATTTTGGAGAATAAATATTTTACTAAGCAAAAGTTTGATTTTAAAGTTACCCTTAACTATTTTCATGAAAATGAGTGATTTTTATCAACAGTTTCTTATATGATGACGATGATGTTATTCAAGTATAAATTATTTGTTCAATTTTAGGGGAAATTTAGGTGTTTCTATTTGAAATTTGAAGATTTGTCATCTTTAAGTCAACAAATGATAGCACACTTCTCTATTGAACAATTCTGGCCACCTGATTGACTGTTTCTGGGTTTTCAGTAGATTTTAAAATTTTAGAAGCTGTAGAAACATATAGTAAAATGTTACCATTTCTTTACATAATTTGCGTAAATCAAAAGATCCAGTCTCCTTAAAAATAAACATAAGTGAATTCTTATGAAAATAATCACATCTCATAGTTATTTTAAACTCTTCTGTCTCTATAAACAAATTCACCAAACTCATATATGTGTTCAATTCTTCTTTGTGAACATAAATCATGTGACTATCAATAAGAGAGGATCTTTTGCTTACTCATGAATATCTGAAGTGTTCATAAGTTCCATCCAGAGGTAAACTTCTTTTACATTTGACAAACTCAGTGCTGTGTGTGTGTGTGTGTGTGTGTGTGTATGTTACTTGAATTATTCATGAGGGTAAAACTGAATCTAAGGTTTTGCAATAATTAACAAGGTATTAAAAATGTTTTGCACTTTTGGCAAATTGTTCAAAAATTATTCAATTGGCAATAATTTGTTCCTTGTAACCTTTCTTCTCTTTGTCATACCCTTTGTACTTTTCAGTCAATATATGGTTTTCTTGTGTTTATAAATATTTTTACTCAATCAATAAACATTTTCAACCACCTACTAATTATTGTTGTGAATACATTGTATAATGTATATGAACAAGTAACTGGCATATGTTTGAAGAGGACACCAGGATTCTCATCTTTTGGAAGGAAATATGTCATGACTGCTTTCAAAAAAAAAAACAAAAAAAAAAACAAGACAGGCTAATCTTTTTTTTTTTCATGTCCTGTCTTCCCCTCTTCGAATGTAAGCTTCTCAAGGGAAGGTTCTCCTTTTATTTTTGCCTGTTTTATTCCCAGCATTTACAATAGTGCCTGACAAATAATAAATTCTTTAAGAAATGCTTGTTGACTTGCAAGGGGTACAAAGAAAAGCAAAATATTCCAAGCTCTTAAGAAGTTAACATTTTAATGGAGAAAATAATATGTCAATGAGCATAAGTATATTATACTCAAAAGATGATAGGAAACAGTAATGTCTGTGATAATGATCTACTTCCTATACAGTTTATTGGTTGAGTTGTCCAGGATATTATTTAATATTTAATGATAATTAATATTGCATTATCATTACATAACATGGTATGGGCTATATGTACATACATATATCTCTATGTGCAATAGTATATAAATTAAGTTTAAAGTAAAAAAAAAAGGTATGCCCAATGATCACATCTATTGAGACCTCACTGTCTCTCCAGAGCCCTTATTGCTGTGATTTATCCTTTAACAAGCTCCCAGTCAGTAGAGATTATTATAATGGAAGAAAGACATATTTAAATTCAAATCAATGTAAAATAAATGTAGAAGTGATTTCAAAAACATCAAAAATTCAGCATGTTCTGAATTACTGTGGAAAAATTTTACACATAATTTCACAACTTAGCAGTTTTATCAATAGGGAAATCATAAAAATCAATAAATATATTAATTCACAAGTACTTCTATAAATAATATATAAGTAGTATAATAGGAGTAAATATTCGAAAAAGATCTTAAGAATACAATTACAAAGCAATGTTGGTGTGGGTTGTTTGGTTTTGTTTTGTTTTAGCATGAAGGGAAACTGAAAGAATTATTAAATATTTACTGTATTCATTTCCTCAGTTAAATTTCTGATGCCAAGTCATCTTGGCTGTAAGATTTCCCTAACTAACCCATTCATAGAGGTCACATACTCTTGGTTAAAATCAGTAGTAGCTTATATCTACCTGGAATTTAAAATTTGCCAAATATTTCTTACAATATCACTGTCAGGTCAATATTAGAATCATTATGTCCATTTAATAGTTTAGCAAATGGAATGTAGGAGTTCAAATAATTTCTCCACAGTTACATAGTTAGTAAATGTCTAAGGGAGAATACGAATGCAGGTATTATGACACCTGGTTCAGCACTTTTTCTCTCATGCAACATTGCCTGTTAAAAAGCGTTCTGTGTAATATATCATGTAATCAAATAATAATAATATATAATATTAATGAGCACACATCACCTCTACCTTCTTCTGACGCTGACTGAAACTACTGATTCCCTCAATCCTTTCAACATTCAGTTTATTTTATGGTTGCGCAGCTAAGGTTTATTTTTTACTGTACATTCCAGTAAATAAGAATATGAGGGGTTGTTTTTTTTTTGTATAGGTTAGGATTAATATTCAGTTATCTAAAGAATCAACAACCCTTTCTCAGGACTGCTTGGGGATGTTGGAACTAGGACTACTAAAGCCACTATGAAATATTATTTGGAAGCTATAAATCAAGCTAAATCTACAAAAATAACACTTTTTCTTGCATTTTTAGTATCTATATTTTTTCTCTCAGGAAAATGAATGTACTCAGGCCATTTATATAAATCTTCAATATAAAAATATTTGTACCTGTCAAGACGAACAAACATGCCATATCTCTTCTATTGCTATAAATCTGCCAACTGGCTTTTTATTCATTCACTGTATTTCTATGTCTGATTTGTAAGAGCAACAAAGTCCATGATTGGATGCTATAATTTTTATCTCAACTATTTTCTAGTGGAAGAAAGTTGAAAACTATTTGGTTTGCAGTAACTTTTGTTAACAAAGGAATTTGACAATGATAACTTTGAACAAAGAAAATTCTGGTATAACATAAACTGAAATCTCCTTTTAGAAGGGGTAATTAGAGACACATATTTCCTGAAAGAGGATTGATTTGCAAGAATCAGTGACTAAGGCTATAGGAAGGCAAGTAAAAAGGAATATTTGTAAGGAATCAAAGAACTCCAGACTATCAACACACCTTCCCAAAGAGCCATATGGATGCTGTTGATTCAAAATTATATAATTATCTATGACCTATAAATACATGAAATATTCAATTGAACCTAGAAGAAAACTGACTGAGAAGGCATAAAACCACTCATGAGCAGGTTTCCAAAGGATTGCTCCTGTGGATAACACTAAGATTCTGATCACATAGTATAGGGAACTCTATTTATTCAGCAGTAAACTAAAGCAAAATATTCAGAGAAACCAAAGTACAGCATTCACAATGGTATAACATAACAACTTATCACTAAAGTGGTCACATAGTTTTCACCAAAGTGGGCACACAGTTTTAAGCAAAAGATATAATTCAGTAAGTTCTTAAACTAAATCATCCTTAAGGAGCAAGCCTCCTTTAGGGACACAAAGTGCAAAGGTCAATGTTCTCCACCTCTAGATCACATTGTCTTAATCTTTCAGTCAAAAAGTCTTCTTTCTTCTTGATTGGAGATTAGTTTCCAATCATACTTAACTTAATCATCCTTAAGAGATACAGGGTACAAACTAAAAAGTTCTCCCACCCCTAGGCCACAGTAAGTCATGATCTTCTAAGTCAGCATTAAGTACATAGGAGAGGTCTTTTCATCTTGACTTGAGCCTGGCTCTCAGGTTTGATGGTTCCTATTCCATGGTCCCAGGTTTTGCCTGAATTTACCCAACTGTCACCTGGATTCAAAGGTAGGTGGCTCTCAGCTCCTTCTTCAGCTCCTGGTCCAGTTCCTCATCCAGTTCCATACTGAAGCTCACAGTGTCCAGGCAACCTCAAGATCTTCAGTTTCTGTTTCTGTGAAGATATACCTTAACAGAGCCAAAACAACATTCTTACACATTGCTAGCATCATCATCAATTCACTATCTGCCTGTGAAGTCAACACAGACCCACATACAAGGTCTGAGATCTCAACACAAACTGTCAGTATAGTCCCAGGACCTCTGAAACCCTACTCCAGGACTTCTGTAAACAGACAAAAAGAAAATCCTCTTTCAGGGCTTCCAGTGAGGTCCTAGAGCTTACATACAAAGTATCACAAACAAAAATCAACATAAACAGAACAGAGTGCCCAGCCACCACAAAGTTTTCCTTCTCAATTCTGCTCTTTCCCAGCTTGGGCTTCTCCTTATATATGGCCAATAGCTCCTCCTTGTTCCACCCAGTGTGGGTTTCATAAGTCCTATTTCTTAACAAAGACTTGATATAATCATGGCCAAGGTTTAAAAGAAACTTGAACTGAAAAAGTGCTAAATAATTAAATAGATGAAATAAGGAGCTGAGTACTTCTTTGCTTGCCATTACAGAAAGAAGTACATTTATATAGTACGTTTATCCATTTGAGCAAATATCTGTTATGCAGCATGAAATTGAAAGCATGTATGTTAGACTTATGGTGGACAAGAGGTATTTGAATCCCTCTTTAACAATAACTATTTGTCAAAAAAGGGGGTGAAGCCAAGATGGCAGTGTGGAAGCAACAAGGTTCTGCGGCTCCCACATAGCCACCTCAAATACCCATAAAATATGACTCTAAACAAAATTTAAGGCTCCAAAACTCACAAAAATACAGAAAAACACATCACTCACTGAAGGCAGCTAGGCAGGAATGGTTCATCACAACATGCTGGGAGCCCAAAACAGCCCAGCCTGAAACTGTGGCTTGGCCCTGGGGCAGCCACGATAATCTGCAGCTGGAGCCCTCAGGAGAGTGGATCAGGGGCACCTGTGGCAGTTTTCAGACTAATCAAGCCATAAGAAACAAGGACAAAGTGAAAGGTCAGTGGAACACAGCTAAATTTGGGGGAGAAAAGTGGTCCAGCTGAACTGCCTCGAGAGCAAGGAAGTGGCAGAAGCTGTGGCCCTGCAGCTGCCTCCACATGGCTGCTAGAAAGCTCCTGGCCTACAGACTGCAAGGGGGCCAATTGATCATTCAGAGGCTAAATGCTCTTGCATTGAGTGGCCTGTATCAGGATCATGATCTTGGGCGGTGGTCCTGGGATGGGTTTTCAATGAGCCAAAGATGGTAGAGCCAGCAGCAGCCTCTCAATACCTCTGGCAGGTGTGAAAACCCCAGCAATTTGGGACAGAGCTTTCCTCTCTGGAAGATGTGTTCCACAGAGCTAAAAAATCAAGTAATTGATAGGCCAATATGAGCAGGCAAAGGAAGCAAAGTAAGAACAGCAACCAAACTCTAGATTCCTTCTTTGGAGACAAAAAGGATCAAAGCATAGAATGCGAGGAAGACAACACAGTCAAAACTCCCACACCAAAAGCTTCCAAGAACCATGAAGACTTCCTAAAAGCCATACAGCAGCTTAAGAAGGATTTTGAAAATGAAATAAGAGAAGTGGAGGAAAAATTGGGAAGAGAAATGAGAATGATGCAAGAAAATCATGAAAAGAGAGTCAACAACCTGACTGAGGAAAATAACACCTTAAAAAATAGATTAACTCAAATGGCAAAAGAGTCCCAAAAAGCCAATGAGGAGAAAAATACCTTAAAAATCCAAATTTACCAGATGGAAAAATAATTGTAAAAGTTTACTGAGGAGAATAATTCCTTCAGAATTAGAATGGAGCAAATGGAAGCAAATGATTTTATGAGAAATCAAGATACTATTAAACAGATCCAA
Source organism: Pseudochirops cupreus (assembly GCA_028627135.1). Lineage (NCBI taxonomy): Eukaryota > Metazoa > Chordata > Mammalia > Diprotodontia > Pseudocheiridae > Pseudochirops > Pseudochirops cupreus. The sequence continues at coordinate 277,277,654 of CM053582.1, read as the reverse complement.
ACAAATGAAAAAATGGAAGGCAATGTGAAATATCTCCTTGAAAAAAACCACTGACCTGGAAAATAGATCCAGGAGACACAATTTAAAAATTATTGGACTTCCTGAAAGCCATGATCAAAAAAAGAACTTAGAAAGCATCCTTCAAGAAATTATCAAGGAAAATTGCCCTGATATTTTAGAAACAGAGGGCAGAATAGAACTTGAAAGAATTCACCAGTCACCTCTTGAAAAAGATCCCCAAAAGAAAACTCCTAGGAATGTTATAGGCAGGTTCCAGAGTCCCCAGATCAAGGAGAAAATATTACAAGCTGCCAAGAAGAAACAATTTGAATACTGTGGAAACACAATTAGGATAACTCAGGATCTAGCTGCTTCTACATTAAGGGATGAAAGATCTGGAATATGATATACCAGAGATAAAGGCAGCTAGGATCAAAACCAAGAAACACCTACCCAGCAAAATTGAGTATAATGTTTCAGGAGAAAATATGGTCATTCACTGAGGTTGAGGACTTTCAAGCATTCTTGCTGAAAAAACCAGAAATGAAAAGAAAATTTGACATTCAAATACAAGAAGCATGAGAAGGTAAACATGGAAAAGGAATCATAAAGAATTTATCAAAGTTGAACTACTTACAAGCCAACATGGAAAAAATTATAATTGTAACTTATGAAACTTTTCTCAGTATGAGGATAGGTGAAGGGAACACATATGTATATGTATGTATACATACACATATGTCTACATAGGAGAGTTTATATATGCGTATGAACACATATCTGAGTATGTGTATATATGAGTACAGAGAGGGCACAGGATCAATTGAACAGGAAGGGACAATACTCTAAAAGGTGATATTCTGAGGTGGGAGAGGATTAGAATGAAAGGAGACAGGGAGAGACAGAATGGGGTTAATCATCTCATATAGAAGAGGCAAGGGATAATTGTTACAATGGAGGGGAAGAACAGGAAGGCAAAAGAGAAAGGGTCAAACTTACTCTCATTGAATTTGGCTTAGAGAAGGAATGACATAAATTCTACACTGGGTATCTTGCCACACAGGACAGTGGGAGGGATGGGGATGAGAGGTGGGATGATGGAGGGGAGAGCAGGATGGTGGGGAGGGCTGCTGGAAGTACAAACTACTGCAAAGGGACAGGGACAGGGACAGGGTAGAGAATAGAACAAAATGAGGCAGGATAGGAAGGAGGGACATATAATCAGTCTCTCACAATATGCCCACTGTGGAGAGGTTCTGCATAATTACACACATACAGCCTGTATTTAATTGCTTGTCCTTCCAGTGGGGGTGGGTGATGAGGGAGGTAGGGGAAGAATCTAGAATTTAAAGTTCTAAAATCAAATGTTAAAAATATATATGTATATGTTATTATTATTATTATTAACTACTTCCAACTGAGAATTAAGATATACAGGCACTGTGGTAGGGAGATCCATCCTGCCCTACCAGAAAGTCAGAGGGGTGAGGGGGAGGACATAGGAGAGAGCAGATTGGGGGAGGGGTTATACAGTGAGATGGCTGTTTTGAGGTGTTGAGTAGGGGAAAGACAGAGAGAAAATTTGTAAGTCAAAATCTTGTGGAAATGAATGATGTAAACCAGAAAATAAATAAATGAACACAAAAAAAAATTTTAAAAAGAAAAAATAAAATTTAAAAAATAAAATAAAAACATTACAGATATTGATATTGAATAAATAATTATATATTTACTAGGAAAATAAATAAAAATAGAAAAAATAATTTAAAAAACAACACTCATTGTTTGTCTTTGTGAAAATTGTTTCCTTTGTTTCTGTTTCCTCATCCATAAAATGGTGATAAAATGCCTATTAGTATCTTCCTAACCATGTTATTATTTCATCAAACCATGTTATTTTATGTACATGTGTAAACAATCATTATACATGTATATGAATGTATATATGCGTGTATACAAACTTGTATATGTATGTGTGTATGTATGCATATATGTGTGCATATATATTCATACACATATTAACCAGAAATCCACAATTTTCTCTCTTTTTCAATCGGAAAAGAATGAAATATGAGCAGGCAAATTTTTGTTCACTTTTATATTTTTTCATTTTAGTTTCATTCCATAAACAATTAGCTCTTATGACCATACACTTTCAAAAGGCATTTCATCTGTGAAAATTACAACTCCAATATATACTGTATTTTCCCCTAATAATCAGGATGATTTTCCTTTTGAATAGATGAGGTATTCTTAACTATAGGAGAAATATATAGAAGTGTTAGTAAATCATGATAAATTAATGTTCTAATGGTCCACAATAAGTGATTGATAGGTGATATGTGTAAATATATATGCATATGAGTATATACACATATGTACTTTATACATATTTGTATATGATGAATATGTGCTTTTATATATGTGTGCATATATACTTACGTGTGCATACATATAACATGTGTGTATGTGCATACATGCATGTATATGTGTATTTGACTGGGATCCTACATGATCCAGTAGATACAGAACTTCAGCTGAACTCTCACAACATTCCTCTCCAAACAACTTTAAAATAATGTCTCAAATTGAATTCTGTAGCAGCAAAGTTTACAAAACATGAGGGTGTGACATTTTTCCAGCCCAATACAACTTAGGAGGTGTATCAGCAAGCACCCTAGCATGCCCAGGATGGCTACTAGCACAGGTTCTTAGATTTGCTTTTCTAAAGGAAAGCAACTCAAAACGGGTTAACAATCTCACTTTAATCAATCAAACGTATATCATTTACCTAGTTCAGGGGGAAAAGTCAGCACCCTGAACTTCAGAGAATGCAAACAGAATACAAACACAAGTTAACAAGCAAAGAAACAGATCAGCCGACGGGCTTCCAGTGTCTGACCATTACACCCATACCTATTCAGTTACCAGAGAGGGAAGCACCAACATCTGGGTTTTTCAAAGCCCGGGGGCTCAACAGCTTCCCAGAGTCTCATCTGGCCAAATCACACAACTCTTCTCAAAGTGAGCCCCAAAGCAAAACCTCACATCAGCGTGTATATATAGCCTTCTCCTGGCTTGGAGAATGTCACAGCCCTCTTGACCCACTGCCCAATCACAAAGCTACAAGGAGCGGGCATTCCTGAAAAACAAGCCTCCTGCCACAGGCTCCATGTGACCACATTCAGCCTATCAGGGGGAAGAGTATACTTTCAAATCAGGGAAGGTTCTCAGAGTCACGTAGCCACTTTAGCAAAGGGCCAAGGGGCAGGAAAGATCTTCAGATTCCTATAACAGGAGGTTGGCAGAAAAGGTCTGTGAGAACAGGGTGGTGGTCACCTGTAGCATAAGGCACCCTAGCATACCCATACTTACTAGCACAGGTTTCTTTGATCTGCTTTTCTAAAGGAAAGCGACTCAAAAAGGGTTAACAATCTTACTTTAATGAATCAAACATATATCATTTACCTAGTTCAGGGGAAAAACTGAGCACCCTGAACTTCAGAGAATACAAACAGACCTTACAAGAGAAAATAACACAATTCAGCAGTCAGGGCTTCTAGCTGTCTGACCATTGCATCCATATCTAGTTAGTCACCAAAGAGAGAAGCACCAACATCTGGATTTTCAAAGTGGAGGGTCTCAAGAGCTGCCCAGAATCTCATCTGGTCAAATCATACAACTCTTCCCCAAGTGAGCCCCAAAGCAGAACCTAGCTTCAGAGGTATGTATAGCTTTCTCCAGGGTCAGAGAACATCACAACCCTTGTTACCCACTTGACTACAAAGTAACAAAAGTTGTGCTTTCCTGAAAAACAAGCCTTCTTCCACCACAGGCCCCAGGTGAGTACATGTAGCCTATTGGGGGCAGAGTATACTTTCAAATTAGGAAAGGTCCTCAAGTTCAATTTAGGCTTATTAAGGGGCAGGGAAGATCTTCAAATTTCTATTACCATTACATCACCTCAGAGTGCAGCCCATGTGACGGCAATACTAGCAGCAGGCCTTGGAGGTGGCAATAACAGTGGTGGCAACAGCTTCCAGAGCTCTCAGTCCACAGAATACAAGTCAGTGTCACAATTCCAGGGTGAAGAAGAATACTAGTACTTGAGGCCCCAAGGGAACAGGTGTCCTAGTCAGAGTTGCAGTGTGCAGAAGAATGCTTGAGGTCACTGACAAGGGAATAGGGGCCCTGGTTTCAGTACCGAGACTGAAAGGAACCCTAGTGCTTCAAGTCATAAAGAGAGCAGGTGCCAGAGTCACAGATCAAGGGTCTAACACAGTAATAGACTTGAAGTCAGACGGGAGAAGGAGGCCTAGTCATAATGGGTCCAGGGTGGAGAAGAGTACTTGTGGTCAGTTATATGAGAAGAAGGGGCTTCGTCTCGGTTCTAAGGCAAAGAATAATGCTAGCACTTGTGTTTACGAGGGAAAACGTTCCTTTCCTGGGTAGACATGAGAATGCAAATGAAAAGCACAATTGCTGTACCTCTTCTGAGATCACACCACATCTCTTTTTGTTGTGGCAAAGAATTAGAAATTGAAGGTATGCCTGTCTATTGGGAATAGTTGAACAAGTTGTGGTGTATGATTGTGATCGAATATTATTGTGCTATAAGGCTGAGTAGGATGGTTTCAGAAACCTGGGAAGATTTATATGAACGGATTCAAAGTAAAGTGAGTAAAACTTAGAGAAAATTGTGCACAGCAATAGTAACAATTTAAATGATCAAGTCGACCTTGAATGACTTAGCTATTCAAATTGATATAATGATCAAGATAATTCTGAAAGACTTATCATGAAAAATGCTCTCTATCTCTAGAGAAGGATCTGATAGATTCTAAATGCATATTAAAGTATATTTTTTCACTTTATTTTTCTTGTTTTTCTTTCAACATGACTAACATGGAAAAACGATTTGCACAATTTCACATGTATAATTGATGTCACATTTCTTTCCTTCACAGTGGATGGAGGAGGGATCAAAGAGAGAGAGAAAATTAGGAATTCCAAATGTTTTTTTTAAATAAATTGATGTTTAAATGATTAATTCAAAAAATCCATGACTACGTAGCAATTATTTGCTAAATTCTTTTTTATTAAAATGGTGTCATGCTTTTTACAGAAAGTTAATAGCAGCTGATATTTAAATACACTTTTATGATTTTTACAAACACTTTTCATAGATCATTTTATTTAATCCTTGCTACCACTTCCTAAGGTAGGCACACTGTAAGCTTTCTTTTCCCTATTTTGCAGGCCAGAAAATCAAGTCTCAGAGATGAATTAGGAAATTCAAATCTGACTAACCACAAAGATTAATTACTTCTACAATGATTCCTTTGTATATGTGTCCAAAGGCTTTCTATAATCTCCAAGAGGAGTAGAGAGAAGAAAGCTAAGGGATTTTTAATCTCTCTCTTTTTGTGTTAATTCCCAGAGAGTCCTTGGGGTCCAGACCAGAAGTGTTCTATACTTCCCCCACAAACCCCCATATTTCTTTTAAGCTCAATATGATTAATAACAATTCCTGCAGTAAGCTACGTGAAATATTTTCCTTCTTGAAGGAATAAATCAGTAAAATAAAATAAAATAAAACATTTTGTCCTGAGCTCTCTCAGGCCTCTTCTCCAATTCTCTCTCATTATACCTGAATATCCATCTGAGACTTTATTCTGACTTCTTTTTAACCATCTGTGCTTCCTCATTAAACCTGAAATGTATCTATATTTAGCACTTTCTTCAAAATCTCAAAGAAAAACCTTTGCTCCAGCAAAGATGTGAATCAGAGACTTTCCAGAGGATAGACCTTCTTTCCTCTGATGCTTTTCATCTTCAGATGAAATTCTGAAATCCATTTACAATATGATATGAACCATATGGAATGAGCTTCTAGGGATGCATTTTTGGTATGAAACACATATTCAAATATAATCTCAAATTCCTTGAAAAACATGAGGTAGGTGAAAGGAAAGATGAGGTGGAAAGGAGGAGAAAAGCAGAAATATACAGAAAAAATAGAGAGACAGAGAGAAATTCATAAAAAAAATCTATCATTGAAATAATTCTTAATCATTTAAAATGTTATATGCCATTGTGTTCCTCCTCCTCATCTCCATTAGTCTGTTTACCTCTGAGTTGAATCCCTGTGTTTCTATTTAGGAACTTTTATTTTCTTTGACTGTACTCTAAAATTTCAATGCCATTAATTGTGACATTGAAATCAATGCCATTAATCTTGGCTCTGTACCCAGAATCTCAACAACATGAGCCTACTATTTCGGGTACAGCTTTTGCATCTTTGAAGAGATGGTAGTATTAAGACCCACAGGGCATCAGGGTTAGAGAGGGCTACGGTATTCCTGAAATGGGGCATGACCAGCAGCAGTGTAAATCTGTCATCTCATCTCACATACATGACCTCTGTAGCCCTATGTGCCACAGAAAGCCTGAGGAGAATATCTAGCCTGAGGCCAGTCAATATTTTTCATTCATCCCACTCAAGGAGCTCAGCAGCTGCTACTCAGCCTAGAGGAATTGTGCCTCAAGCCAAGTGAAAATTTAGCCTGAGGGAAAAATTATTAAAAATGAATAGCTATGACACATACATATTTCTAGGGGTGGTTAGTAATGAATCCTTGCTCAAAAATGATGAACAGGATCAGATAAACCAAGTGTCACTCCTGGCTCTATTAGCTATCTTCCGCAAACCATATCTTTGAATCTTTTGAATGTCAAAGGAAAAGCCCTGTGAACTATAGTGATACTGCACCAGGAAATTTGGTCACACTTGGGGTCCTCTATAAATTACCAAGCTACTTAAAATCACATTTATTCAAGAGGTTCAAGTAAGCATGGCATTGAGGCACACACCTGAAGATAAAGGTTAGACGGAGCTGTGAAATGAAGGAAGGCCATTTGTTCTAAGACACTTTGAAGCAGAATATCCAGCCACAGGTAACTTCAGAGAAGTTAGGTTTTCCTCAGCTTCTTCACTCTGTGCCTGTCTATCCATAAACAGTAAACTTAGTGTGCTCTCTCATTGCCCAAACACCTCCAGTAAACTGAATTTCATGTCAACCAGAAAGAGGTTAGATCGCAAATAGAGAGAGATACATGAAAGAAAAGTAAGCAGAGAGCTCAACTTGTGCCTAAATTTTAGGGATTTTCCTCATTGGGGATTTAGAGTGATTTTGACTTCACTCACACTTCTTTATCCAAATAAATTTCCTATACCTCGTTAAAGGTTTAAAAAATCCCAAGAGGAAGAGAACCACAGAGTCCTGTTTGTTTGTTTTTATTTCTGTTGTTTGGTCATTTCAGTTGTGTCTGACTCTTTATGACCTTATTTGGGGTTTTCTTGCCAAAGATACTGGAATGCTTTGCCATTTCCTTCTCCAGCTCATTTTACAGATGAGGAAACTGAGGCAAACAGAGTTAAGTGTCTCGCCCTGGATCACACAGTTGATAAGTGTGTAAGGCTGGATTTGAACTAAGGTCATACTGACTCCAGGCCCTATGCTTTATCCACTGTGGCACCTAAAAACTGCCCAAGACATGGACATGTATTACAGATCATTACATTGCACCCCAGGCTGAAAGAAAAGTAATTACTGCACAGGGTGTCACAGAAATAAAGTGTTTCAGATATTTTATGTATCTCCTACTAATTTTTGAAAATAAATTAATATAAATTTTGCAAAATGAAAGACTTTAAAAAATCTAATGAAGAAGTATTTGTGTTAATTTTTTCACATGTCTAGAAAACAGTATTCTACTGTAGATTTTTCACAACCACCCCCTGAAATCTCCAAATCCAATAGCACAGTATTGCCAGCTCGGCATCTTAACATTCAGTAACCTGTTAAAATTTTCTAAGTCTCTAAATTAGAAAGAAGGTTTATTATATATAAACATGGGGTCCAGAGGAATAATAAGAATGATAGATAATGTTCAGTCACACTACAGTAAAAGATAATAATAATAATCAGCAAATACACACTTAAACTTCACTTTAGGTAATATTCAAAGATTTAAGTATGGTTCTGATTTTAAGCCAACAAAAATAGAGTCCTATTTTTTTTAAATAACCATAGAAGGAACTCTAGAATCACATTTTAATTGAACAAGAAGCTATTGATTAAAGACCCATTATTAAAATGTCTAGCACCCAAATTTTAAGATATATATTCTTTTCCTTTTTTTTGTTTTACAAATAGACTTAAATGAAGGCACAATGACAGATGTATTTGATTGTCTAAAAATAGTGAAACTTAACGGTTTTATTGAAATTTTTAAAAAGTGATTTCCTAGCTACATAGTTGTTTTTCTCAATTAAAATCATAGGAATTATGCTCCTCCCTCCACACACATACATTCAGAAAAATAAGATTTCTAAAACTGGAAAATTTATTTCCATATTACAGTCAAAATTTATTTCTCCATGACAGAAAGATCTATAAAATTCAAATAATCATGTAGAAGAGAAAAAAACCTTAAAAATTAAAGGGTGGGTTTTTTTCACATTAACTAATCTTAACCCGTGTAGACTGTGACATAATTGTCTAACTGGGTACCTTTTGGTACCTAAATGACTGAGTTCTCATCCTGCCTTAGAGACATACTAGGCCGTGTGACCCAAGACTTTACCCTATGACTGCCTCAGTTTTCTCCTCTATAAAATGAAAATAATAATTACCAGGTTGTGAGAATAAAATAAAATGATACTTGCAAAGCATTTTGTAAATCTTAAAATGCTATGTAAATCCTACCAATTGTAATCGAGCCAATATATTGAACTGATTTTAAGATTCATCATGAATTTTGAGAGGAAGTAATTCAGTTTGGGGCTGTTGTTATCCAGCATTAATTTTAAAGATATGACATTTTAGACATTCCTTTTGTCTTCCCTTCCTTCCTATTCAAAGTAATAATACAAGATATAGATGAATTTTTATATTCTTATTTTTATAGCAAGTATTTATAAAGCATATGACATTGACTCAAAGTTTTTTCATTAATTTTTGCATCTGGAGTAACTGAAACACAAAGAATTGAAATGACTTTTTTTGAGTTCACATGTAGAGATAGAGACACAATGAAATCTGATTTATTTCTTTGATAGTGCCAATTCCTCTAATGCTCCCTTTATCTACTGGTAAACCTGGGGAACAATCATTTTAAAAGGTCATTTGTTCTGAAATTTTATATATATATAATATATATGTGTGGATATGGATAGATAGATAGATAGATAGATATAGATAAAGATATAGTTAACAATGCTTACTCTTTATTCTATGGCATCATCCTTTAGCAACATAGAAACTATTTTTAAAATTTTGTAAAAACAAATTTTCTCATTATATTACCAAAAATTTTTTGTTACTCATTTTTTTCTTGCTCTTTTTTCTCAATCTAACATTTCTAACAGCATTTTGAATGACAAATTAGAAAAATAAACCAAAAGCATATTATTATGTTACAAAAGACCTCATTTCTGAGAAGAGCTGCAACAAAATCATCTTTGATTAATGTGGCAAATACAATTCTTAATCAGAGTTAAATTCACTTCTCCCACAAGACAAGCTCCTGTCTTTCTATCATAGATAGAAAAATGTGAAATTGCTACCACATTCCTATAAATTCCAACTAATTTTCTACTGAACACATACAAAAAAACTCCCACTACTATTTCAAAATAGCCCTAAATGCTGGAGATAAATGAACCTTATTCATACTACATTAATGATAATGCAGAAGAGGAAAACTCATTCCCTATTATCTACCCAAGTGGCAAACTCAACTTTCATGCCAGCTGTAGCAACTGGTGCTCAAAGGCCTTTTTTCCCTTCTGTATATAAAAAGTTGCCCTCCTTTGAAATCATCCTCTCCACTCATCCTCATTAAATCTTGTGTAGAAAAGCATTCACAAGGACTCCAATTCAATTCCCAAATTAAGAGTTTATTATACACACAAACTACAGGATTCCAACCTATAACAAATCCCAAGAAACAAAGCAATTCAACTACGACATTATGTGGAAGAAGTTTCCACAATTAAAAGATAATGTAAATAGCAAAAGGCATTTAAAAAAGACCCTCTCCTTCAAATCTTCCTCTCTCTTTCTTGGCACTATCTATTACAAACACTGAGTGTAGCAACTGCTCTAAATGGACAATACATATCCCTTAAATAAACACTATCTTATATTGCTACCAGGTGAGGATTAAGACGAATGTTTAGAATCTTCATTTTTTTCAAACAAATACAATTCAGGATAAAACAAAATCTTTGTCACAGTGTGAAGGTATCAGCATGATTTAATCCATTTAAATGCAACAGTGCTATTATATACATTTCAGGAAATAATCAGATTCCCTCATTTGAAGGAGGAACCTGGACAAAACAACTAATGAAGAAAGTTAGAAAAAATTAAGCAATAATAATGATAGGGGACTTGAACAACAACAGTGACTACTGCTTAGTAATAAGCATGCCATAGCTGGGGTTTTTGTAAATATTGTCTATCTTCTTAGCTTCTGAAATATGGCTTCTTTATTGAGGTTAGCAGGTAAAGAGAGAGACCAGGGTCAGCATTTTCAGAAGACAAGTTAAGGTAAGCTCCATGAGATGCATAACCAGGATGGAGGTGTAAAGTTTTTTTCTCCAAATGTTAGGGTATCAGCGAAGTAACAAAGAATGCTGAATCGATACCACCCAATCTCTCTTCCATCTAAACTCAAAGGAAAGATGAGAATAAGATTTCACTTTGCTCTCATTAAGTAGACAGTGAGCATAAAGCAAATTGGTCCTCCCCATATGTTAAATGGAAGCTAAAACTAGATCGTGTTAGAGAAAAGGACACATCTTAATTTGGGTATTGTTCCATTTAGAGGAATGACTGGACAGAGGACATTTAGAAAAGTCTGCTAAAAAGTAGAAAGCTGGTCATAGGTTCTCTCAAAGAAATTTTGGGAAGACAGTTGAAATTCATTCTTAAGGGAATCATTTGAAGTAATACTTTCTTATCTCTGTTCTTTCCTATCATGAATTGTCCCTGCCCATGGGCCACAGGTAACACACAAATAAACAAGATGTGTAATAAATAAGCTCTTTATACAAGATGGTGTTATTAGCACGGTATCTCAGGAAAATAAAGCATAGAGTAATAATGCAGTCATGTATATGCCATATAAAGAAAACTAAACTAGTCATATATTTTGTTGAATTGCAAATTAATAGAAGAAATACATTGTATAAGCTATATGACAAAATTATCATTATAATTGACTGACTATATAGACTACAGGTCCTTGGGAAAGTATTTAATTCAATACAAACAGAGTCAAGGGTAAAGCATTTAGCTCACAGAGTTATTATGAGGCACACTAGAGGACATGTTCTGTCGTTGAAGCATTTTGAAAACTTGAAAACGCTCTACAAATACTGGCTAATAAATGGTCCTTACCAGAACATCAGTAAATATTAAAACCAATATCACAAGAACACTTGATTTTATTTTTCTATCAGTACTTCATTAACAGCTAGGTGGCGCAATGCTTAGAGCATCAGGTCTGGAGTCGGGAAGAACAGAGTTCAAATGCAGCCTGAGATATTTACTAGCTGTGTTACCGCAGGCAAGCCAATTAATCCTGTTTGCCTCAGTTTCCTCAACCATAAAGTGAACTGAAGAAGGAAAGGGCAAACCACTTCAATATCTTTGCCAAGAAAATCCCAAAAGTTATTACAAAGAGTTGAACATGACTGATGACTAAACAACAATAATTAATAACATGATAACAAATGTGAAACAAAGGTTATCACAGTCAGTTGGATGTCTTCAATATTGCTACTGTATTGTTTTGAATAGTAGTAAGGAGAACAGTAGGACTGAAAGACATATTTGGGCGTTACATGAATAATAAACTTCTTTCAAAACAGGTAACAAAACCTAAACTCCAGTTTGGTAGTCCCTGAGATAGCAAACTTTACTTTAGAAATGGAAATGCTGGTGAATCAGAGGGGTTGAACTTTCCTCTCAAATTTTAGAGTGTACATCATAATATGTATAACATTTTAAGGGCTAATATTAATTTTTTTCATTGAACTTTGCTTTTATATACTTGATGTCTAGACAAGTCACATAAATTCTCAGTGTAAGCAACCCTCTACAACTCTGAGTTGAGAAGTTCCTAACCTGGATTGGTTGAGGATGTATCCTTATCTGGGAGTTGCCTATAACATTAAAATTGCAGGGCTACTTCCTGTAACTTGATCCTCTGCTAACTGTAGAAGAGAACAAAATTATTTTGGTGCTGAGAAAATGTTCCCATTTGGAAAACTGGAAGTCAATAGAGAATTATTATGATTTGATCAATTCAAATTATTTTCCCCTAAACAAGTCTGTTCCTTACACAGAAAAGGTACTAAGTAAACATATTACATGAAGTCATGAATACATGTGTGGGGTGTAAATGACCATGACTTTCCTTAAGTAGATTAAATAGCTAAAGTTTATGTAACACCTGCTATGAGCCAGATACTGTGATAAGCATTTTACAATTATTATATCAATGGATCCTCACGACAGCCCTATGAGTTTGTTATTAACATCATTTTACAGATGAGGCAAACAGTGGTTAAATGACTTCCCCAGGATCACACAACTAATACATACCTGAGGTCGAATTTAAACTTGAACTTTCTTGTCTCCAGGCCTAACTTTCTACCTACTAGCTAAGTACCAACTTTTTTATTGATGTTTCTGAGAATGGAAGCTAGAAAATCTAAATTGGTACAAAAAAAATCATTAAAATATGACTCCTAAAATTTCAGTCTTTTAAAGGTTTCGTTTTTATATATGCACTTTGATTTAAAAAAATAAGACTTTTTTATATAATCTGAATACCATTAAGAAGATATTTTAGGAAAGGACCATGAGACCTCAGGTGAGGGAGTTGATCGGGGATCACTCCCAGGCTCAAGGTTGGGAAGGCATGGAGTATGGGAATTATTTGCTGGGGTGATGGATAAGGATGTGCTGCCCATGATAGGGTCAGGCATAGACCTGACCAAGGTGCCAGCAACTCAAGAAAAAAGGACTGTTGCCATACTGCTTTCCAGTTTCCTAACAATTTTTGCTAAATAATGAATTATTATCCCCCAAATCTTAAGTCTTTATACTTATCAATACAAAGTTATTATGTTTATTATTATTATATATAATATATAATAAATGTATGTAATATATAATACTATTATATACAATTATTATAATAAACACAATAATTATTATGTTTATTTGCTGCTATTAATTGTAAGTCTACACTATTCCATTGATCTACCTTTCTATTTCTTAGCCAGTACCAGGTATAATCTTGATAATTACTGTCTCATGATACAGTTTAAGATCTATTACTCCTCCACCTCCTTCTTTTACTCTTTTTAAAAAATTATTATTTCCTTCAATATTTTCAACATTTTGTTTTTCCAAATTAATTTGGTTATTTTTTTTTCTAATTCAATAAAATAATTTTAGTAATCTAATTGGGATAATGTTGAATATATAAATTAGTTTATTTCTAAACAGTTTGTGGTACATATGGTATAAAATCTCAACTGATTTTCTACAGTTTGTGAAGGGAAGCTGTCAGTTTTTTCTCTTTTCATTCAAAAAAAATTGAAGCAACTCAATATTTTGGATGCAAAGCTATCATCTATTCCAGGTCTAGAAGATGTCAAATTTTAAATATTAACTACAAATGTCAGTGGTGTTACAAAGGGTACTGAAGCCACTTCAGATCAATAGTCATCTCTGTCATCTTAATCTGAGCACAACAGTATACAAGATACTGGACCACGGAAATATGAAGTGGAAACCGAACAGATCTTAACTGTATCCAAGGATCCTGGATATGATAAATTTCTCAAAATGGCTGTAAGAAATAAAATGCTTTCTGGAGGATTGGGTCTAGGTCTTCTTGAGGGGTCAGATGGCCCAGTGCTTGATGGGGAAGGTGAAGCAAATGGTGAAGAAAGTTCAGATAATGAATCTTCTTCTACTGACTGAACTTCATGTTGACTTTGTAGAATGAATCCACACACACACACACACACACACACATACATGCAAACATATATCTGTGTATATATGTATGTATCATGTATATGTATTATACAATGCACAGGAGGGATGCTTATTGTTCATATGATTTAGACTTAAGGTGAAATTCACATGAATTTTGAGGATGACAACTTTCAGAGATCACCTCTTAACAAAATACTTATTAGACTAAGATGTTCGAGCTTTTCACAATGGCTTCTGATGAAGTTGAAAAATATTATCTAGGAATCATCTTAATCTGGTGAAATTTTCAAAAACGACTAATTAAGGAATTAATAAAAAGCCACACAATCAACCAAAAATTATTTCTGTGTTTTAAAAATGCAAAGGATTTTTTTTTAATCATCATGGAAGATGATTAACTTGACAATGTGCAATTATCACCTCATGGAAGTATCTATAATCCAAATGTACCTGAATAAGTAAAAAAATCAAATAGCCTGATTAAAATAAAGCATAATGGTATTATATTTTTAAAAGAAGATATTCTGATGCTAATTATAGTAGACAATGTAGAACAGTGTTGGGGAAAAAAGTACATTTCTCTTTTCTATAACTACAGTCTGCTTTGAAAGTTTCTACTAACTAGTTTTGTCTATTGCTGTCATTAAGTCTAAAAGCTGATGGTAAAACTTTCTAGGTCAAACTGCTTAATTTGGGGCAACAATTGCTTATTAAAATTATGTTGCTTTTGGAACAAGTGAGTTACATGATGAAAAGTTGTATAATGCTGCAAAATCAGGTCTTCTTACATGATGGTGGTCAATTTAGTATGCTTACTGCCTCTGAGTTTGTTTTCCTTGGTTAACAAAGTTGCTGATATGCCTTTGCTTCATATGTAAAGTCAATTTAAAGGAAAGAGATGAGAACTCAATAAACAACATGAGAAAGTCTTTTTTTTTTAACTAATGTCAAAACTTCAGTCAATTTAGAAGATGAAATGAAACAAAACTAGACAAAAAGAAATCTCATTTCTGTCTTCATATTTTTAAGAAAAATAATGGGTTTAAAAGAGAATGTAGTTTCTAAGATATCATTAGGTTAGATGATCCTTAGTAGATCTGTGCATTTTTATGTGATCTTCTTTAGCATAACAGGAGTCATTATTTTCACAAGCAAAGTTTTAAATACTTGTTTCAAAGCATTTGGCATGAAAAGGCTCTAAAATTACTCTGGATATACACATTTTCCTAAACAAAGTTTCTTTCAAGAACAATTATCATTGACTTTCTTACTTCCCTAAAAAAATAAAAAGCTAGAAAGTAGAGTCTTGGTCTAAGTTAATTAATAACATTGTAAAGAAATGTCCATGAGTGTGGAGCTAAGATGAAGAATTAAAAGCAAAGCAGCTAAATTCTCAACATTCACTTTCAAACAACTTTAAATTAACAAATCAAATCAAATTTTGTAGTGTAGAACAAACAAAAGAACAGAGTGAGAGATTTTTCTGACCCTGAAAAACTTAGGAGGTTTGCAGGAGAAGTTTCTGATGCCAAGTTGGAAGCCTGTCTAGAGCTGACATACATGGCAGCAGCAACAGCAACCACAGCACTACAAGAAGCAATTTTGCAAACTCCCAGTCTAGTGATGGTAAGGAGATTGGACAACTGGTCAGAAAGATTATAGAGGATTTTACTGTGACTGGGTATTCCTAGAACTCATTGGCAACCCTATTGCCCATACACAGTTCTAGCTCACAGTTTCCAGGCCAGAGAGAAGTGAGGTGGTAGTCATAAGGGAGCATGGGCCCTGGTAACAGTTCTAAGGAAAAGAGAATGCTAGTATTTGTGGCTGCAGGGGACAAGGAGCCCTTCCTGGGAAAGACCATAGAAAACACTAAAAGATCAGTAACCACCCCTCTCCTAGGATCATATCACTTTAGAAGTCCTAAAAACTTTCAGATTCCAAGAACTATCCTGAAGCAGCAGCAGAGCCCAGCTTTAATATAAACTTCAAAGTAAAAATAAATAGGGTGGGAAAATGAGCAAACAAACAAAAAGAAAAAGATCATAAATATATACATATATATACATATGAATATATATATATGTATGTATGTATATATACACACACACGGTGGGAAGAAGACAAAGACAAACTCAAAAGAAGACAATAATGTGAAACCAGCTACAAACAAAGCTTGTCACCCAAAGAAAAATGCTAATTGAACCCAAGCACAATAAGAATTCCTGGAAAAGTTAAAGAAAAAGATAAGAGTGGTAGAGGAAAAACTGGAAAAAGAAATGAGAGTAATGAAAGAAAATTATGAAAAGAAAATGAACAACTTTGTAGAGAAGACGCAGAAAATATGATTAAAGTAACATCTTAAAAAACAGAATAGGCCTAATGGTCAAAGAGAGAAAAATATTCACTGAAGAAAAGTACTTCTTAAAAGCTGAATTGCCCAACTGGAAAAAAAAAGGAGATACGGATACATGTGGGTTCATGTGTATGAGTGCATGTGTGAGCACACACACACACACACATTCACACACACACACACAATCCTTCCTTTAAAAATATGAATTAAACAAATAGAAAAAAGAAGAATACAAGGTCACTGAAAAAAAATAATTCCTTAAAAATCTTAATTGAGCAAATGAAAGCTAAATAATCCATGAGCCTTCAAGAAACAATCACAGTCAAAAAGTCAAAAGAATGAAAAATATAAAAGAAAATGTGAAATATTTCACTGAGGAAAAAAAAAACAATTGACCTAGGAAATAGATACAGGAAAGATAATTTAAGAATGATTGGATTGGGGCAGAGCCAAGATGGTGGAGGAGAAGCACAAACTTGGTGTGGGTACTGGGACCAAACACTTCCAATACATGTAAAAAAATGACTCTAAATAAACTTTAGAGCTACAGAAACCACAAAGTGACAGAGAGAAACAAATATCCTGCTGAAGAAAGCCCAGTAGGCCAACAGGAAAGATCTATTGTAGTACACTGGGAGCTAAGCGAAGTCCCCCATGAGCCACAGTTCCAGCTCCCAGGTAGCCAAGACCAGCAGCTACCAAAGCAGACTTTAGGAGAGTGAATTACCAGCAGCTGTGGCAGTTTCCAGACTCCTCAACCCATAAACACCAAAGGCTAAGTAAAAGGTCAGTGTGGATCTCTGTTGGAACAGGGTAGGAAGGAAGAACGTGGTCAGGTCCCTGCCCCCAGCACGAGAGTTGGCAGAAGAGGAACAGCTGTACAGAGAAAAGCCACATGGTTGCCTCAAGAGCTTCTGGCCTGCAGACTGTAGGTGGGCCAAGTGACCTTTCAGAGGGTAATCTCTCTTGCTTTGACCTGCTTAGATCCAGATTGTGATCTTGGGTGGTGGTCCTGGGGTGTGTGACCAGTGAGCAAGAGCCTGTTGGGGTTGTAGAGAGGGTATCCATCTAATAGCTCCAGCAGCTGCAAAACCCCCAGTGATTTGGGACATAGCTCTCTCCATTTTGGAAGCAGAGTTCTGCTGTGGCAAAGAGCACAAAAGTCAAGTATTTGGCTGGCAATATGGGCAAGTGCAAGAAGCACAAACAGACCATAGAATCCTTTTCTGGGGGTAAAAAAGGATCAAGGCATGGAGCAGGAGGAAGACAGCAAAGTCAGAACTCCGACATCAAAAGCATCCAAGAAAAATAAGAATTGGTTACAAGCCATGGAGGAGCTCAAGAAGGATTTTGAAAAACAAGTAAGAGAAGTGGAGGAAAAATTGGGAAGAGAAATGAGAATGATGCAAGAAAATCAGGAAAAGTGAGTCTAAAGGAGATCCAAATATACACTGAAGAAAATAACAACTTAAAAAATAGACTAACTCAAATGGCAAAAGAGACCCAAAAAGCCAATGAGGAGAAGAATGCTTTAAAAAGCTAAATTTGCCAGAGGAAAAAGGAATTTCAAAAAACTCACTGAAGAGAATAACTCTTTCAAAATCAGATTAGGGCAATTGGAAGCTAATGACTTTATGAGAAATGAAGATACTATAAAACAGATCCAAACAAATGAAAAAAAAAACAGAAGGCAATGTGAAATATCTCATTGGAAAATCCACTGAACTAGAAAATAGATCCAGGAAAGATAATTTAAAAATTATTGGTCTAGCTGAAAGCCATGATCAAAAAAGAGTCTAGACACCATATTTCAAGAAATTATCAAGCAAAATTGCCCTGATATTCTAGAACCAGAGGGCAAAATAGAAATAGAAAGAATTCACTGATTACCTCTTGAAAAAAATTCCCGAAAGAAAACTCCTAGGAATATTATAGCCAAATTCCAGAGTTCCCAGATCAAGGAGAAAATATTTCAAGCAGTCAGGAAGAAACAATTTGAGTATTGTGGTAACACAATCAGGATAACACAAGACCTAGTAGCTTCTACATTAAGGGATCAAAGGTCTTGGAATATGATATTCTGGAGGTCAAAGAAGCTAGGACTAAAACCAAGAATCACCTACCCAGCAAAACTGAGTATAATACTTCAGATGAAAATGTGGTCATTCAGTGAAATAGAGGATATTTCAAGCATTTTTGATGAAACAACCAGACCTGAACAGAAATTTTGTCTTTCAAATACAAGAAGCAAGAGAAGCATGAGAATGTAAACAAGAAAAATAAATCATAAGGAACTTATTAAAGTTGAACTATTTACATTCCTACATGGAAAAATGATAATTGTAACAAATAAGACTTTTCTCATTATGAGAATAGCTGAAGGGAATGTGTGTGTGTGTGTGTATACACATACATATGTATACATACATATATGTATGTTTAAGAGGATGTATGTGTGTGGATTTACATATTTATACATGTATATATATACATATATACATATGTATACATACATATATGTGTGTGTCTAGGAGAACGTGTGTGTGTATATACATATATGTGAGTGTGGGCATTTGTACGTTCATGTATACATAGAGATAGGGCACAGGATGAGTTGAATATGTAGGGACGATATTTAAAAAATAAAATTAAGAGGTGAGAAAGGAATATATTGGGAGAAGAAGAAAAGGAGTGATAGATTAGGGTAAATTATCTCATATAAAAGAGGCAAGGGAAAATGGTTACAGTGTAGAGGAAGAGCAGGAATGTGAAAGGGAATAAGACTACCTCACTCCCACTGAATTTGGCCTAAGGTGGGAATAACATACACCCTCAATTGGGTATCTTATCCTACAGGAAAATTGGGAGCTAGGGGATTAGATGGGGGATAATAGAAGGGAGGGCAGATTGGGGGAGAGTGTCTTTAGAAGCAAACATTTTGGAAAAGGAATAGGGTCTAAGAAGAAAATAAAATAAGTGGGGAGTGGGATAGGATGGAGGGAAATACAGTTTATCTTCCACTACATAACTACTATGGAAATGATTTGGGTAACCACACATGTACAACTATATTGAATTGCTTATCTGACCAGTGCAATTGTGTGAGGAGGGAAGAAAGGAAAAAAAAATCTAGAACTCAAAATTTTAAAAACAAATGTGTTGTTGTTTTAAAACGTGTTGTTTAAAAATGTGTCATTGTTTTGTTTTTTTTTTTTTACATGAAACTGGAAAATAAAATATACAAGTACTGGGATATAGAAACCTATCTTGCCCTACTAGAAAGTTAGGGGTGTAAAGGGGGAGGATATAACAGAGAAAAGATTGTGGGAAGGAGTATCCAGTAGGTTTGATATTTTGGGGTGGGGGGTAGGGGAAAGTAGGGAGAGAAAAAATTGTACCTCAAAATCATGTGGAAATGAATGTTGAAAACTAAAAACAAATTTTTTTTTAAATGTCTTAAATAGTCCTGTGTACCTTTTACTTTCTTTATTTTCTTCAGAGAACCAATTGTTAAAAATTTACCAACACATCCCTGGTAAAGTTTCTAGCTGTGAATTATGTAAGAATCTCAGTCTGAAAACAATGCATCATGGTTATGAGCAGGTTGTCAGAAAATCTCAAATAAGAATTATTGAATAAGAACTACTTTCTGAGACTGTAGGATTTTTTCTTTAAATGAAATGATCAAGTGCTTCTTCTATCCAGTGGGCTGGGAAAAGATGGGCCAGGCAGTATTTTGTGTACTCTGTTCCTATCCATATAATTTTAAAAGTACTTGAAAAGGTCCCTGGAATTTTGGCTTGACCTCATTTTAAAAGTTATTGGAAAACATAGATAGTTTGAATTCCATTTTGCTTTGAATCAACAAGTACTTTCTTTTTTAAAATGTATTTATTTATTTTTTAGTTTTCTACATTCATTTCCACAAGATTTTGAGTTACAAATTTTCTTCCTATCTTTTCCTGAAACTCCACCCCAAGATGGCAATCATATTGAACACCCCTTCCCCCAATTTGCTTTCTCTTATATCCTCTGCCACCTCCCCCCATACTTTCTTGTAGGGCAAGATGGATTTCTATACCCCATTGTTTGTATATCTTATTTCTCAGTTGCATGTAAAAAAAAATTTTAACATTTGTTATTATAATTTTGAGTTCCAGATTCTCTCCCTTCTTCTCTCCTCACCCATCCCCAATGAGAAGACAAGGAATTCAGTATAGGTTATACATGTGTAGTTATGCAAAACATTTCCATAGTAGTTATATTGTGAAAGACTAACTATATTTCCCTCCAACCTATCCTACCCCCCATTTATTCTATTTTCTCCTTTGACCCTGTCCCTTTTTAAAAGTGTTTGCTTCTAACTACCCTTTCTCCTAATCTGCCCTCCCTTCTATCATCCCCTCTCTTATTCCCTTACACCTTACTTTTCTGTAGGGTAAAATACTCAGTTGAGAGTGTATATTATTCCCTCCTTGAGCCAAATCCAATGAGAGTAAGGTTGACTCACTCCCTTTCACCTTCCTGCTCTTCCCCTCTGAATAAGTACTTTCTAACAAAATCCCCAAAATAGGTAAGCAAAACTTGCTAATAAAATAATGACAACTGATACTATGTTTGTATAGTTTTCATGCTATTGCTCTTCAATTATTATTAAAATAAAGACTTAATTTGTTTTGAGCTGAGTTTATAGGATGAGTATGATTTCAAGAGATAAGTAGCCAGGGGTGAGGTTAAGTGCCAGGGCAGTGATGGGATGGGTGGGGTGAGGGTGGGGGTTGGAGGAAGGGAGATAAGGAATAGAGAATAGTATGAGCAAAGATTGAAAAAGGAAAATTGCAAGCAAGCTTAGTCAAAAGACAGATCAGCAGATGCAAAGTGTAGTGAGCCCAGAATCTAGTTTCTATCTTTTATAAAAGAATGCAATCAATGGTTAGATGAGGATGATAGAGGTGGTGTCAGTCACAGTTTGAGTTAGCAGCATGGTGATGAGATTAGAAATACCAAGCTTATCCTGGGAAGAGCATCTTGTTCCACAGAGTTGAAACCAGGCAAATGCAAAGTGAGAACTTGAGTTCAAATCTGATCCTAGACTCTTACTACTTGTAAATCACCCTCTATAGACTTAGTTTCTTTATCTGTACATAAGAGAGCATTCAAAATATGTGAAAAATTTTCATTTCAAGAAAGCCTGTATGATAAATAACACACTTTGTGTTGAGAACTGTCCATCTTTTCTTTGCTTCCTTATAAGTTTTCTTTTGTTCTCTGTGCACTTTTTTTACTTTGTTCTTTTTCCCCCTCTCCCCCCCCAAGGCTACAATTAAGTTTGGATATGTTTCTGTATAGATGTATAGACATACACATACATATACATATACATATATACATATATATGAGAGAGAGAGCAAGAGAGACATATATAGATATACACTTTCTCAAACAAATTCTATACTGATCTTTGTTTTCATGTTTGTGCGTATCTCTTTTTTCCTATCCCTCCTGCCTCCTCTTCTATACTTCTACCCACTACCTTGTCCTCCTATTACTTGCCTACCCCCATCCAAGGATCCTTCTCCTATCTTCCCATTCCCATAAATCTAAACACACTTCTATAAACCCCTTTATTCTATCTCCTCACCCTCCTCTCTAAATATCCCTCCCTTGCTCACTCCCTCCTCTCTACACCCTACCATTTTATTTATTTTGAATTTCAAGACTTTTATGCTCTTTTAAATATATGTAGGTTACAGGAACTACCAGGCCTCCTCCCCCATCTAATTCCTCTGTATGTATTCTACCTCTTGCATCTGATTTGTATAAAATAATCACTCTTTTTGTTGGTTTTACTTTTTAAATTCATATCATGCTCAAGTTTTCCCCAATCTTTCTTATGAGCTATCCAATTCTTAATAAGAATCTTAGACATAGATTTTACATTTTACATAGATAAAAAGTAAATGATCTGTCCTTGTTGAATCCCTTATGTTCAGTCTTTGGTATGTACCTTATATTTCTTTAGGCTCTTGTATATCAAATCTTCTGTTCAGCTCAGGTTTATTAATTTTTTTTTAACAAAGTCTTGAAAGTCTAACAGTTGATAAAATGTCCATTTTTTTTCAATCAGGATTATGTTTAACTTTGTTGGGTATGATATTTTCAGCCAGAGTCCCAGTTCTTTTGCTCTTTGAAATATAGTGTTCCAAGACCTGTGGTTCTTTACAGTTGCTGCTGCTAGGTCTTGTGTGATTCTAATTGCGGCACCAGCATGTTTAAATTGTTTTATTTTTGTTGCTTTTAATATTTTATAAATGAGCTGGCTGTTTCAGAATTTGACTATAATATTCCTATAATTTTTCCTCATAGGATCTTTTTAAAGTGGTGATCGATGGATTGTTTTTTTTCAATTTCTACTTTGTCCCTTGTTCTAATGTTTTAGGACTATTTTCTTTAATTGTTGCTAGTAATGTTGTACCAGTATTCTTTTTTTGATCATAACTTTCAGTTAATGGGATTATTTTTATATTTTCTCTTCTTTATCTATTCTCCAAATCTGTTGTTTTTCTTATAAGATATTTTACTTTTTCTTCTATTTTTTCATTATTCATGTTTTGTTTAATTATTTCCTGATATCTTATAATTGCACTAGCTTCACCTTGCCCAATTCTAATTTTCAAGATGTCATTTTCTTCCTTAAGATTCCACATTTCCTTTTCTAATTGATTGACTTTTCTTTCATAATCTTGTTTTTCTTGAATTTGTTCTTTTTTTTTTTAGTTTTTCCTCCATCTCTGTTATTTGATTTTTAAAGTATTTTAAAAAATCTTCTAACAATTCTTTTTGAGCAGATTACCATTCGGCATTACACTTCCAGGGTTTCTTTATTTCAATTTCCTCCTCTGAAGAAGAACCCCAATCTTCTCTATTCCCATAAGAGTTTTCTATGGTTGGATTTTTTCTCCTTTGCCTGTGCATTTTTAGTGGTAATAGCTTAATTTTTGTAATCCCTTCTAGCCCTGGGTATGGGGGTTGGTGCCTCTTGCCCCAGATATTCAGTTCTCCCCTCTAGCCTGGAAACAAAGTGAAACCTCCAATGTCCTGTAACTGCCCAAAACCAGGGCCTTTCTGCCCCACTGCCATATTCCCAGGTGTGTGGTTATTCCTTATCAACCTCCCTTTGCCCCCTACTCCACTCTCAATAGGGAAAAAGTTCCTGTGGCTGGCTTTCAAACCAACTAACCCCAGGACTTACAACTAAAGTGGACCTAGCCTGGAGGTATTTACTCTTGTTTCTACCTACCAATCTAGTTAGTGATATATTATTTGAATGGAGATTCTAAAATATGTACAGAAAATTCAGTTAACCAGATTTCCTTTTTAGAAGCCCTAAATATGACATATATCAGAGGGACTCTCAACTCATAGAATTTCAATTGATTAGCTTTAAGCCACCTAAAATAGATTATATCTTTTAGCAAAAATCCTTTTCTTCACAAGTTACTAAATTTAATATGCCGGTAATAGAAAGCATAAGAAAGGCAGGGAAATTTCAGGGGTCAGGGGGAGAAAGAGAGGATTGCTTCTTCTATAGTTCTTGTCTTATTTTGTATGGATAATGTTTACAGAAACAATAAAAGCCATGCAGCTTTTAATCATAGTCTCATAGAATCTAACACAAATGTTGGGACATTAAATGACTATAAAAAGTGACCTACTAGTTACTTTTCTAAATAAAGAGATTCTTCAAAGAAATCAGTCAAAGTATATAATGAGTAGTTTTTTTTTCTTCCTCCAACGTTTCATATCCTCATTTTCCTTGCATCCCATTGTAAGACAAGAAAAGTGGAACCAAAGTTTTGAATAAATTAAATTGGAAACATAGACCGGAATGAAAGATAAGAATCCAATAACACTGAAAAGACACAGAGAATAGAATCTGTTATAAATGATTTATGCTCCAAGATCAGGAGGTTAAAAAGGCAAAAGCTTTAATGTTCACTCATGCAAGAATGTCAAATCACTAGTCTACATAAAGAATTTGACAGTAATAAGATTTTAAAAGTGGATTTTTAGGTAGCGCTGTCTGCCATCATAAATAGAGGTCATAAAACTTTACTCTTAACATATTCCAGGGACATAAATACTAAACCAGTTGGCCATTTATCTAAGCTTGGAGAATGTATTTATAGACCAATCCGATAAACAGATAATGACATAAAGCTTATTTGTGAATCTGAGAGAAACTCGTGTATCTCTGTCTACCCCCAGATTTTTCATCTTGTGATAATTCTTGTTTGATGGATGACTATGAGGGTGTTTGATTGCAAATTTAGCCACGAGAGTGCACCTCACAGTCCTCTCTGCCTATTTCAGGGTCAAAGAAACCTGCAAATAACTTCTCCCTTTGACAAGAAAGAAAATTGCAAGATCAAGATTGTCATCCATATAATCTAAACTACTCCCTATGTTTTAATGAATAGCATTTTGACACAGACTAAAAGAAGAAGAGAAAACCTTAACAAGCTCACATTCTAATTAGCAAAAAAAAATGTTTAAACAGAATCAGCCTTTGAATAGTTAGTGTGTATTAAGATTAGTTGGCTGGGAATTTTGACCATGGGATGTAATGCAATTATGCACCATATCATTTTAGATATCAGATTATAGATTGTTTTAACATAGTCAATTTGATAATATTCTGATAATTTAAATTCCTCTAGAAACCAAGAATGATATAATTCAGCCTTGTTCTTTGCCAATTAGAGCTTCTTTTGCTGAGGAAAAGTTCCTGGAGACTAACTATGGAAAAGAAAATCTTTTTTCCTTTTTAGAAAAGTTGCTTTTCTGCAGTTCACATTCATTTTGTATGATGTTAAGACTATTGTCATTTAATATCTTGATAGGACCTACAAGACATTCTTATTTCAATGCTTTCTTGAGGCATGTTGTGGTTGGAAGTCTCTGACAGTAAAGTGCAGTCAAGCTCTAGTAGGTACTATGAAAGCTAGAAAAGTTTGTAACAGATCAACTGCCCTAACTGGAGAGGCTGCTCCTATAGACATTTGGCTAACAGGTAGCAATTCTTTTGATCACAGTAAATCATTAAATCACTCTAGCAACATTTGAAAGAGTTGCTGTGCATACTAGTAAAGAATATACTAACAAAATAACAGCTCCTTAAAATATTAAAGCATGTCAAGTTTCCTAAAAGTTTTCATTCAGTCAAACTTTAAAAACTTAACTAACTTTAATAGCTATAATAAGGTGCTGTCCCAAAAGTCTCAGAGCAGTTTTAAATTTGAATACCTTAAATAGATTTAACAACAAAAAACTGTACTAAGACTTTGGGACACAGTATATGTATATGTTACTAATATTAAGCTAGTCAATAAGTCTAGAAGTAGTTCCCTTTCTTCTAATTTCATAATATAACTAAGATACCTTCAGGGTCTTGCTGTTAAGGTCTATTTCCATCATAGTACATGCACAGAAACACAAATTAAAGATGCACCAAGGAAAGATTAGTTAAATCCATATTATTGAAGCATATGCCTCTTATTTATATACTCTGAGCACAAATGAAAATAATTACACAATAATATTTGGAAATTCTCATTTCAAAATGTGACCTCTTGTTATAATAATTAAGTCATTTAAGCCTAGGGGGAATATAATGATTCTTGCAGTTCATATCACTTCCTCCTCTTTTGGTTTCACTATTTTAAACAAAATATGATTAGTTTAAT
This sequence comes from Pseudochirops cupreus, assembly GCA_028627135.1. Taxonomy (NCBI): domain Eukaryota; kingdom Metazoa; phylum Chordata; class Mammalia; order Diprotodontia; family Pseudocheiridae; genus Pseudochirops; species Pseudochirops cupreus. Next base: position 277,251,462 of record CM053582.1, on the reverse strand, counting down.
AATGTTTACTCCGAATTTCCAGTTAGAAAAATCACTAAAATTGGCAGGTGATACAGTAGACAGAGTGTTGGACTGGGAGGAAGAAGCTCTAAAGTCAAATATGGCCTCAGACATACTGGAATTGCGGCCCTAATCATCTCACACTACCTTTTTCATCCTCAGTTCCCTTATCTGTAAAATGCAATTATATGTAGTACCTATTTCCCAAGGTTGATGTGACGATGAAATGAGAAAATCTGCACTTATAATGTACACTTCAAGATCCATCAGTCAATCAATAAAATACACTGAGACACAAACTCCAAGCATGATCAATTTATTAGCGAGGCTAGCAACTGCCAATAAAGTGGGATCACAAGCTCCTCGGTATTCAAGGATACCTTTGACAGTCAGAACAGTCATTTTTATAAAAACGAGAATAGTCTGTATGAGGTGCAAAAATAGTTTTGTGATGAAAACTAAATGAAGACAATAATTGGCCTATACGAGAGGTAAGAGCAGGCTTACATTTATCCTGACTCATAGGAGGGGTTCTGCAGGACCCATTGCAAATGGGAAAAACACAGAGATGATCAATATCTTCTGGAAAGCCCAGTGTTAGGCACTCCCCTATGCAGGAGTGGTCTGGTGCTAGGCCTATGACCAGAACATTTAATGGTCATGTCTACCCAACCTCCCTCCTTCCTTCCTGGGTTATGATAGACTGAGAGAGAAGGGAAAGTTCAACTCTTTTAAACTCTAATACTAAGGGCTATAAAATTAAATCTAACTCCAATCTCTAGGGACTGATTTCAATGATTAGATATAATTCTTAACTAACAATACAAAATATACTAGGCATTCATTTTCATAGCACCTACATAGTCAGGCACTGTGCTAAGCATCGAGGATACAAAATGAGAGAAAAGACAGTCCCCATCCTTAAGCAATTTTCAATCTAATGGGAGAAACAACATATATAATATATAAATATAAAGAACACATTTCTATTATACATAAATATATAGATATTTGGATAGATACACACACACATGCATAGGATAAATAGGAAATAGTTGAAATGGGTTGAGTCACTTGAATTAAGAGGAGTTAGGAAAGGCTTCCTGTAGAAGGTTCTATGTAAATAATAACTGTTCTGCTCTCTGTCTAAATATACATTTGTGTCTATCTCATTAACTTTTCCCTGTTTGTCATTGAGGAGGGCACGAGATGGAGGGAATCAGGTTACTGGAAATGTCTTGATAACAAAGTGGCAGATTATATTGTAGTGCTGGTGGATAGAGAAACAACACTAAGGGAATTTGGGAAAAGTACAGACCTTTTATCTCCCCCCCCCATCCTTTGCTCAGTCTTTGAATAAATAATTATGCTGGTAGTGCCAGCCAGGGTCTTTTACTCCAAGATGCTTATATAGCCAATGGCCCTTCTCAATATTTCCCTTCTTTGCCACAACTTGGTTCAATCGCCTTTCAAATTTTTCCTCATCCATCGCAAAGCTGCCAGATTTTAGATCAACTCTGTATGATTTCCCTCTGTTCTTTCCCTGTTCTTTAGAATCTCTAACTAGTTCTGAAAGAACATATTTTAATGCAAATTCCTCAGGAGCTGACCTAGTCTCTCAATAATGACTTTGAAGGATTCAAGGAAACATCTAGGCAAAGTCCATATTACATTGTGACTGACTGACTCATTGGAGAAGGGTACTTTGGTAGTGACTTTGCATGGATATACATATTGATAATGAGGTTGAGACACACATTGCCAGAGCTAGATCAGTGTTTGGGAGGCTCTGAAGGAAAGTTTGGGAGAGAAGAGGTATTAGACTGCCTACCAAACTGAAGGTCTACAGAGCCATTGTGCTGACATCATGATTGTATGCCTGTGAAAGCTGGACGGTATAACAGCACCACACCAGGAAATTAAATCACTTCCATTTGAATTGTCTTAGGAAGATCCTGAAGATCACCTGGCAGGAAAAGATACCAGACACTCAGATCTTTTCTCAAACTAAAATGCCAAGCATTCAAACTCAGCTTCAGAGAGCACAACTCCAATGGACTGACCACATTGTTTGAATGCAAAATGTCCACTTGCCAAAAAGACTATTTTATGGAGAACTCATACAGAGCAGGAGTTCACATGGTGGTCAGAAGAAGCAATTCAATGACACTCTCAAGATCTCTCTTAATAATTTTAGAATTGATTGTGTGACATGGGAGACACTAACACATAAGTGCTCAGCATGGCATGCCCACATCAGAGAAGGTGCAGTATTCTTTGAGCAAAGCAGAATTGAAACAGCTCAAATGAAACATAGAACATACAGATTTAGAGAATGCATCCCAAATGTTCACACGAGCTCTTTCTGCCCAACCTGTGGTAGAGTATTCCAAGCTAGTATTGATCTGATAAGCCTGGACAGGCTGAATCTTGACTCTAGCATAGTGATGTCATTTTGATCCTCTTCCAGAGAGAAGGACAACCATTTTCAGTTGACAAAGGCAGTTGCTTATAAGTGGGTGGAGCCCTACTCTTATACAAACATTTACCTATTTCTTTATTATGAAGAAACTTGCCTTCAAATTAACTATTTGAATGGTAACACATTAAGACTCTAAACCTATATGTGTTTAAACATGGATCAATTCATCACATCTATTAGAGAAAGGAATAAGAATGGAAGAGAGAAGCAGTTGAGAAAAGGCTAGCATGGGTGAGGCACATCAGTGAGGTGTGAGAAAGGCATAGAATGTTTGTCAAGAAAGCTGGTTAAGAGGGGGAAGAGAAAAAGGAGAGGGCAACAAAGCTGAGATTTTTTTTTTCTGCAGGGAAAGGTGGCATTGGATTGACTTTACAATAGCTAGTAAAATTAATAAATTGCATTTCCTAAAGGCATGCTTATTCAAAACTTTCTTCACTTAGAATTTCTATTCCTGCCTTTAGAAATTCCCAAATTGTGAATTGAACAGTCATGGAATCCTTTCTCTTTATTGTCTCACAAGGTATCCTTCCACTGTAATTCAACAAAATTTTGAGCACCTGGCTGTGCCCAAGCAGGGCACAGAATTCCTGTACACCCTGTTGAGTGAGTTGTTATTCATTCCCAATGACACTTATACTTAACAGGAATGCATGTGATTAATATTTCGAACAAAATAATTAGACTTATCAAGATTTGATTAATCATTATTAAATTTAAAGTTCTCCAATAATTTCATTATTTTATAATTCATTTAACTTTTTCCTTAAGTTCTTGAATGCTATATCATTGTGTGTATACATATATGTGTGTGTGTGTGTGTGTGCATGTATGTATATATATATATATATATATATATTTAATTTTGATATTGCAACACTATCTATGAGGCCTTCAAGCATATTTTATCTTCTTTGTTTGTCTTCCTGAAAGAAGACCTGTTTATTTTTGTTTTATCAAACATCAAGTTTGTATCTCCTCTTTTTTTTGGATTTAGCTGAACTGAAATCAGTTCCATGCTTTTACTTATACTTACTGTGTGTTTTTCTCCTTTAATTGTATTTGTTGAAGGTAACAAATTGTTTCCAGTTTTACCCGTTCTGACATTATCTTCTATCTAGGAAGAAAATTATAGTCCATTATAATCAAGTATGTAAGACTTGATTTTTTTTTTCTTCCATTAAATCCTAATCAGTTTTCCTTTTTTTCTTTTTCAATACAAACACACTCATCCCTGTCCAACCCTTTTCCATCTCTCCTGCAACTAGGGCCCAGATGTCTGAGTCATACCTTTAAAAATAAAATCTGGTTTAAATACCTGTGTATTATTATGCTTAAAATAAGTGATCCGTGTCCCCATGCTCACACCAAGAAAGATGCACTGCCTCTTTCCCCTGTCTAGACAATAACCAGATGCCTGGATTTTTTTTGGGGGGGGGCATACTTCTTTTGCAGAACCCAAAGAAAAATGGAATCTAAAGGTCTCCCCTTCCTTCTACAGCTCACCTTTCATTTGAATTATCCTTAATTGCAATACACAATTCTAACAAATATTAATTCACTTATTCCCCTCATCTCAAGGATACTTATAACTCATTTTCCTCTATGGGAAAAGCCCACAGATATTCTTTCTATTTTTATGATAACCTCAGACCCATTCCTTTATTAAGGCTTTCAGCCATATGTTCTAAGCAACTTATTATCCAGTCTTTCCCTTAATTGTTCATTAATGTTTCTAAATTCTAGATTATTTGTTACTTTAATTCTTTCATTATGTTTTTATTTAATTTCTCTGGAACTTTTTTGTAGTTATTCTGTTTTTACTTGTTGATAATCTAATTTTTGCCATTTCAGCACTGTTCCTTTCTTTTGTTTTTTTTTCTTCTTATTTTCTTTTACCCCTAAAAGTATAAAACATTAAGGATGACAGCAAAAAACATTTTGAGAAGGAAAATAGACACTCCTGAAAAAAAGCCATCATTTCTATCTACTTCATGATTTACCCTCTAGGCCAAAACCAAATACTAAACTTTTAACTTAGGTATTATACCTATACTCTTTATTGTCTTATGTAGTGGAACTGTCTATAGGCCTACATGTTTCACAATTTCACCCTTTACTCCTCTGAATGTTCTTAAGGTTAATTTTCTCCTTTTCCTTTTTGTATACACACACACACACACACACACACACACATACACATATATAAATACTCACATACACATTTAAAACATATGTCTATAATCTGTATGCATATGTACATGCAGAAAAAAGTGATCACTTGCTCCCCTGATTTTCATATATGTAAACACATAAATACATTTAGAAATAATATACATAAAATTATATAATATCTATACCTGTATAGAGAAAAATATTGATATACATATGAATATAAGCGCATGCATTTACATATGTTTGTGCAAATATACATACATGTATACATGTATAAGCTTAAGAAATTATACTTTCTGTCAGACATAATTTTTCTGAGATTTGCTTTTCATTTTTCCAGTGCTTTGTAAACTAAATGCCTTGAAAACATTGTAAAACTATAGTCACACAGATGTCTTTCTTTTATAGAGCTGTCAACAAATCTTCACTATCTAGATTACTTAGGAGAAAATGCCACGCAATTTGGAGGAATAGAACTTGAAAATGATCATCTGCTGCACTGAAATATACATAGACAGCCCGGTATATACATGCATGCAGTGAACATCTATATACCTGCCTGCATGAGTACATACATGCAAACACACACACATGTGAGATTCCAAAAGTCTTAATTTACATGGCTTAAAACTGCACTAAGACATCGGCAACAGCTCTGCTCTCTCTCTCTCTCTCTCTCTCTCTCTCTCTCTCTCTCTCTCTCCTTCCATCCCTATCTGCTCTATCTCTATTTGCACTCCTCTCTTCATTCCTAACAGTGCAATTACTATCTCGTCCTCTACTCCTATCCCTATCCCTCATCTCTACTATCCCTATTTCTATCTGTTCTATCTTTATAACTTTATATCTATCTCCATTCCCAGCCTTCTCCCCACCATCTCTATTTCTATCCCTATCCTTATATTCTCCGTTTCCATCTATCTCCATTTCTCTCTCTACTCTCATCCTTACCCCTATCTGTTCCTTCTGTATCTGTTTTAATATCTATATATGTTTAAAAATTCATATATATGCATGTCTGTGCACATCCAAATTTAGGCACTTTTGTGCATATATACATACATATATTGTATGCATATATAAATAGATAATATATAAATTCTTAGTAAATAATATATACTATATGAAGAAGAAATAATTTTTCTAACTTTGCTTTTTTATTTCTAAATTTTGTATGTTAAGCAACTTGAACACTCAGTAGAACTACAGTCATGCAGCTGTGCTCTCACAGAATTTTAAACAGACCTTCAATATATGGACCAGTTACATGAGAGTATTATGCAGCTTGGAGAGTCAGAAATTTTTTGAAAAATGATCACTTGCTCCTCTGGTACACTTATATGTGCATGTGTATGTTTATTTTTATTTATATACACACATAGAGAAAAACAATGGCATGTATGAACACATACAAATCTATGCATTCACATATATCTATGAATGTCTATATGTATACACATGTGTGTATGAGCATATATACTTTTATACATCTGCATGTGTGTGTATACATGCATGTGCATATCAGTGGAACAGATGAACATTTTCAATTTCTGGTCCTCCAAATGACATAATGTCTTGACATAAGTAGTCCACATATTGAAGATTTGTTGAAATGTCTCTAAAAGAACACAGCTGTGTGACTGAAATTTACAAAGTGTTCAAGCCATTTAGCATACAAAGCACTACAAAAATGGCAAACGTGACACAATTAGAAAAATTGCTTCCATTCATAGTGTATCATAAGTTGAAGGACATATTTCACATGATCTTTCAGAATTATTATAAGATCCTTGGGAATAGGGATCATTTTTTTCTTTGTACTGTGGTCATCAGAGCTCAACACAATGCCTGGCACATAGTAGGCATTTAAAACATTTACTGATTTATTGAAATTACAGAATTATTTTTACATCTATCACTATAATATTGAAGATACTTCTGGGGCCCATTTCTTGCTTATTTTTCTATCCTCAGCACTTTATTGCATTTCTTAGCACATAGTAGGCACTTAATAGTTTTTTATTGATTTAATTATCATATTCATTACTATAGGATATAAACTCCTTGAAGTCAGAAAGAATTAAATGGTTTTTATTGCTATCAATCTAACAAAAAAGTTTAAGTGTTTAATAAATAGGGCAGTAGATGATACAATGGATAGAGCACCAGGCCTAGAGTCACTAAGACTTGAGTTCAAATCCAGTTTCACACACTTACTAGCTGCATGAGCCTGGGCAAATCAACCGTGTTGTCAGTTTCTTCATCTGTAAAATGAGCTGGAAAAGGAAATGGCAAAGCACTCTAGTATCTTTACCAAGAAAACCTCAAGTGCAGTCATGAAGAATCAGACAAGACTGAACAAGAAGTTTAACAAATGTTTGTTTAATTGAATTTATGCAAATCAGGCTCCATGTTAAACAGTATGAATGTAACTCATAGGTTTAAAAAAAGGAATAAAATCTTAGGTCAAATAAATCAAAGTCATATTCTCTTGAAATGAGTATGTCAATTTTATTGCACATCTTGATGATTTGTCTTTCAACGATAATGAGATTAATACCACTGAGATATCATTGTTCTTGTTATGTCATGTCCAGCTCCTTGTGACCTCATCAGGGGTTTTCTTTTTTTTTTTTTAATTTTATTATAGTTTGCATCATTCATTTCCACAAGATTTTGAGTTACATATTTTCTCCCCGTCTTTCCCCC
>CM053582.1:277225976-277243599 GCA_028627135.1 Pseudochirops cupreus | reverse complement strand
TTTTTTTTTAAAATCTCTGTGGGGCTCTGCTTCCAGAAGGGAAAGCTCTGTCCCAAATCGCTGGGGTCCTCCCGGCTGCCGTAGCTCTTAGGAAGAGGCTGGGAACTCTTCCTATTTACTTCCGGCTGACTGGATAGCGAGGACTCCAGGACCGAGGCCCAAGACCACGATCCGGATCCAGGCCACTCAACGCGAGAGCACTAGCCTGAGAACAATCACTCAGTCCCCCTGCTGCCTGCAGACCACAGGCGGGAAGCTACAAAGTAGAGGCAGGTGCAAAACCTCTGCCTTTCGCTTTTCTGCTCTGGAGGCCTTCTGGCCAGACTGCTTATCTCCCCCTTTCACAATCCCCACTCAAAGCTTCTGCTAATCTGCTCACCTGAGAGGCTCCTCCACTCCTCCTGTCCGCCACCCCCAGGGCACAGCCGCGGCTTCAGGGCAGGCTGGTTTCGGTTTGTAGTGCTGATATGGTTCCTCGTAGCTGAGCTGACTTTAGTGGGAAGTATCTTTGTGTGCATTTTAGAGTTCTAGGATTGGTTTAGAGTCCTATTTTATGGGTATTTTGGGGTGGCTATGTGAGAGCTGCAATATGTTGCTGCTGCTACGCCACCACCTTGGCTCCGCCCCCCCATCAGGGGTTTTCTTGGCAAAAATAATGGATTGGTTTGCCATTTCCTTCTCAAGCTCATTTTAAAGATGAATAAACTGAGGCAAAAATGGTTCAGTGATTTACCCAGTGTCACACAGCTAATAAGTATCTGAGGCCAGATTTGAACTTACAAAGATGATCTCGTGGCTCTGGGTCCAGACTCTGTCTGCTGTGCCATCTACATGCCTCACCCCTGAGATACCAGTTTTCAAATGTTTTTTTGAAAAAAATTTTTGATGACCAAATACCTGAAGTTAATGAACATTTGTTCTATTTAAAAATTAATCAATTCAAAGTATTTACCTGGTGACTTGTTGTCATCCTTTGTTCTCGAAGAGGAACAAAAGGACATAACTATGTTGGGGTCAAGGCACAGTGTGTCCAACTGAGGCTGATCAGAACAATATGAACTTGGGAGGCTCTACTATAGGTTAGGCACAAATAGTCCATGTCAACATTTGGAATGGAGATGTTTGAGTTACACACTTCATTTCTTTTGAGGTACTACTACTATTCTGCTTCATTCATAGAGCACAATTCCTTCTTTGATGAGGGCACACCATACTGGATACTTCTTTGGCATGTCTCATAATTGATTCTAAAACTCTTTAGAGAGACTTTGAAAGTGTTATTGTCTCATTTCTTTTGACCGCCATGTGAGTCCCTGCCTTCTGTTAGTTCTCAGTAAAATAGTGTGTTTGACCTTCAAACAATGTGGCCAGCCCATTAGAGTTGTGTGCTCTGTATCAGAGTTTGAATGCTTGGCAGTTCAGCTTGTGAAAGGACCTCAGTTTTCAGTACCTTATTTTGCTAGGTGATCTTCAGAATCTTCCTAAGACAATTCAAATGGAAGCAATTCAGTTTCCTGGCATGGCACTGGTATATTGCCCAAGTTTCACAGGCATACAGCAGCAAGGTCAGTGCAACAGCTCTGTAGACCTTCAGTTTGTTAGGCAACCTATCTTCTTTCCTTCCCACGTTCCCTCAGAATCTCCCAAATAGTGAGCCAGCTTTGGCAATGCATACATCATCCTCACCATCCATGTGCACACCCCGGGAAAGTATATTGCCAAGGTAAGTGAACCTATCCGCAGTATTGAGGATTTCTCCATTTGTTGTAACCAATAGTTCTATGCCTGTATGGTGTGGTGGTAGCTGGTGGAGAACTTGTGTTTTCTTGGTTACATAGGACAATAGTAATATTTTGATGTGAATCTATTGTAGATTTTTCAGAATTATAACTTTTTTTCTGAAATCAGATTAAAATATACAACATTAAATGAGGTTTTCCCTGTGCAGAAGTTATTGCCATTATGTAAATTAAGCATTTTAGAAGCCCCAAGAACTATTCCTGGCAACAGGGTACTATTTAATAAATGGCAATGCTTTTAACCAGGGGGAAATTTATGAACAAGTAGAATTGTGTTATGTATGTACAAATCAGAATTTCTTATAAATCATTATTCTTTGACATGCATTTTATCCTGAAAGTAATTTTATGTGACTGCAAATCCCCATGAAGTAAATATGGAGAAAGATATGTTTGACGTGAAAAAAAATAACATTTCTCCTGTGTATAGCATTTTTCCTTAATTGAATTCATATTAAATCACATTCATTCAACAAATAAATTTTGAATATTAAGTATACGTATAGTATTTTGTTAGCCATGTTATTGCTCTAATGGCTAACATGTAAAACATAAAGGAGTTTTGTGTCATAGCTTCTCTTTAAAAAAAAAAAGAAAACTTCAAGAAACTGAGATATAGACAGTAGTTCATCTGCAAATGATCTAGGGAAAGGAAATCCCCTTCCTTCCTTCACTTCTTTATTCCTTTCCTTCCTTTCTTGCTAACTTCTTTCTTTCTTTCCTCTCTCTCTCCCTTCCATCTTTCCTTCCCTCCTTCCCTCCTTCCTTCCTTCCCTCCTACCTTCCTTCCTTCCTTCCCTCCTTCCTTCCTTCCCTCCTTGCTTCCTTCCTTCCTTCCATCCTTCCTTCTTTCCTTCCTTCCTTCCTTCCTTCCTTCCTTCCTTCCTTCCTTTCTTCCTTCCTTTCTTCTTCCTCCTATTGCCTGCCTGCCTGTCTTTCTCCCTGCTTTTTACAATATATATTGAGCACCAAGTATGAGCAAAACATTGTTCTAGGTGTTGGGAAAAATAATATTTTCTAATTCAACAAAGATTTTGAAGAAGAAAATGAAAAGTTAAGAACAATTATACATGACTTGCATCGTATCAGAGAGGGAAAAAAAATATGCCTATACAAGGTGAAGTTATTTGTATGTAAAAAGGATAGATTTCTCCCTTACATGTATAAATAGAAATATTTAATGCATTAGTCATAAAAGAACTTATTTTAGCTAGTTAGGAGAGAAACATTAGTATAATGGTTATGATTCACCAAATAAAAGATAGATAACTGAATATGCTAGCCATAAATGGAGTATTTGGATTTTAAAACTACATGTTATTAAAATGATAAATGCTGGAGTGGATGTGAGAAAACTGAAACACTAATGCATTGTTGATGGAGTTGTGAACTGACTCAACCATTCTGGAGAGCAACCTAGAAATATGTCCAAAGGGCTATAAATAATTTCATACCCTTTGACCCAGTAATACCACTTCTAGGGTTGTATCCCAAAGAGATCATAGAAGTGGGAGGAAGACCCGTATGTACAAAAATATTTATAGCAGCTGTTTTTGTGGTGGCAAATAATTGGAAATTAAGGAGATGCCCATCAATTGGGGAATGGCTAAACAAGTTGTGGTATATGAATGTAATGGAATACTATTGTGCTATAAGAAATGAGGAGCACACGGACTTCATATTTACCTGGAGAGGCTTATACAAACTGATGCTGAGTGAGGGGAGCAGAATCAGGAGAAATTTGTACACAATGACAGACAGAGCCTATGTGTAATGACCAACTTTGATAAACTGGACTCTTCTTAGCAATGCAGGATTATAGGATAACTCTGAAAGATTCATGACAGAGAGAAATGTCTACATTCAGAGAAAGAACTAGAAAGAACAGAGTTTGAATGCAGATTGAAGCAAACTACCTGCTCTCATTCTTTTACTCATTTGGTTTTACTTCCTCTTTCCTGTTGTTCATTCCATCCGTTACAATCCTTCTTTCTTACCTGACTAATGTGAAAGTATTTGCAGATTCTATACTTGATTGCATGCCGCCATGGCGGGGGGGAAGGAGGAGGAGGAGAAAATATGAAACTCAAGGGATTGTGGAACGGAATCTTGTAAACTAAAAGTAAACAAACAAATTAATAAAGACAAAAAATTTTAAACTGCATATTATTATTATTATTATTATGTCTTCCACTGATACAGAGCTTGCAACTGATATAAAAACTATAATTTTGGGGACTTGCCTGAGATCACAAAGGTTAGATGACTTGCCCAGTATACAAGGATCAAGGAGATGGAGTTCTACACCAAGAAATTATAGGCCCTTGCATCTATTGAGAATTGAGAAATGAATATTTAGATGGATCTCATCAATATGGATACTCCCTATTTCAGTGCACATCACTATGCATTCACTCTTCATTTAGTGTAATCTTCATCTGTCCTTCCAAAAGTACTATACTGATATTTTTTCAATCTGCTAGAGACCTTCCTCTAGTCATTACACTAAGTCATGCATGTAACTATATTAACCCCACCCATTTCTTGTACTAACTCTCACTAAAAGATGAGCCCACATAATTTTCTCATTGAGGTCTTTATCCCTATCCGTTACACATAGTCTACTGAAACATATCACTTGTGTTTCCTCACTGCCTGGCCCCCTTTAAGCCAGGCACCTCGAATGTGATCGGTTATTTTTAGGCATAAATTTATGGACTAATAGGATCATAGATTTAGAGAGGGAAAGGGACTTACAAGATGTATAACTCGACTTCTTTATATATCAGATGAGTAAACTGAGGTTAGAGAAGTTAAGTAACTTGTCCAAGGTCACACAATGGTGCTCCCTAACTTGAATGTATATGATACCACTGCAAAAATAGTGAAACTGAAATGATCACTTCTTGCAATAGGGAGCATGTTGAGATCATTCAATGTGTTTCATGAAAGCCTAAATATCATTCAGCCTATCTTCTTCTTCTATTCATTACCATTTGCTATGCCTGATAATGGATGTCTTCTAAAGAACCATCTATGTCATAATCTGGACCTTAGCCACATGCGTGTCTCTGCATGTGGATGTGTTCCCTGTAGATATTATTGGTCTCATCTCTTTTGAATGAGCATATATCTCATTGAGAGGGCACTCCACATCTTCTAAATTCTAATCTATTATGTACTCTGGAGGAGGTCTGACCAATGGCTTCCTATTACCTCTATTATACTATATAAAATCCTGCTTGGAGTTCAAAGGCCTTCCTGACCTGACCTGGATCAATCTCTCCAGTCTTCTTACACTTCACTACCATCTGCAATCCACTCAAACTATCTTCTTTGCTAACCCTTCTCCCTAGTCTTAATATTTTCACTGGTTGATCTCACTGTATAGAATGTTCTCCCTTTTCAATTTTGCCTCCTGACTCCCATGGCTTACTCAAGTAAGCTAAAGATTCACCTGTAATAAGTCTTTCCCAGGTCTCTTTAATGTTAGTGCCTTCTCTCTCAGACCAGTTACAATTTATCCTGAATCTATATTTTTTGGTACATAGTGGTATGTTGCTTCCCTCATTTAACTGTAACCTCCTTAAGAGGAGGGACTGGCTTTTGCCCATTCATTCACTCACTCACTTATTCATTCATTCATTCATTTATTTGTCTTTTTTGTTGTCCCCAGCCCTTAGTAAAGTACCTGGCATATTTTAGGTATTAAATAATTGCTAATTGGATGACTGACTGCAACCAATATAATGATATCTGTGAACAAAAGAAACTGAAGAACTTTAATCTACAGGTGTAAAATGAGAAATTCTTTATTTCAATTTGAACTCTATGTACTCCATGACACCAGTGAATAACTTTAAGAGGTATAAACAATTCTATGTATTAGTTGATACTGCTAAGCAGAAGTTGTTGCTCAAAATTGTCTTTGCATCTGTATTTTTCAAGGAATCTAATTTATATGGGACACACTTTGTTCAAGAAGAAATTTTAAGGCTGTTTTCCTTTGTGGAATAAAATTCCTTGAAAACACACACACACACACACACACACACACACACACACATATCAGGACCATCTACTTTCTAAACCTCTAAGTCAGCTGTGTGATTATATACATTTAGTCTGACTATAGAAAATCATCAGAGGAAGTAAATTTGAAAGTCTGTAGCCTGTTAATGCTTTATAAAGAATAATCAGTACATGTACAGTTTCTCCATACCTTTATTTAAAGATTTTATACAGATGAGAAAGTAGGCATATGGGTCAGTAGTTGCCCTCAAAATTTTGTCACCTTTAATAGTTATATTGTCTCTGATATTTCCATTCTTTTGGAATTTTTCCCTTTGATATATCCCCAAATGCTTTTAAAATGATCTTGCCTTCAAGCATAGATTTATTTACTATGTATTCAGTCAGCTCCAACTTCTGTTCCTGAATTCATCTCCATGCCACAAGAAAGCAATAAAGTAGACATCTATGCAGGATTATGGATACAAAACAATGAATTTCTAACAGTAATATTTTATCAGATATATGTTTTGGTTAAGGATCTTTCTCTTCCAATTACAGAATGTAAGCTGCTTTCCATTCTGCCTGTGTATAAGTTTGGTCCTCATACAGTGGGAATAATATTTTAATCCCTCCTTACCCTCAACCATATGGACTTTGGGCCAGTATTTCTCTAAAAATAGTGACAATCCTGGGAATATGATTGGCTCAAGAGGCCAAAGGCCAGAGTCTTTGATATTACTTCTAGTTCACCTGAGTGGAAATATTAATGTCTAAGTAGAAACAGCCACAAGGGCTTTCACTTGGTTCATAAGTTTGGCTAGCAGACCACAATGGGCAAATAATAGAGGTACTTCATTTAGTTATGTCACCTTAAGGTTCCCTCAGTGCATTTGCTTGTTGAATAGACTTTGTCGGCTACAGATAAATAAATTTCGTTTTGTTAAATGTAAAAGATGTACAAGAGTCTCATTTTGTTCTTTTAGCAAGTTATCAAGAATTAAGAGTGTGTGACTGGAAGCAATGTGAAATGAGATTTAAAAGGAGCATCTGATTACATAGGTTTTGTCCTCCATCCAAAGGAATATTACTTCATGTTACACTTAGTCTATCTCATCTTTCATTGTGCTTGAAAGAGATCTGTGAAAAAAGTACTATGAAGATAGATACAATTTATGCAACAACATAAAGGTAGGCAAAAGATCAAGAGAATGAAAAAAATATATATTGGAAAAGATGAATTGGAGAAGAAAAATACCAAGATTTGTGGCCTATATAAAAGTCTCACATCTATATATCATAAAAAGTAGATGAAGAACTCCTATTGTCCACACTATAATAAATAGTTGAATGAGCAATATATTGAGTTAGTCTGTTAATAGGTATATGTTGGAAAAAATCTTCAAATGTACAATGAATTATGTCTACCTAAAACTGAAGGAAATTAAATAATAATGAGCAGAAGGAGGAGAGGAAGAAGAAGAAGAGGAGAAGGGGGAGGAGGAGGAGGAGGAGGAATAGTTATATAGCGCTTTAAGGTTAGTAAAGTGCTTTACAAACATCTTATTTATCTTCATGACAGCCTTGGAAGGTAGTTATTATAATTACTCCCACTTTAAAATAGGAAAACTGAGGTAGGCAGAAGTTAACTGATTTGCTCAAGGTCATGCAGATACTAACGATCTGAAGCAATATTTGAATTCAGTTCTTTCTGACTCCATATCCAGCATTCTACTCACTGCACCATTTAGTTGCTTCTACACATCAAAGAAAAGGACAAGAGATGATAGAAGTGGGAGGAAGACCCATATGTACAAAAATATTTATTGCAGCTCTCTTTGTGCTGGCAAAAAACTGGAAATTAAGGGGATGCCCATCAATTGGGGAATGGCTAAACAAGTTGTGGTATATGAACGTAATGGAATACTATTTTGCTGTAAGAAATAGGGAGGAGATGGTCTTCATATTTATGTGGAAAGGCTTATAGAAACTGATGCTAAGTGACAAGAACAGAACCAGGAAAAATTTGTACACAATCACAGACACGTCATATGTGTGATGATCAACTTTGATAAACTGGACTCTTCTCAGCAATGCACAGTTATAAGACAACTCTACAAGTCTCAGGATGAAAGAAGATATCTACATTCAGAGAAAGATCTAGAAAGAACAGAGTTTAAGTATCTTTTTTTTGCTTTTTTGGAGGGGAGAAGGCAGGGCAATTGGAATTAAGTAATTTGTCCAAGGTCACAAAGCTAGCAAGTGTTAAGTGTCTGAGGTCAGATTTGAACTCAGGTCCTCCTGACTCCAAGGCTGGTGCTCTATTCACTGCATCACCTAGCTGCCCCAAGAACAGAGTTTAAATGGAGACTGAAGCAATCTACATGCTATCATTCTTTTCCATGTTTGGTTTTCTTTCTTTTATCCCATTGTTCACTCCTTTGGTTACAACATTTCTATACAACCAGACTAATGTCCAATGTGAAAGTATTTGCAGATTCTATACTTGATTGCATGCTGCCATGGCGGGCAGGGGGAGAGGGAGTGGAGAAAATTTGAAGCTCAAGCAATTATGGAACTGAATTTTGTAAACTAAAAGTAAATAAACAAATCAATTTTAGAAAAAGATCATTTCTTCAAAAAAGGGGATCTTTTAGCTATAGAAAAACATATCTAAACTTTATTGTAGCCTTGGGCCTGGGCAGCAGTATGGGGAGGGAAAAAAAGAAAAAAGTAAAAAAGTACACAGCAGAGGACAAAAGAAAACTTACAAGGAAGCAAAGAAAAGATGGTCAATTCTCAACACAATGTGTACTGTTTATCATACAGGCTTTCTTGAAATGAAAATTTATTGTTACATATCTTGAACACTCTCTTATGTTCTGCTATGCACACGACTTGCTTTTTTTCCTTTCTTTGTATTTAAGTTCCAATATTTAAGTTTATGATATGTTTTTATTTCTTTTCTCTATTCTGTATTTGTGTTCTGAACCTTGAATCTAAAATATTTTTTTAAAAGGGCCTTTCCATGCTCCTTCTCTCTGTATTATCCAGGTTCTTCTCCAGCTATGACAGGAAAATAGTTTTTTCACCTTCTCTCAAGCCATCCCTCTGACCAGTCTACAGACTCACTCATCATAAAATTGTCTTTATAATACTTCTTTATAACTTAATAATGACAATTCTCACAAGAAAAAAAAAAGACAGCATTTGGGAAATTACACATTATTTTAAATGACCCCAAGTTTCTTCTAAAGCAAACACCAATTATTTTAAATGACTACATGACTGGGACCCATATGATATCACAGTATTCGAAAATTAAAAGTCTGAATATGGTGGCGTATGACTGTAACCCCTGCTATAAGGGAGGTTAGGGCTTGCAGATTGCCTGAGATAAGTTCTGTGGTCCATTGGGCTAAGCTATCAAGTGTCCAATTTTAGTATAATATGGTGAGCCTTTGGGAATAAGGGATCATCAAGTAGCCTAAAGAAGGCTGAAGGAGACCAAGCTGGAAAAACAGAGCAGGTCAAAGCTTTCATGCTGATTATTGGTGGGGTTAACTCATGAGTGGCCACTGCACTTCCATCCTGAGTAAGACTGGGAGATTGAGGCTTTTAAAAAGTTTTTAATAAAATTTTGGGTTGTCTAGAGGTCATGAAGTGATATATATAGTAGATGTGAATAGGTCTAAAACATATTACCAAGAAAGAACTGTATGACCCAAAGCAGCAAATAGGACAGGGTCACAGAGATTTATGGACAGACAAAGAGATGAGTTGGTCCTGGAGCAAGGGAGGGTAGATTAATAGGCATTTGATATCAAGAGATAAAAAAAAAATGACGAGCATATTGGGTGGACTCCATGTGGAAGATGCACAGTATAACATACATTAGAATTCACGGGATAAAAGAAATTGATTTGATAAAATTTGGAAAGTTTGATGGAGTGTCCACATTTGTGAAGTAATTTATTTATAGAAATATCCAAGTACTAATTTCTTTGAACAGAATGATTTCAAAGTTTCCTTGAAATTCGAGTAATCTATATGACTCCATCAAAAGTAGTGAGTAAAAGGAACAAATATCAACAGACAGATACGTCACTATGGTGTCTCAAAAAAGTTTATGTACTTTTTGGACACCTAGATTCATTGCATGGTGGAACAAACACTGGAAAGAATCATAGAGCCCTTTAAATCTATATTATTGCCTATAATTCATTAATAAAGTTAGCTTAATTCATGAATATACTTTGTTATATAAAATGAATTACTCACAGGGATTCTAAGTCCTAAAGATTAACTGCTAAACTGGGAAGATAATACTAGTGTTGCTGTATAATATTTTTAAGCATGGTTTAGCGTGTATGAGACGAATTGAAACAAAAGTGATAACATAAAATATTGTTATAAATATGACAGAAGAAAAGGCTTCTGATTTTACTTACAAGAAAGTGTGCTGCCACTTTATTTTTTAGTTTGACATGAAGCTAAGAAGAGTTGTGGATGTCTCCTTGAGGATTAAGGAGCTGGCACTGTGTGAAACAGGAACTCCCCCTTTTTTGTAAGGGAGGATGGTAGGTGAACAAGTTAATATGGTGGCTTTTCACTTTGGCTGTTGCTTAGTTTAGACTGCTTGGCTGCTGCTGCTGCTGCTGCTGCTGCTGCTTATTAAATGTGCTCCCATCTCACCAGTGTGAGACAGACCTTTCCTTCTGTGCTGGTAAGCTGTTTCCACACATTCAAATCAGTTTTGAGGTGTTTTTTAAGGTTGTTTGAAGTGAACTTCTTGAGGACTCCAGGGAGGTCATTCCTTATTCTGCCATCTTGTCACCGAAGGTCTTCTTGTGCACATTTAAAAAGAAGTCTCTTACTGGTCTTTGTGTTGTGGGCAGTCCTTGCCTGCTGAATTTATTCACTTCCCCCCACTCCCCTTTCCTTTCTATATTGTTCCAGAAGCAAATAATTTCTTCAGTTCTGATTGTCTTTCTGAAAAAACTAAAATCAAATTTTTCATTATTGAACATCCACCCTTCATCATTTATGGGTAAGCTCACATTTTTGGCATCAGAACAAACTCCATTCCCACCTTCTTTTTCTACTGAGTGCAGAATGGATCTGCCTTATACAAATAGTCTTTTTATTTGAAGGTTTTTCTCCTGAGGGTTTGTAGAACTTATTCCTGAGCTAAATAAGGAAGTTTAGTTGCTACGTCTTGGACTTTGTAGCCTTGGGTTTGTGTGTGTGTGTGTGTGTGTGGTTGTTGTTTGTTTTGTTTTGTTTTTCTGGAGATGATCAGTGAATTCTCTCAATTTGAATATCATTTTCTATGAAGTAGAAACTTCTGACATAGATTATCTAGGAAGTTACTCTCTTCTTATTTTCTTGTTAAGGTGTTTTTACCCTGTAATAGTCTTCTGAGAGACTGATGATCCTTAAATTGTCCCTATACAAGTTGCCTTCAAGAACCTTATGTTTTGCTTGTATAGTGAGCGTATTTTCTCTTTTTTTTGTTGTTTTTGCTCTTCTTTTTTCTTGTTTGTACTTTACTCTTTGTGCGTTTGCATTCCAAACCTACTGTTCTTCTTTCTTTGGTGACACCATTGCAGATTCAAGTTTTTTATATTGCTCTTTTTTTTTTTCTGTGCAGGACAGAAATTCTCCCATAATATTCATTTTTTTTTCTTTTAAAACACTCAAGAGCAGCATGGTGTGGTTCCACTGTCTCAAATTCCACAGCGTCCTCTATTTTATCAAGTGTTGAATCATTTTCTTTTGTCAATACTTATTTATAGGTACCTGAACTCGTTTACTAGATTTGGAGGTCTTATTTGTTTCTGTTATTACTGTCTTTTCTGTTGATATTCTTGAAAAAAAATTTCTTACAGAAGTTTTTTTTAATTCCTTTCCTTGCTTGTGAGGGACAAGGCTGATAATGAGATTGTGTTAACACTCTCCTCAGTCTTAGTTGGGCCTCCACCCAAATGAGAAAGCTTATTTCTAATTAAAGGGCAGAGAATCTAATCTAGGAGAATTCTGGCCCTTTGTTCAATTACACAGAAATTCTTGTCCTTCCTCCCTTCTTTCTTCTCCTCCACTTACCTGAGGGTGTTCTGCCCAAAGGAAGTTTAATGTTCATGGCAGAAACCTCGCTAGTTAATTTGGGGTTTACTGGTTAGATTTCTTTCTCAAAGACCAAGTCTTAAACCCCATTCACTCTAGATCTCATTGATAGGACAACAATATGTCCTTGCCCAAGCATCACTTGGGTCCTCCTGACTCAGAATGAATGTAAATAGTAACTGTTTCCCTTTTGATCAGCAACCCTGAGGGGCTTCTGCTACCAGTTTGCCTTCTTAAAAAAATTTTTTTTATTAAAAGGGCCATCTCTTGACTCACTTCTTAAAGAAGCCTATTCACTGAATGGGTATTGCCTCACTCAACATGAGAAGTGGAGAAGACCTTAGCATAAAAAGGCCAAGGTCTCCCACTGCATCCTAGGGTGTCTCCATTCATCCTGATCTGATCTGGTTACTGGACCTGGATGGCTCTGGAGGAGAAAGGGAGACTGGTGACTTTGCACAGCCCTCCCTCACTCAAATCCAATTCAATTACAAGTCATATTATCATCTCCCTAATGTCATGGTCATCTTCTAGAATGAAGGACAAACTACATTGCTTAGTTAAGTTTTGTGTCAAAACACACCAATCTTTCACTTTTCTACTTTTGCATATTGTTCTATAACATAGTGCCATGACACTTACAGTCATTCAAATAGACTGCTATTCCAAAGAGCTTCAGTACTCAAATTTGACAACTTTGAAGATAAAAAGAAGTGAAAAGTCAGAACAATGACTTCCTAACATACTTCCTAATTCTACTTAGCATTTCTAATCTTCCCCTAATTTGGTTGGTATTTATAGTACCAATTGAAGAAGAGGAAAAAAAAGAGAGAAGTGTTTTTTTAAATGTAAAAGAGTAGAGAATTAAATTTAATACAACAAATATTGACTAATTAGCTATTATGTGCTAAGCACTATTCTAGGCAATAAAGACACAGATGAAATTAAACACTACCCCTATACTTAAGTTTCTTCTAATAGAGAAAGTGACATATATACTCAAGTAGATATGTATGCATATGTACATTTACATATATGTATGTTGATAACTATAATTATATTGAACAGAATATTAAAAATGCAAATAAATCCAAACTGCAGTTAGATATAATACTGTTGTTATCCTTGTCTAGCAACCCTCAATTTGACCTCTCTGACCATTTGCATGTTTTGTTTTCTCTTTGTGCTGATAGTTGAATTTCAAGATGAAAATGCATTAAATATTTTCAGATTCTAGCATGAAAAGGTACTTACTTTGACAAACTCCAAGTATTGAACTAAAAAAAAAAAGTCTGGTCACTGTCCTCAATACTTTTCAATCTGATCAACAACTTTGATTCAATTCTAGGCCCAACTCTTGATCCACCTCTAGTGCCTATTCAAGTTACAGGTTCTGATGAACAAATTTGAAGGCACCTCTCCATTTAGTTGCATGTTGCAACATGGGATAATAGGTGCTTTTCAGAGTTTATATTTTTAGTATACATTATTACATTGATATCTTTCAGATGGTTATGAATTTTATTGAGGAGATTTCATAATTATGATGCTTCTATTTACTATGGATGTGATATTAGGTAAGTCACTTCATTTTTATGTACCCTACTTCTTTATCTGTAAAAAGCAGGATTGGACTAGATAGTCTCTCAATTTTTATTTCTAAAACTATGATTCTAATATTTGAAGTAATGACACAATTTTTATAATACTGTCTGCAAATAAGAGTATTTGGAAAGCCTTGACACTAGTAACCTCCAGGACTAATTATAAAGTAATCTGTCATTCCAAGGATTTCATAACCAGGACCCTTCCTACTTTCCCAGTCTTATTATTATCTCTTAATCACTCACCAAATACTCTACAATCTAGTAACACTGGCACCCTTGCTTTCCACTTCAATTTCTAACTTTGTATTTTCACTAGCTTTTTACTGACTGTCTCCCACACCTGGAAAAGCGATAGCTTTTCATTTCTGCCTCCTGCTTTTCTTGTTTCCTTCAAGTCCCAGATACAATCTCACCTTCTATAAGCAGCTCCTCTTCATCCCCCTCTATTGACTTCCTTCTGGTGATTATCTTCAATTTATCCTGTATATAGCATGTTTGTACATTGATTTTTTTGTATGTTATCTGCACCATTTGACCAAGTTGCTTGAGAACAGGGACTGTCTTTTGTCTTGTTTTGTATTCCCAGCTCTTAACACAGTCTCTAGTGCACAATACGTACTTAATAAAATAACAGACTGATTTGTGTTGTGACTCTGTACGGGACATCCAGCATGACACTGGGGAATATCTTAGGAATTTGTCTTTTTGTTTCATACTTCAATTTGTGCTGATACTCAGTGCATCATTACACAAATAACATCTGTCATAGGTCTTTATGTAATTTTAACATCTGTGCAGGAGAAACTTTGCAGAAAAAGAATCTTTAAGTTTGCATTTACAACATGTTACCAGCAAAGAACTGTATAACCCAAAGCAGCTTTTTGTTTTTGGAGCTTTTCCTGTTTGGAGAGAGTCACAGAGATTTAGGGCCAGACAAGAACATGAAATGAAGTTTGTCTTGTGAAATCAACATATAACGGAAATTGGAGTTTCTTATATTTCCCATACCTTTTAGTTAGTTACGTTATTAATGACGAAGGCTACTACTTTTTTTTTTTTGCTTCTTTTGGAGGTTGGAAAGCAGGGCAATTGGGGTTAAGTGACTTGCCTTAGGTCACACAGCTAGTAAATGTCAATGGTCTGAGGATGAATTTGAACTCAGGTCCCCTTGACTCCAGGGCCGGTGCTTTATTCACTACCCCAACCTAGCTGCCCATGAAGGCTACTCTTTAAAAAAAAAAAAAGATCTAAGAAAATTTTCCTGTCTCCTTCACATGCTGTAATCATTAGGAACCTGCCCATTCAGTCATATTTTGGCAATATCCTAAGCCATCAACTGTTATCAACTTAGCTTATATTTGCTTGGAATGTGGATAGTGAGGGGTGGGAGAAGACAGAATGAACTACCCCTGCCCCTCTTTCCTCCAGGGGGAACAGGAATCATCTGGTTAGATTTAGGAAAAATCTGTCAATAGAGCAAGATCTATTTGAGTAGAAACTGAATTTTATTCATAACCTTTAGAATTTATTCACAGAGTTGGAATGCCGAATGGATCTTGCTGTTTCCAAGATGGAAGAGTTCTCTCTTCCCTCCCCACCCCCACCCCTAACCCTCCTCTCTCTGTCTCTCTGTATTTTCTGGCTTCCTTTTCCATCCTGGCAGGAATAACAGAAGCTGACTTCCCTCTCCACATAGGACAATACAGCAAATGTTTATCTAAGTTGTACTCCTGGATCTCACTCCCACCACAACTGTTTACATTTTAAGCACTCCAAAACCTCTGTTTTGATGAAAAGGCCTAGGCTAACTATGTCTTCATTCCCCTTCAGGCTCTATTCCCACTCTCCGGATCTCCTCTACCATGCCCCTGAGTACCTTCATCTCCTCTCTCCATTCAACCTATCCCCTGATTTTCAGTTCCCTTTTATATGCTGTCTTCTGCCATTAAAATGTCAGCATCATGAGATGAGGGATTGTGTTTCTTTGTGCTTATATTTATATTCTCAGCACTTAGCAAAACACTTGGCACACATTATTGTTCAGTCACTTCAGTCATGTCCAACTCTGTGATTGCATTTGGGGCTTTCTTGGCAAAGATAATGGAGTGCTTTGCCCCTTCCTCCCCCAGCTCATTTTACGGTTGAGAAAATTGAGAGAAACAGGGTTAAGTGACTTTCCTAGGGTCACACAGTTGTTAAGTGTCTGAGGCCAGATTTGAACTCAAGAAGATGAGTCTTCTAGACTCTGGGCCTGGTATTCTATCAATTGTGCCACCTACATTCACACTGTACCACCTTGCACATATATGCTTAATAAATGACTTGTGTAGTCATTCCAATCTATTGAATTTCATCTCTACTTTATACATGTACATATTTTGGAGAATGTAGTTTCCAAAGGACCATAACATATCTTTGGACCGTAATGTGCCTACTTCCTTATAAAAATAACTGCAAAATAGTTATTTAGTGTGGTTTAGTCTTCTATAAAAAATTAGTCTTTGTCTCTTCTTTAATAACTAATTATACTATTAGGACCAAATTTTTTCTCCTTTTCTACTTCCTCATTGAGAAATTAACCAGTGTAGAAATTCTCTCTTAAAGATTTAACCAGGGCAGGCCAAGATCTAATAAAACAATAAAAGAAATTCTAAGTTTGGGCTAATAGGTGCATTCCTGCTTATTATGTTTGCTCAGAGAGGGAAGTGGTGTTTCTCTGTCCTGTCAGAAAGGACATGGAAAATGATGTATCTTTAACCAGGATTTAGGTGATGTAAGTCACATACCCCAAGACCTGCATTGTAATACAATCCAGCCTCTAAATGTAATATTCATTTTCTCATTAATTGTTAACCAATTAGAGTTGATTGCTACCTCTTAGGAACATCTACTCTGCTGAGGGCATAAAACTATGAGCCCATCCCATTAAGGATCTTTGGTCTAAGAGAGATGACCAAATAACCATCTTTTCATTAACACATGTCCTGGTCTTATTAATGAAATGATCAAATTACCCAAAAACTGTTTCTCAGAACTTTTTAATTGTCACACTTCTACAAATCCTACTGACCATCACCATATAAAAAGCACAGATAGACTCAAAAGATTCAGTTTTGTTTTTCCTATAATGTAAAAATGTCTTTGATACTTGCACAAATTATTTACATAAAAAGTCCCTCTCTCAAAAAAAAGTCACAAAGAATGATTTGTACATCTGCGATATGCATAATAAACATTCATATATTTAGCATGTCACCTGAGCATTTTTCCTTATACTGAATACACAATTCTGTTACAGATGTCTAGTACCTGCTATCTTAATTAGGATTGCATATTTTTGATGCTTGCACAAATAATTTACATTTTTTATGAAAAGTTGATAAAAATGACAAAGTAAGCATATACATGTATCTCTCCACAGTTGTCTTTTTTTTTTACTTAGAAAAATTTAAAAAAAGAAAGAAATGCTACAAAGGAAAGGAAGTGAGAGGGCATCAAACACAAAATGCATTGACTTCAAAATTTCCTTAGGATTAGCCTTGCATCTGATCTATCTTGAATGAACATGATCAAGACTTACAATAATGCTACATATAAAAAGTATGAGGGGAAATATGGTCAAAGTTGTCAACAAATGTTGAAATACAAAATTTGGGTCAGTAACCTAAATACAGGTATTCTTAACTTTTTTTTCCAACACCTGCTTTGATATGATTGTTTTCCTTTGTGACCCTATGTTATGGGAATCTGAAGATCTTCCCTGCCCCTAGGCCCTTTGCTAAAGAGCCTACGTGACTCTGAGAACCTTCCCAGATTTGAAAGTATACTCTGTTCCCTAATAGGCTGAATGTGGTCACGTGGAGCCTGTGGCGCCAGGCTTGTTTTTCAGGAATGCCCGTGCCTTGTAGCTTTGTGATTGGGCAGTGGGTCAAGAGGGCTGTGACATTCTCGGAGCCGGAAGAAGGCTATATATATATATGCCCTGATGTGAGGTTTTGCTTTGGGGCTCACTTTGAGAAGAGTTGTGTGATTTGGCCAGATGAGACTCTGGGAAGCCATTGAGCACCCCGCCACCCACAC
>CM053582.1:277204201-277225876 GCA_028627135.1 Pseudochirops cupreus | reverse complement strand
GTAATGGTCAGGTGGTGGAAGCCGTCTCCTGATCTGTTTTTCTGTTTGTTTTAACTTGTGTTTGTAACTTATGTTTGCATTCTCTGAAGTTCAGGGTGTTGATTTTTCCCCCTGAACTAGGTAAATGATATATGTTTGATAGATTAAAGTAAGATTGCTAACCCATTTTGAGTTGCTTTCCTTTAGAAAAGCAGATCTAAGAACCTGTGTTAGCAGCCATCCTGGGTGTGCTAGGGTTCTTGCTGTTACACCCTATTTGCTTTATTTTACATATTTAAAAATGTTATTCTGAGAAGACACCTATAGCCTTCACTAGATTGTTAAAAAGCTTAAGAATTCCTACTGTAAAGGAAAATAGACTATTTCACCTGGGAAAAGCTTCAGCCTCAGACTCCTGGCCACAAAATTTAGTCTCATTTTGTTTTGCATAATGTTTGAGTTTATAGTTCCCTTCTCCATTTGCTTAAATCTTGGGGTGTGTTGCTATCTCTTTCAAACCTGGGGATAATTTCCCCAAAGTATTTAGAAATTTTTGTGTAGTTAAAGTTAAAGCCTTTGGCTTTCTGTTTTGATAGGCACTCCATGAGACATTAAATGGCTCAGTGTCAAACAAGCTGTATACTTGGCTACAGGGGAAAGACTCACACAGGCAAAACTAAAATGGCTTTTTTCCTAACAAGAAAGCCTGATTTTCTCTTCTGTGGTAATGCTGTGAATGTGATGAAGTCAAAAGTTGAAAACACAGATGCAAAATTTCCAAGAAAAATATGAAAATAAGGCATATCAGTATTTTACCTAAATAGATTCATATTTGCCAAAATCATATCCTATATGTCAAGTTCAAATATAAGCTATTAGAAGTAAAAACTCTCACTTTAATCTTCAAAAAAATCTAGTGATACATTTGTTTCTAAAGAATTAAAGCAAATTCAGAATCATATAATGTAAGGAATTATTTTTTTATTTGTTATTAGGTGTATGGAAATTAAAGTTTAAAAGGAATATTAGGATGTTATCAATTGACAATAGGTGGAAACAGAAAATATATAGGAAAAAAAGGGAAAATTAATTTACAAAGGCATTGAAAAGGGCATTTTTGTGGAGTGATCTAAGAAGGCTTCATACTGAGTTAAGAAACAATTAAAACAGTTACACACAATGTTGTGCTAAGTGTAAGACTTGATATTTTCCTTAATAATTTTTTAAATGTTGATACATTGTTTTTATTTAAAATATTGAGAAATTATGAAAAAATGGTGGTTGCTTGATTGCTTTCCTTAGTTCTCCAAGAAGACCAAAATCACGTCACTATGCTAGAGTCAAGTTTCAGCGTGCCCAACTGTGACTGATCAGACCAACACAAGCTAGGAATGTTGTGCCACAGGTTGGGTACAAATAGTCTATGTGAACATTTGGGGTGAGTCTAAACTTGCTCATCCTGCACTTCCTTTTAGCTGTTTCAATTCTTCTTTGCTCACAGAGCACAGCACTTTTTCTGACGAGAGCAGGCCATGTTGAGCAGTCCTGTGTTAGCATTTCCTGTGTCACACAATCAATTCCAGAGTTCTTAAGAGAGACCTTGAGAGTGTCCCTCTATTGCTTCTTCTGACCATTGTGTGAGCACTTGCCCTGTGTGAGTTCTCCATAAAATAGTCTTTTTGGCAAATGTACATTGCATATTTGAACAACGTGGTCAGCCTATCAGAGCTATGCTCTCTGACACAGAGTTTGAATGCTTGGCAGTTCAGTTCGAGGAAGGACCTCAATGTCTGGTACCTTATCCTGCCAGATGGTCTTCAGAATCATCCTAAGGTAATAGAAATGGAAGTGATTCAGTTTCCTAGCATGGCTATGGTAAACTCTCCAGGTTTTACAGGCATACAACAATGAGGTCAGCACCATGGCTCTGTAGACCTTCAGTTTTGTAGTCAGTCAAATATCTCTTCTCTCCCATACTTTCCTTTGGAGTCTCCCAAACACAGCTGATAGTACATATGTCAATGTTGTTTATCAATGTGTGCATTCCTAAAAAGTACACTACCAAGGTAAGTGTAAAACTTATCCACAGCATTCAAAACCTCTCCATTTCCTAAAATTGATGGTTCTATGTATGGATGGTATGGTGGTGGCTAGTGGAGCACCTAAATTTTCTTGGTGTTAATTGTTAGGTCAAAATTAGCACAAGCAGCAGAGAATTGATCCATACTATGTTGTATCTCAGCTTCAGAGGCTGCATTGAGTGCACAATCATGGGCAAACAGAAAATCATGCACCACCACTTTTTCCATTTTGGTCTTGACTTGTAGGCTTTTCAAGTTCAAGAATTTACCAGCAATGTGGTAGCTGACCTTGATGTCATGTTCATCCTCATTGAAAGCATTTGACAAAATGGCTGAAAACATCATACTAAAAAGATGGGAGCAAGCCAACAGCCTTGTTTTACTCTGTTGGTGTGACTGGCAAAGCACAAGAGCATTGTCCATTATCTAGAACCCAGGCAAGCATGCCATCATGAAACAGATGTACAATGCTGATGAACTTCTCTGGGCAACCAAATTTTGACATAATTTTCCATAAGCCCTCACAACTAACAGTATCAAGGGCCTTGGTCAGATTTACATTGTGTATAGACCACTGTTCTGCTCCTGCAATTGCTTCTGGAGTTGTCAGGCAGCAAACACCATATTGACTGTTCTTCAGCCCTTTCTGAAGCCATACTGGCTCTCAGGTAAATGACCATCTTCCAGTTGAAGAATCAGCCTATTAAGGAGGATTCTGGCAAGAAAGAGGAGTTCAAGGATGTCTCTATTGTCTATCTCTATAAGGGTAAAGGAAATAGATTGTCCTGTGGCAATCACAGCTCTCTCTGTTACTTATGAAAAAATAGTACCACCATTCAAAATATTCAGCATATTAATGGAAGGAATAAAAAATGTATGAAAGAGAACAAGTAGCATAATATTAACTTTTTATTGTGGGAGGAGTAAATAACTAGCAAATTTATTCCCATTTCCATCAATATCCTTTTCTTGTCTTTTCACATATTTTTTCATTTTTCATTAGTCTAATGGAAAATGATCTTAATTAAAACAAGTATGAATGAAGCATTTTACATGAGCCATATGAAGGAAATCATCACAAGTACAGAGTAATTTAATAAGCATAATTTCTTATTGTGCTTTTATTTTTCCAGAAGCAAAGTTAACACTATAGGAGGCAAACAGAAAAATTAGAATTTAGAAAATCATTTGAGCACTCAGCATTTATTGAGGACTCTATGTATTCCGTACTGTGTGCTAAGTGGTAATTAGGAACACTGAAAAATCATTTTATTGAAAGTAATACAAATTTTCAAATATTCAAAATTCAAAAATATATTTAATATGTTTTATATTTTAAGACCTGAGGCCATAAAATAAGATAAATATTAGAACAGAAATTAAGTTTGATCACATTTGTCATATAAAAAAATGGAATATTCATCTTGAATTCTACAGGGGCATGTTATATTATGGAAGCACTAAAATTATTACAATATAAAATAATTAATCTATAGTAATAAGATCAAATTATGTTTTAAAAATATTTGCAAAATAATTTATATGTGTGTAATGGCAAGCAAAGTAGTATTTAGCTCCTTGTTTCAGCTATTCAACTATTTAGCACCTTGTTTCAGCTTTTCAAGTTTCTTTGTTAGAAGTCAATTATATCAAGTCTTTGTGAGAAACAGAACCAGTGAAGCCCACAGTGGGAGGAACTTTCCAAAGACAGAACAGCAAGGACATAAGAGGTGGGTGGAACACGGAGGAACTAATGATATATAAAAGCTCAAGCACAGCTGGGACTGAGCAGAACTGGGAAGAAGGATGGCTATGGTGCCTGTAATTTGTCTCCCTGTGTTGATGTTACTTTGTTAGACCTGTCTCCTAATAGAGGATGTTGCTGCTGTTACAGAAGCCCTGGGATCTTACTGCTGGTTTAGAAACCCTGAAAGAGGACTTTCTTGTTGCCTGTTTACACAAGTCCTGGAGGACTTTTACTGATGTTTTCAGAGGTCCTGGGACTTTACTGATGATTTGGGTTGATTTCTCAGACCCTGTTTGTGGGTCTGTGTTGATTTCAAAGGCAGAAAGTGAATTGATGATGGTGCTGGCAATGTACATGAATATTTTTATGGCTCTGTTAAGTTTTCTTTTCCCAGAAACAGAGATTTCAAAGGATTTAAGCTGGGATGTTCACTGTGAGCTTTGAACTGGGACAGGAACTAGAACAGGAGCTGAAAGCTGCCTACCTGGGAATTCAGGTGACTTTTGGGGGAATTTAGGCAAGAGCTGGAAGCATGGAAGAGGACCCAAGGAGTTTGGAGTCAGCTTCTAGCCAAGATGAAAGGACCATTTGTTGGGTACTTAGTGCTGATTGACAAGATCATGATTTACTGTGACCTAGGGGTTGGAGAACTTTGTATTTTGTACTTTGTACCCCATAGGGATGATTGAGCTAAAGATGATTTGAAATTTGTCTCCAATCAAGAAGAAAGAAGACTTTCTGATTGAGAGATTAAGACAGTGTGGCCTAGGTGTGGGAGACCTTTCTTTGTACTTTGTATCCCTTAAGGATGATTGCTCCTGAAGGACGATTGAGTTAAGGACTTACTGAATGATATCTTTTGTTTAAGAATATGTGGCCACTTTAGTGATAAGTTGTTATATCATTGTGAATGCCCTACTATGGTTTCTGTGAATGTTTTGCTTTAGTTTACTGCTGAATAAATAGAGAGTTCACTATACAATGCAGTCATCTGGAGAACTGCTCATGCTTGGCTTTACAATATGTTATTTTATTTCATGCATTCAATGACTCTATGAAATAGATGTTAGTATCAAACCAATTTTGCAGATAAGAAAAATGAGGCTGAGAGGGATTCAGTAATGCATGTAGAGGCACACATTTCATGTCTGGGGTAGAATTCAAGGTCCTTTCCAACTTTAGTCTAACAAGATTTCCCACTGCAACATTCTTTAAAACCAGCTCTCAGAAGGGGGGAAGGGTCTCACTTCTAATAGCTACAGCACCTGTTATGCCTTGAAATATTTGGTCATGAAACATCTACAAAATTGAACCCCCATAAAATACCTACATAATTTTGCTAGAGAGAGAGAAATACATATATATATATGTATGTATATATATATATATATATATATGTATATAGCATAAACTATTGTAAAATTTAAAATCAGTACTGAACAATTGTGCAAATATGTGATCATAAGACTTGATGAACATAAAATAATTTAGTATAAGTTGAATTACCAAGTATATGGACTGTTAGAAGGAATGCACATATAGGTCTAAAAAATGAAAATGAAATCCTTATTAATAATCTCAAACACATATGGCACACAATTGTTCCTATAACAAATATGACAACAAATGATGTGTCCTGCATCCAGTTCAACATAAATGGAGATGGTACTGAGTTTGCCTTTCCCTCCTCTTGTGGGATAAAGGAGATTGGCAATTTCATGTCATTCCTCTGGATATGCTTCTTTATCTTTTATCTGGAGCCACAGAACAGAATATACTTATGTCTTTCTCTTTTGTTCTTCTTCCCTTTGTTTCGATCAGAGAACTGGAGGCTCAGCCCATTCTTTTCTTTCTCTTTTCTTTATGTGTACATATACTCAAAATTATGTAGTAAATTTTCATTTTCCCAGATAGTTTGATTTTGCAAACTAATTGGAAAGTGTTGCAGTCTTACTGTTAACAACTCTGTTCAAAACATACAGACAATTTTTAATACATTTGACAACTATGTTTCCAAGTTTTTCAAGTGTGCTGACATGACAGATTTTATAAATGACAAATAAAAATTATTTACCCAACAGAAGTTTAAACATTAAGCATTACATCAAACAGAAACTTTTAAAGCTTAAAAGTTTTAAACATCTTTGAAAACACCATGACTTGATATTATTTGATATTATTATTAGCTAATCCCTTGACAATATATACTTGAGAGATTCTCATAATTAATGATACTGGATATAAATTCATACTTTATTTTATATTTTATAAATTTTGAATGATTTAATTCTTCTTATTTGATTTGATTAGTTATTGTTACCTCACAATATGGCAGATGAGGAGATCAGAGTAGGAACAGGAGAACTCTGCCATTTTCTAGAGGTTCAGTTGTGACAGTGGCTAACTGTATACAGAACCTGCCTTAAACCCAGGAAAAGAGGACTGGGATATTCTCACTCTGACAACGTAGTTATGTGGTCCTGAGAAAATGACTTACCTTTTCAATTCTAGTCAATGCTCTTAGGGTATAAATTTCAGTAAAAGTATTGACATACATTGGAAAAAGGAGTTTTCTTACCTGGGAGTTCTCTAGACCAAAGAAACCACAGCTTCAGGCTCTTCTAGTTCTTGGTATATTCCCATTATTGATGTTATTTTCAATCCAACTTTTTTGCAGAAACCTTTTCAAGTCATTTGTCCATTTTGTGAGTTTTAATTTAATTTAATATTAATATTAATTAATTTAATAATATATTATATAAGTTATATAAAATTATATGTGTATATAATATATAAATTAATTATATAATACGATATAAACAAAAGTCCAGTTAACCACAGAAATGTCTATACATCTCAATATATTGAAAGTGAACAAATGAAAATTCTATTGCCCTCAATTCAGTGGAATGCCTATCTCTGATATAGTTTACTTTGTGTACCATACATGGCATGTAGCACTCTGACATATAGATGCCAAAACTAAACCATATGATAAATATCAAAAAAGTATAATTCACTTCTTTTTTAGGTAAAAAGATACACACACACATATTGTTTTCCACCCAAATTTGGAGACAACTGCTTTAGACTGAGTGATCCCTTTGCTTATACTCTTTCATGTTTTAAATACTTAAATCTGGGATATCATCTGTGTTGAACTTCTAGCAAAAAACTCCATCTGTCAATATAACTCCACACCTTCTCTGAAGCTTAGATTTTAGAGAGGTATACTGAGCTGTTAAACAATTTGCCCAATGTTACATAGCCAGTACATGAGGAGGAGAGGACATGAATTAATATTTCGCTGACTTCTAGGCCAGCTCTCTATACACTGTTCTAAGCTGCCTCTTATCCAATATCATGAGACAAACTTTCTTGATCTTTCGTTAGAAATGACAATTAGTAGACAAAAAACTATACAGCACAATTAAGAGATGTATTTTATCCTTCATATTTTAATAAACAGAATGAACCAATGTTTAAATAAAATATAGACAAAATTACTTTAAAACACTGAGACACTCTCCATAAACTTTCTTGAATTGCATTTATTTGACCACTTTTTTCCTAGGACAATAGAAAATGCTCACTTCTCTAGGAGATAACCTTATTTCCTCTCAGGAGAAGTAAAAGCTTAAGCTCTTAACAAAAACAGATTTAGAGTTCAGTAAGCCACAGGTCTCATCAGAAATAGGAATGAGGAATGAACCCGTGAATTCACTGCAATAGTCTCAGAGACAGAGAAAGAGACTCCTTCTACCAATGCAAACAAGAACTTTCTTGTAATTTTATGCCCTTAGGAAGTTGTCCAGAGCTGTGATACCAAACATCACTTGCAGCCCACAAAAACATTCCCAAGTGAGACTGTACTGTATTAAAATTGAATTTGGAAACATTTAGCTAAATTAATAAAAATACAACAAGGCATAGACAATGTTAAAATGTTGTTTTCTAATTCAATATGTGCCCAGCAGAAATCCTTATTTATGGTTTAATGGCTGCTTTGACACCACTGGTCTAGAGTATTGAGACCTAAAGTCACATAAGCATATGCCAGAGGTTCAGCTTAAATTTCTTTTGCAATTTGTAATTAGCAGAAGGAACAAAATATTTGTAAAACATGGATGGTACGAGAAAAAGGAGTTAGCAGGAAATGTAGCAAGCAGTAAGCAATGGTATAACTAGAAAGAATTTATAATGAGCACATTGCAGCTATCATTTTATTTATTTATTAATGAATATAGATTAATAGACACTTTGGTACTTTGTCACAGAGATATGGATTGGACCTGTCTTTTCTGTTTATTCTCCAACCTTGTATTTCTGTTTATTCTCTATACACTTCAACAGCTGTGTTACAAAATTCACCTCCTAAAATAAGACCTTTATCTGAATAAATTACTCAGATGTCTTTTGACAATAAGATTTATTCTCAAATATATAATAATATATTATCTTTACCATTAGCATCTCTTTGCAGCATTCAATTTATTTTATTCCCAGTTTAACTCTGGAAACAACTCAGTTTGTATTTTAAGCTGCTTATGTTTTTAATTATCCTTTCCAATCCTGGGTTAGTCTTTCTCTTATCTCTCCTGGCATTACCTCATTCTCTCTGGCTGTTTCTCATGCCTGGAATGCTCTCTTTCCTTCTCTTCTCTGCACAGGCTTCCCTTGTTGTTATTACTCATTACAATCTTATCCAACTCTTCATCACCTAATTTGGGGTTTTCTTAGTAAAGACACTAGAGTGGTTTGCCCAATTCTTCTCTAGGTCATTTTACAGATGAGGGAACTGAAACAAATCAGGTTAAGTGACTTGCCCAGGGTCACACAGATAGTTTACCCCCGGTCATCATACTCCAAAACTAACATTCTTTATGCATTATGCCACTGCATTATGAATGTGTGCACTATATTTAGCATTAACTGAGTCCTGTGTAATGCTAAATTCATGATTAAGGGCAGACATGAACTCAGGAAGATAGGTCTTCCTTACTCCAAGGGTGACTCTATCCACTGTACCAGCTAACTGTTCCCCAATTGGCTCCCTTCTCTTTCTCTGAGTCCCAGCTAAAATCCGACCTTACACAGGATGACTTTCCCAATCTCTCTGAATTCTATGTTCTTACCTCTGTTTATTATTTCTTGATAATCATGTATATAGCTTGTTTGCACAGAATTGTTTAAATATTTTCGTCCCTGTTAGATTATGATGTCCTTGAAGGCAGGAATTGTCCTTTGATTTTGTATCATCAGCTATAAAACAGTCCCTGATATATAGTGCTTATTTACTGATTGACTAATTTTCATAGATACATTTTAATTACTACTTTTCCTATTTGGAAGAATTTGATGATAATGATTAGTCTATCATTTGTGTCCTTTTTATGTGTATTCCTAAAGTGCTGGGTCTAGAATTTTGCATAGAGGAAATTGGGGCTAGCCAAAAGATCACTGGATTTGAAATTAGAGAATTGGATTATAGATAAATCTAGCTCTGGCATTCACTAGCTATGTTACTATGCACAAGTCATAACCCATCTAGATCTCAGTTTTGTTATGTGTAAAATGTGCTCAATGATACACTAATTAGTAGCATAAGGTATCATGACATGGTGAGTGAAAAGCTGGCCTTGCAGACAGAAAGCTATAGATTTAAGACTCCCTTCTGATATACTCACTGTGTGACTTTAGAGAATTCACTTAACTTCTAAGTACTCCAGTCAACTCTCTAAGATGGAAGTTGCAGAAGAGATACTATCATATAGTAATAGTTCACCATTACAGTGAAATCACAAATCCAATCTTTATCCCTATTCCAACACCTATTCCTCTCAGTACTTAAGATAATTATTTTGTGAACTGAAAAATTCTATATGAATCTAGGTTGTCACCACTATTAATCCCTATGTGTAAAACACTGTAATGGTAATGTAATTTGAATTTGAAGACCCCTTTGTATCGCAAGTAAGTGGATACTTAGCACTTAGTAATTAATCAAGCCACTGTGAAAGAAACAGAAGGTATGAATGCCTGTTCCTGGTTAAACAGGAAGGGGTTGGCTGAAACAGGAAGCAGCTGATGCTGTGTGTATAGAAGGAAAATCCCCAGAGAGAGACAGTCAGAATTTCTTGGGACAAAAATCTGGCAGCAGAAGCTGTTCTACTGGAGAAAGAGAGAATTTCTCTCAGCAGCATCTGGAGGCTGGGCTGCTACTGGTGGACTGAGTATTGAGAAGAAAAATGAGAATTGGTAACTGAGACAAATCTTCTTGAAGCAAACTCCAAGGAGGCTGAAGAGGAGCAAAAGAGGCTGAAGAGAAAAGCCCCTCCCAAGCTGAGAGAATGATTTTGATTTTGAAAACCTGGATGGAGTGATTTTTGATTTGGGTAGCCAGCTGAGACTTCTTCTGGGTCCAAGGGCCAGACACAGCTGCCAAGGGACTGAGGAAGCATAACTGTGATGCTGAGACTTTGTCTGTTTATGGCTTTGTTGGGCCCTGACCTCCTGGGAGTGGAGACTGTGAGGGATTTGAGATGGACCAGACACTGTGAACTTCAATTTGGAATGGGAACTGCCCAGAGGACTGGACAAGGACATGGGAGCTGTCTGTCTTTGAATCCAGGTGATAGTTTGGTGAATCCAGGTAGGATCTGGGACCATGGAAGGGGGCAGGGAATACGAGAAACCACCTCAAATCAAGCTGAAAGAAGACTTTACTTGTATACTGTGTACTGACTAAGAAGATTCTAATTTACTAGTGACCTAGGGGTGGAGGGTCTGTGTATTTTCTGATGATTGAATAGTGTCTAATGAAGGATGATTAATTGACTAAATGATTGTACTTAGTGATTAATGACTGAATAAGTAATTGATTTGTAACCTAATATGTCCCATGGGTGGAAAACTTTAACTATTGTACTTTGTGGTTGAATTAAGTATTTTGTGAATGCTTGAGTTACTAAATAATTGTTCTTTGTTCAAAACTCTGTGACCACGGTAATGGAAACTATGTGGCCTTTTTTAAGTTGTTGTGAATATTTTATTTTGATTATCTGTGATAAATTGTAATATTATGAATGCTGTACCTTGATTTCTGTGAATATTTTGCTTTGATTTGTTACACAATAAATAGAGTGTTCACTATACTGTGTAACAGCACCTTAAAAGCTATTCAAAGTATCATTCTTCTGGAAAACAACTAGTGCTTGGAATTACAAACACATGAAGATGCATTTCACAGCCAAACATAACAGACTTTTAGTACAGAAAATTGCTTCTCTAGACCTGTAGCCATGAACTTAACATTATGCATGGCTCATTTAAAGCTAAATATAGTGCACATACTCATAATGCAGTAGTAAAATGCATAAAGAACAATAGGTTTGGAGTATGATGACCTGGGGTAAAGTTCAGCTTTGCTACTTACAAGCCCCATGATGTTAGGCCAATCATTTAACCTGAGACTTAGTTTCTTTATCTATAAAATGTGACTAATATTGAGTTATAGTGAACAAAATTCCCAGTCACCTTGGAGATTCATTTTTATAAATTGCCAACAATGTATCATAAGTGGAGGTAAATGATGGAGCAGAAACAATAATAAATAAATCAAGTTCCTTGCCTTTAGGGAACTTATAGTCTAGTAGGTGGAGAGAAGAGAAGTATGTAGAAAATATAATATTAATAAGAATATGATGTACACAAGAAGAAGATAAATTACTATGAGATCAGAGAATGCATATATTTTAGCTGGGGAGATTCAAGATATTTTAGATCATGGATTCATAGACCTACAAGAGACCTAAATGATCATCAAGTTCAACTCTTTCAGTTACAGGTGAGGAAACTGAGGAGGGAGCAGCAGCATTTGAACCAAATATTCAAGGAGGAAGGCACGTTGATAGCTAGAGTCCCCTAGTCTCTCCTTTCTTGGGCATGGTACTCCTATAGATTCTATCATTAGCTTTTTACTAATCCTGATAGGATTGGTTTCCAAAGCCACTGATGTGTCCAGAGACAAATAACAGATGGGTGGCTCAGAAAAGGTGGTGAATATAGTATCCAGAGTTACTGAGCAGAGGGGACTGTTTCAGGGAAGTCAAAGTATTAGGGTTACTAGATTCACCTGTGACTCTGGGAATTGGTGAGTTAGATAGGCAGAGTTATTATTCTAGGGAAAAGTGGGATCAAGGACAGAGGGCGCTCAAACCCTAAATTGGAAGAATTTCTGGTATATCAGTGTAGCTTTGCAGGTCAGGGAGATTTCCTGGTGTTGAAGTGATGAGTGGCTACACAACACATATTTATGTATACCGTAAATGTGTTTATAAGTATTTTTATGTATGGGAAATTAAGTATATATTGAAAGGTAGCATGGCTTAGTGGAGATAGAGCTGGCCTCAGAGCCAGGAAGACATGTGTTCAAAACCTGCCTCTGATATATGTTGTCCATGTGACCCTTGGCAAGTCATTCCCTTCTTAGTACCCCAGACAACTTTCTAAATCTAGAAGTTGAAGAACAGATGCCAGTCTGCATTGGCAGAGATAGTCTTCTCATTGAGATTCCCATATACCAAAGAAATGATAGTCTAGTGCAAGGGTGAGTAACCTGTGGCCTCAAGGCCATATGTGGCCTTCTAGGTCCCTGGGCCTTTTGAATCTAACTTTTACAGAACAAATCCTCTTATTAAGGGGATTTGTTCTGTGAAGTCTGGATTATGTAAAAGGATCACACTTGAGGACATAAAGGGCCACATGTGGCCCCAAGGCTGCAGGTTCACCACCCCAGTCTAGACACATATGTGACTTATTGAGAAACACTCTTACTTTTAGTTCTTAGTTCTTAACCTGGACTCTCTAAACTTATGAGTGAGAGAGAGAGAGAATATTTCAATATAATGAGTTTCATTTGTAATCCTATGTACTTTATTTTATACACTTAAAAATATTTGGACATCAAAAAGGTAAAGAACTCTTGGTGTAGTGATTAGTAGTAGATAGAAAGTTGGTCTTAGAACCAAGAGCTGTATTCAAGACCTGCCAATCATATAGACTGGGTACATAACTTTCTATAGGCAATTAAATCTCATTACTCTAGGTACCTGTGTAAGATTATAAATGGCAGAGAAGGTTACTATGAGCTTTACTAGAGGAAATTCCTCATTGTTAACTCCCTATACCAAGAGGTCACAGATTTAGTCCTGAGCCCTATTTACATGTCTGCATACATGTATTTGTGTTTTTAATTGACTCAAAAATATACGCAAAAAAATCAGCTTTATTTCCAGGCAGCCATTAAAAAAAAAAAAGATATAAAAGGAGGAAATATTTTTTTTTTCTGTTCCTATTTTTAGTTATTGAAAATAAAAGGAAACTTTTTAGTTGCTTTTCATCAAGCAGATACCAATTAAATTATTCCTATCTATATGGATAAACTGGTTACACAGAGTTCGAACTGGGCTTTTAATAGAGTATCTTTCTGGTATTTACTAGACGCCCATGCCAGCTTATTCTGTCCTTTGGGACATACTTTCCTCTTTCTGGAATTCGGTACTCCAGACACAAAATCTGATACATGATCACTCAGACAGTAAAGCAAAGGACTTCACTTTCCAGTCCAAGAACCAAGGGCAAGACTTCTCAAAACTAAATTTCCACAGCACAGTTCACTACACCTAATGCCCTTCATCTGGTTCCACGAAGCTCAGTTCCCAAGGTCTTTAGTTCAGGATAAGTGTGAGCTGCCTCCTATGCTCTAAAGTTCATGAAGCTGGAGACCTTTTAGAAATCCAAAATTGTTAAACCACAAGTATGAAAAGAAATCAAGGTATCAGGGAATGTATTGGTTGGGACCATGTAAGTTATCACCTCCACTGTGATTAATCTTTGGTGCTCAAAGCAATGGAAAGTCTGACAATTCTCTAGCAATTATTCATTCTCTGTAATGTGAGAGAGGTGAGGTCAAAACAGGAAAAGCTTTGAGATTTGGAATGTATTTTATAGATTTCTTGAAACCCTGAATTTAAAAAAAA
This sequence comes from Pseudochirops cupreus, assembly GCA_028627135.1. NCBI lineage: Eukaryota > Metazoa > Chordata > Mammalia > Diprotodontia > Pseudocheiridae > Pseudochirops > Pseudochirops cupreus. The sequence continues at coordinate 277,212,029 of CM053582.1, read as the reverse complement.
ATGTGTAAAAATGAAAACTGGCATGATTTTCCTACTCTTCCCTATTACATTTTATAAATATTTAACAAAGATGAAGGTGAGAAAGATAACTTTTAATAACAGTTACTGAAAATAAAGAAAACATGCCTGGATGATTATTTTTCAGAATAAATTATGGTAAAATTTTTAGATCCCACTATAGGGCTCTCATTTTTAAACTAAAAGGGATATTTTTTCCCCCAGCTTGGTTTATGATAAAATAAAATATATTTAGGAGTGATTGAAACATAAAAAAATAAAGATATGCTCTAGGGAGATAGACGCTCTAGGACACTCCCTATCTTTCTCCAGTGAGTTAAGTGCTTGGTCCACAGTCTCTCTCTTCCCTAAAGCTTGTCCTCACACTAGAGGACTTTGACATACATATTCATTCTTCCATAAATACAATAATTTTCCAGTTCTTCAACATACTAATTTCCCATGAGTCGCTCCTATACCTCACTTCAGCCAGGGATTGAGATGGTCTAGATCTTAACCTTGCCATCACCCACAAATGTAGCACTTCTATATTCATGAACTCCGAAATTTATTTATCTGATCATGACATTCATCATTCTAGTTTCCTGTTTTGTTTTTTTTTTACTTTGTTTTTGTTCAGTCATTTTTCAGTTGTACTGAACTCTTTGTGACCCCATTTGGGATTTTTTTAGGCAAAGATACTGAAGTGATTCACTATTTACTTCTCCATGTTCCTTATTACTTCTGGCTTTGCTCTTGTTCCTCACCATGATATCCAATCCCTCCACACCCCAGTTTTTTTTCCCTAGGTCATCACTCATTCATCAGATATGTTCTTCTCCCTTCTCCATTTCTAACCCTAGGTGAACAATTCAATTCCTCACTCTCCTCATCTTTCAAGTCTTTTTTCTTTTTTATCCAATTTCTAATTTTGCCTTGCCAACTCCTAGGCTTGGAATGTGCTTGCAATTTATGGTAATCACTCATTTTCACTTACAGATAAAACCATACTGAATTTCTCCATTAAAAATTATGTCATATAAAAAAATGAGGCCTTCACTGCAAAAATGCAATTCTTTTAAATACCCCCTAATAGATTCTCCATTTCATTTACCACAGTAGCTTTTCCGAATCTTTCCATCCCTCCTGAAACCTTCCACCACTCATCACTCAATTACTACTTAACTGTAGTACATAATTTAAGGTACTATATTAAGAGACCTCGTTTCTGCCTAGGAATTAATGTAGAGTAGGGTGACCTCAACTTTATCTTCAAAGGCTCAAATTTACAGGGTTCAGGCAAAGCACATAACAGCAGCTTAGAAGCAAGAAAAGTAAAAGACCTGGAAGAAGTCATCCATTCCACTGGGGAATGCTCTATGGAGTATTTATAGCAGGGAAGGCTTCCACATAATAGTCAAGTCAATAAACATGTATTAAGGACTATGTGTCAAGCACTATAGAAAGCACTAGAGATGTAAAGATAAATGAAAAGTCACTGTTCTCAAAAAGTTCACAGTCTAATGAAGAAGACAATATGAAAACAACTATGTACAAACAAGATACATACAGCATGAATTGAACGTAATCTCAGAAAAAAGGAACTAACAATTAGGGACACTAGGAAAAGTTGCTTATAGAAGATAGGGTTTTAGCTGAGATTTGAAATAAGGCAGTGAAGGCTAGAGGCAGAAATAAGGAGGGAGGCAATTCCAGGCATGGGGGACAATGACTGAAAATTCATAAGAACTCAGAGTAGAAGCAGGAAATTGTGTAAGCTTCCACACCAATCACCTTCAATACCTGTAAAATATGACTCTAAAAAAATTTTAGAGCTACAGAACCCACAGAGAGAAACAAATCTCCTGCTGAAGACATCCTGGTAGGCTAGCAGAAAGGGTCTATGGCACCACACTGAGAGCCAAGAGCATGAGCATGGTCCCAGACCCAGGGAAGGCCAGATCCAGCAGCCCAGATCATCCAGAGCATACTTCAGGGTAGTGAATCACCAGCAGCTGTGGCAGTTTCCAGACACCTCAACTCATAAATGCCAAAGAGAAAGTAAAAGGTCAGTGGGGAACTCTGTTTGAACTGGGTGATGGAAAAGCATGGTCTGGCCCCTGCCCCGAGGGTGAGAGATGGCGGAGGTGCAGTGACTACAGCTGCTGATACATGGCTGCCTCCGGAGCTCCTGTCCTGCAAATTGTATGGGCATGAAGCAACCATTCAGAGGGTGATTGCTCTTGCTTTGACCTTTTTGGATCTGGGTTGCTGTATTGGGTGGTGGTCCTGGGAAGAAATGCCAGTGTGCCAGAGCTTGTGGTGGTAGCAGAGAGGGCACCCTTCTCAGACCTCTGACATTTCTGTGAACCCCAGGGATTTGGGATAAAGCTCTCCCCATTCTGTAAGTAGAGTTCTACTGTGACAAAGAGCTCAAAAGTCAAGTAATTGGATGGCAAGATGAACAAACAGAGGAAACACAAACAGACCACAGAATCCTTTTTTGGGCACAAAAATGATCAAAACATGGAACCAGAAGATGTCAACAAAGTCAAAACTCCTGCGTCAAAAGCTTCTAAGAAATATATGAAATGGTTACAAGCCATCGAGGAGTTCAAGAAGGATTTTGAAAAACAAGTAAGAGAAGTGGAGGAAAAATTGGGAAGAGAAATAAGAATAAATGCAAGAAAATCAGGAAAAGCAAGTCAACAGACTGCTAAAGGAGACCCAAAAATACACTGAAGAACATAACTCCTTAAAAAATAGACTAACTTAAATGGCAAAAGAGGCTCAAAAAGAGAGTTTGGAGAAGAATGCCTTAAAAAAACATATTTACCAGATGGAAAAGGAATTTCAAAAACTCACTGAAGAGAAAAAACTCCTTCAAAATTACATTGGAGCAATTGGAAGCTAATGACTTTATGAGAAATCAAGATACTATAAAATACATCCAAACAAATGAAAAAATAGAAGGCAATGTAAAATATATCATTGGAAAAACCATTGACCTGGAAAATAGATCCAGGAGAGATAACTTAAAAATTATTGGACTACCTGCAAGCCATGATCAAAAAAAGGACCTAGAAATCATCCTTCAAGAAATTCTCAAGGAAAATTGCCCTAATATTCTAGAATCAGATGGCAAAATAGAAATTGAAAGAATTCACTGATCACCTCTTGAAAAACATCCCCAAAAGAAAACTTCTAGGAATATCATAGCCAGATTCCAGAGCTCCCAGGTCAAGGAGAAAAATATTACAAGCTGTAAGGAAGTAACAATTTGAGTATTGTGGAAACACAATCAGGATAACACAAGATCTAGCAGCTTCTATATTAAGGGATTGAAGGGCTTGGAATGTAATATTCAGGAGGTCAAAGGAGCTAGGATTTAAACAACGAGTTACATACCTAGCGAAACTGGGTATAATGCTTCAGGGGAAAATATGGTCATTCAGTGAAATAGAGGACTTTCAAGTATTCTTGATGAAAAAACCAGAGCTGAACAGAAAATTTGACTTTCAAATATAAGAAGCAAGAGAAGCATAAGAAGGTAAACAGGAAAAAAAATCATAAGGAACTTATTAAAGTTGAACTATTCATATTCCTTCACAGAAAAAATGATAATTGTAACTCATGAGACTTTTCTTAGTATGAGGATAGTTGAAGCAAATATATATGTATACAGAAAGAGAGAGAGAAAGAGAGAGAGAGAGAGAAAGAAAGAAAGAGAGAGGGCAGACAGAGGGCAGAGGATCAGTTGAATAGGAAGGAATTACATCTAAGAAAATAAAATTAAGAGGTGAGAGAGGAATATAATGAGAGATGGAGAAAGGGAGAGATAGAATAAGGTAAATTATCTCATATAAAAGAGTCAAGAGAAAACTGTTACAATGGAGGGGAAAAACAGCAATGTTAAAGGGAATGGGTCAACCTTATTCTCATTGAATTTGGCTTAAAGAGAGAATAACATACACCCTCAATTGGGTATCTTACCCTACAGGAAAATATGGGGAGAAGGTGATAAGAGGTGGGATGATAGAAGAGAGGGAAGATTGAGGGAGAGGCTAGTTAGAGGCAAACACTTTTGAAAAGGGACAGGGTCAAAGTAGAAAATAGAATAAGTGGGGGTGGGATAGGATGGAGGGAAATATAGTTAGTCTTTCACAACATATCTACTATGGAAACATTTTGCACAACTATACATGTACAAGTTATATTAAATTGTTTATCTTCCCAGTGGGGATGGGTGAGGAGGTAAGAAGGAAAAGAATCTGGAAATCAAAGTTTTAAAAACAAATGTCTAAAAAAATGTTTTTTACATGCAACTGGGAAATAAGATATACAGGCACTGGGGTATAGAAATCCATCTTGTCCTATTAGGAAGTTAGATGGGGAATAGGAGAGGATATAAGAAAGCAGATTGAGAGAAAAGGTATTCAGTAGGCTTGCTATTTGGGGCTGGGGGGTAGGGGAAAAACAGGGAGAAAATTTGTAACTGAAAATCTTGTGGAAAAAGAAAAAAAGGCGTGTTTAGGTAGATGACAGAGGATCAGTGAAAAAGTATAGTATCAAGGATAGTGTGAACAATACTGAAATTATTCTGTAAGGATAATTTGATGAATACTGAAGTATTCTGTAAAGATTGTGTGAACAATACTGAAAGTTCAGAGTAAGCTGAGGTTGCTAAGGAGATAACAAGATAAGACAAAGGCTATCTTTAAGCAGTACTGGGCAAAAAGAAGACAATCAAATAAGGGAACAGGTACCTGTAATGGACAATAAAAAGAAACAGAAATACTCAATTCTTTTTTGCCTTTGTTTTTTCTTCTGAGGAGAATGATCTTCAGACTTGGAAAAGTGAAAACAAAAATGGAGATAGGATAGTTGAAGCTCAAGATAATAAAAAGGGTAATGAGACCACTTAGTTGTCCTAGATGAATTCAAGTCACCAAATCCAAATTAACTATATCGCAGTGTCCTAAAAAAAAATAAAGTGATTCCTTTTCTTTTTTAAAAACTTGTTTTCAATTAAAAAAAAAGAAAATACATAAGAACTGAGAAATGACATGTATCACATGAGAAACAGCAAGAGCTCAGAGTCATTGTTTCACCACTATATGTGGATGGGAGTAAGGCATAAGAACATTAGAAGGTGTAATGCCATATACAAGCAGATTCTCAAAAGAATGCTACTGTGAACAGCTTTTAAGGTTGGGATTACACAGCATAGTGAACACTCCATTTATTCCATTATGAATCAAGGCAAACATTCATTACAAATCACACCATAATATTGACATTGTTACATCTTATCACAGAAAATCACAATATAGTGTTCATAACAGCTTAACATTACAATGGCCACGCAGTTTTCACCACAGTGGCCACAATATTTAGAACAAAGCACCCAATCAATTCACAATACAATAATCAGTCTTCCACTCATGAAGCAAATCAATACTTAATCATTCAATCAATTCATAATACAATAATCCATCTTCCAATCATGGGGCAATCATACATCAACTCAATCAGTCATTAAACACAATCATTAGAAAACCACCCAAACCCTCCACTACTTGGTGTCCAGCAAACCTCAGTTTCATCCAAGAGGAGGTCTTTTCTTCATCTTGACTCTGGGTTGTCTCTCTGATTCCCTGGATCCCCTTCCATGGTCCCAGCTCCCTCCTGAATCCACCAAACAGTCACCTGGATTCAGGTACAGACAGTTCCCAGGTCCTTGTCCAGTCCTCAGGGCAGTCCCTGGCACACACTGAAGTTCACAGGGTCCAGCACATCTCAAACACTTCACCACTTCTTCTTGCCTGGAAGTCAAGGATCAGCCAGGTCACAAACAAACAAAGTCTTATCCTGGTCATGCTTCTTCAGTCCTCCAGCACTTCAGCTGGCCCTTGGACCCAGAAAGAATATCTGCCTTCCAGAAAAGTTCTCTCAGCCTTGCAGGAGGCCTTCCAGGCAAGCTCTCTCAGCCTTCTAGGTGGCCTTCACCAGATTCTGGTCTCAGGAAAACTCCATCTCAGTTCTCAGTCAGCTTCGGGATGCTGGGAGAGAAACTCTCTCTCTCTCCCTCTCTCTCTCTCTCTCTCAGCCAGCTTCAGTCTCCACGATTCTTCCTTCACCAGGAGCAACATTCCAATCCTGTCTCTCAGTCTCTAGAATTCTTGCTTAAATACACACACTGGCCTCCTGTCTCAGGCAATCCCCTTCTTCCACATCAACAGGGGAGTTCATGCCCTCTCAACAGTGGGACAGAGTTCACACCTTCCACACTTAGCCCCAAGTTAGTAAGTGCTAAGTATCTGCCAAATTGATTGTTGTTACAGAAGGGTAGCAAAGGGGCAGGTTATGAAGGATTTTAAAAGGCAAATGAAGGATTTTTCTTAATTTGATCATGGAGGCAATAGGGAATCATTGGACTGTAATAAATGATGTACTGGCATGGTTACGTCTATGGTTTAGGAAAATCACTTTGACAGATTGTAAAGTTAATGGGATTTAAGATTAATAGGGCATTTCTATTTATTTTCTCCACATTCTAATGATAATTTTCTCAGAACATTAAAATTCCATGTAGGTTTTCATCTGTTTTACCTATCTGGGAATTCTACTTGTGGTGGGGAAGAAAAACAATTTATATAGGTATGCATGCATGCTTGCATGTGTGCATGCATGTATACATGTATATATATATATATATATATATATATATATATGAATGTGTATGTATGTGTGTAGATATATATGTAAAACATCTTGGTAAATCAGAATGAACTGAATATATATAACCTTTCATATGACAGTATGGAGTTTTTTGCAAACATTATATGCCTTCAAATCTAAGAAAAAAAAACCAGTCATTTCACATAAAAATAGATTGCTTACCCCTGAGGTGTTGTGCATTTCCCTAATCCCCATAGAAGTATATTGAGCTATTAAAGATTTAGGGTTATGATTTCCCTAAGTGACTAACCATTTAATCCTAAATAGAAAAGATGACTCCAAAAAGTCTTTTTTTTTTAAAATAGCAGTATATTAATTGGCAAGTTTAAAAAAAAAGTCTTCCCAAATGAGCATACTGGGCTCTAATCTTGAGGGAAACTACTAAAACACACACACACACACACACACACACACACACACACACACACACACACACACACCTCAAAAAACCAACCAAACAAACAAAAATACCTGATTTTAAATGCAAAGAAATTCTTTGTTTTGCACAAGGTCTCTTGTTTTTTGTTTTGGGATAAAATTTGCAAATCAGCTCTGATTGATTACTGGTGCCAAGTCTGATAACACAATTTTTATCTCTCCATTCCTTGATAATGTAATTTATGACGTGTTGGGTCATACTGTGTCATGGTATAATGACAATGGTAACACCATACTTGATTTCTTTTTCTTCCCCCCCCCCAAACAAATGCTCAATATAAATTGGGACCAGGATAATATTCTACAAAGTTTCTGAAGCTTGAAATAAATGCAGGCAATAAAAGTAGGAAATCTCATTGGCATTGCTTCTTTTAACCACAGTGTGTAGATTTATTTCTGGTAGCTGGCATACAAACAAAACACATATATATTGAATCACATTCCCCCTACCCAATATATAACTTAAAGCCACAAAATCTTAAACAGAAGAATCAGGTCAAAATGACCACATTTCCATTTCTGTGCAGTTAAAGTAGTACGTTATGATATTTAAGGTGGGGGGCAGGGTTAGTCAGCAATTTAAGAAAATCTGGTTAGGTGAAATTATGTAATAGATTACATTAAAATAGATTATTTCTTTTAAGTCATTTTC